>JAWNNQ010000070.1:0-113178 GCA_035044765.1 Leucophenga montana
TTCGAAACACGTGTATATGCGACTAAAACATTTTTTATTCTCTCTTTGCATCGAGAAAAAACATATGTCAAAACATTTCTCAACATATAAACTCCTCGACACAAATAAAGTGCATTTATATTGTACATTATGTAGGTCGCTAAATAAAAAATGTACTTATTAGTTATACTTACATATATCTGACATCTTTCTTGCAAAGTAAACTCAATGTAAAATATCCCCAGTGCGCCACGATCGGACAACGGATTCTTACAATAAAGTCGACATATTATAATGAGAAATAAGAATTAAGTCGAGTCGATCTAGATATGTCGGTTTGTATGTCATTGCGCATTTTTGGGGACCAATTTGCTCAGATTGTGGAGCACGGAGTCAAAGAATTTCCAATTTTATCTAAATTTTGCATAACGGTAGAGATGCTTTAACACAGACCGATATATTTTAGAAACTGTTGCATTATGTACATGAATATTTTAAAAACAAAAAGAGAATATATTGTTTAATATGTATTTTGATAACAAACTTATAACCTTTTTTTTTTCTTATGCCTTACAAATAGTGACCGATGAAAACCAATGAAAGATGCGCGCTGGAAAAAGACGTCAAACCGAAACTAGACAGACGCGTTCCTGCAATGTGGTTTTGAAAAATTCCGACGCTGTCGAACAACAACGCACGACTGTACGTAATAGCAAATCGCTTGCAAATGCTGCTATTGCCAAGAAGACAGGAACGCATAATAAGCCGGAACAGCAAAATAGATACAAAGCAGCAGTGACAACGACAACACCAACAACGCCACTACAACGAAGAAAGAGTGTACACCATTCCGCCTTATCTGCCAAATTAGCAATTGTTGAAAGTGTTACACCAAAATCTGTGGCAGTACGTTTAACTCGATTTCGTAGAAATACGCTTCCAGCTGCACCACCAGCATTATTAAAAAAAGAATTGGCTGCTGCTGCTGCACGTGGGCTTAAGGTTAAAACAGTTGGTGAAATCGATTTGGGTGGTTTTGGTGTTAAACCAAGTGTAACAACAAAAACGGCTCCCAAACACGAAAGGCCAAGGGGACGTCCCCGCAAAAGTTCAAACTCCAATACACCGCAAACGTCTGCAGCCAAGGATACGATGTACAAACAATCGAAACTTTTAATGACACCAACAACACCAACCATAGCAGCTAATCGTTCGCGACGTGCTATTAAACCGAATCCAAAATACGCCAGCGATGACATTGTCACACCGAAATATGTTTCGACATTGAATACCGATTCATATTTCTCAAAGAAAACAACAGGCAGTGGTGGTAGTGGTGTTGGACGTATAACTGATCGTCGATCAACATTCTTTAGCAAAAATGTCGATGATGATTTTATGAATGAGGACGATGATGACATCAACGATATGCCATTTGATCCACGTACACAGAACTCCGATGATGATGATGATGATGACGATGATGAAGAACTAAAACATTATGTTGCCTATAGAAATGTAACAGCTAAGAATAAAACTCAACAACAACAGCAGCAGCAGCAGCCCCCGCCGATAAAGCGTGGTCGTGGTCGTCCGTGCGGTACAGGTAAAAATGCCGCTGCAAATGCGCTAAAGACGAGCAGTGCAACACCTACACGTCAGAATGTTACATCATCATCATCCGCAATGGGTGTGTCCAGTGCACAGAAAACTGGCGTTAAAACAGCACCCACACAATTGCAACAGCTACGACGCACCATGTCGTTAAGTGTACCACGTGTGCCAGCAAATCAGTTGGCCGGTAACAAACGAAAAATTCATATTGATGATGATGATGAAGACTATACAACAACAACACAAAGTGCACGTAAACGCATACTTGTAACAACTGCAACAGGTCAAACTGCAGCAAGACCTGCAGTAAATAGCAGCAGCAGCAACAACACAGACAACCACAAAGTTGTTGTACGTCGCAGTATGCCAATGATGAATGGCGCTGCCAATAAGAATGTTATCGGCAGCGGTGCATCATCAACAACTTCGAGCGGCGGTCCTAAGCCCGCACCGTTTAAACGTCCGATCAACATAAGCAATCCACCAAATGTTCCACCACGGCCGACAATAGCATCATCAAGGTATCCACCACCAATTAATTCGCAAAAAACAGAAAATAAAACAATGCCGCCACCATCAAATTCGCGCATGTTCCCAACAAAAACCAGAACAACAACAGCAACAACAGCCGGATCAGCAACATCATCATCAACAGCAGCAGCTAAGCAGTCAACAACAAAATCAAATGCCGTCGCGAACAAACATGAGACAACCACCAAGATTAAACTAGATGATTCTTCGCACACATTTACAATTGTCAATATTGATAAGATTGTTAATCAGGATGATGTACTACTTACCAAGACTGCTGCACAAGCGGCCAAAGGAAGCGGCAATACAAAATCAGCAAGCGGCAATGCAGCACGCTCCAACAATGTTGCTGCTGGAACTACTGCATCTAACAAGCGTCAAATGTTATCCAGCAACAGAACGTCACTTGGCGTTGCTAACGCCGCTGGCAATAAGTTGTCCAGCGCCGCAACAACAACACAGAAGCAGCAGCAGCAACCGGCGAAGCAACAGCAGCAACCGGCGAAGCAACAGCAGCAACCGGCTAAGCAGCAAAATGTTAAATTGTTTAGCGCACCAGCACCAAAGCCAGCACCGCGCATACTCAATACAGAGGCGGGCAAGAAAACACAATCAATGAAACCGCTTATGAATATGGTCGATGATATGGCCAAGAGCATACGTCCGGTGGTATCTTCCATGGATGATGATGAATTCGAGCTTGATGAGGATATGTATGCCGAAACTAAATCGCCGCCGGCCCCACGCGTAAAATCGCCAATACCTATTAAAACAGCGGTACGTCAACCAGCTGGAGCAACAGCAGCAGCAGCGGCAGCACAACAGCAACGCATGCCGCCACGTCGTACCATCTATCAAAATTCATTTGCAACACCTAGTACAGCTAGTGCTGCTAGCAGTGCTGCTAAGGATACAGATGCCATGTCGACATATAATCAAAAGCGTCGCCTGGCTACGCTATTAGCCAACGATGAACCGCCCGTCAGAATGCGTACCATATTCAAGAAACCAAATATACCGGCACAAACGCCCAGTACACAAACACAGAAACCCGATGCTAAAGAAAATTCAATGGCTGCAACCAATCAACGTACATTTCTATCTGTTTCAAATGTTATCAAAACGACAACACCACCGCCGCCGCATACGGCTGCTGCGACGTTATTGATTAAATCACCGCCAAAGCTACCATTGACGACTACTACTACAACATCAACGACAACAACAACAAGCAGTGGTAAATTGCCAATGATGCTACCGCCGGAGACTACTTCGGTGCATTGTGAAGGCGGACGTGTTATACGTAAGATTACCTGTTATGAGAAATGGTACGTTGTTGCCTTGCCCAAGCCAATAACGCATATAACGCAAAATTTTCTTGATATACCGCTGGTGAGACTGGCGAATGTGGTGAATCGCATTAGGCTGCCAACTTCGATGTGGTCCAGCAAAGTAACGCTATACAAATTGGCACCCGCCACATTGGCAAAGCAAACCAATCCACTATATACGGGCGATCTAAGGGCGCACAATATACCCGAATCGGATCGACATAAATATCAGCCATCGTGTGTACTATTTCGTCGTTGTGTTATCGATGGCGATGAGTTTACAGTACCCTACGATCGCGCAATTATATTCAAAAATAAAAGCTTCTATACAAATATTGATGGCAAGCATGTAAATTTGATAGGTGCACCAGAAATTATAAGCACCGGCAAAGATATTGAGACATTTATTGATATTGTCGATGAACTGTCGCTTAATAGTCCGCTGGTGGAGGTAATTACAAATAAATAAGTAAGCCCTGTTGTAAGCAGGGTTGGAGAAAACAAAAAAAAAACAAACAAAAACAAAAAACAGCAGGCCAGGATATGGTTGCGCATTACAACAGCAACAACAACAAGAACAACAATGTTGTACACTAGCATCACCAACCAACAACAATACTATTTGATTGATGACACACGTTAACAAAATAGTAAAGTTTAAATGTTGGCAACACAATTCGCAACTAAATATTAATAATAATTTTAAATTTCAATATTTTTTTTTTTTTTTTTTGCGCTTGTTAAATGTTAAGCATTTGAAGAATAATTTTTTTTTTTAACAAGTCTAGTTAATCTCTAGCCTTTAAATACGATATTTGTATAAATTTTGATGCAAGAAAGACAAAACATATGCATGTAGTTCTAAACCAACCAACAACAACAACAAAAAAACATACATTATACATATAATAATACATTATATAACTTAAAAATTATAAACAAAACAAAAAGAAAAACAAAAGTAAAGAAAATCATGTATAATTAGTTGGTAAGTTTTTTTTTAGTATGTAGAAACGCAAATCCATAGAGCGGGTGCTTGCTCACGTATCGATATGTCGAAGCAAGGATGTATGTGACAGACAGACAAACACACACACACTCACACAATATATAATAAACATACATAAAAAAAGGAATTATATACATACATATATAAAAAAGAAACAAAAAATTCAACCATTGTTAATATCGATAATAAATAATATAAATATTGTAATATCATGTTAGGTTTTTTGTGGTTGCCACATTTAAAAGAAAAACAAGAATTTTTTTTTTTTAATTTTTAACTTTTGAAACTTTTTTTTGCCCCATACTCCTCATATTAATAATAATAATAATACATTTATTCTCAAAAGCGAATTCAACAAAAAATATATGTAAATTAGTTTATCACTTTGCTACATCCGCAGAATGATATGTATTTAAAAATAAAGTAAAAATTTAATTTAGAAAAAAAAAATCAACTTTTATTGAAAACAAAAAACAACCGAAAAAACAGCAAAGAAATGTAGTAGATAATTAATAAGGATTTATTTTCTTAACTATATTAAAAACGAAACAAAAAGTGAAATAAAGCAAATGTATATTTGAAAACTAATATACCTAATGAGAATGAAATTTAATAAAGGAGCAATCCACAAAAAAAAAGTGTCGTATTTTTAATGCAGTTGGCAGCTTGGTTAATTGAAGAGGGTGGCTCAAAATTAAAACAAAAACTAATTTATACATCGAAACGCATAGAGTTAGTTTTTTTTTTAAAGCGCTTTTAGAGTGCTGCTCTTAGATTGAATTTTATTCATTAAATGCCATTTTTAACGCATTTACTTCCTGTCGAACTCGCATTACAAAATACAACTATGCTGCTAAATATTAACCCTTGTTACACACAGGGCTGACATTCACACTTCTGTTCCGCTACAATTCAAATTCCATGTAATACGAAAGCAGTTGCATGCATGCAAGAATATATACTTCACACAAAAAATAAAAATTTGTTCGAGTCTTTGACTCGTTTATACTTTGATGTTAATTATAAAACACAGAGTGCTTTTTCTGAAAAACCTGATATAAGTAGTAAAATTTGCAAGCTCACAGCTGTAGCCGAAACAATTGTCTCCATAGCTTAATATGCTTTGTGAACAAATATTGTACAAGAAGGATTCATTAAAACACAAAAGAAATTATTAGGGATGGCCAGACAGAAGCAAATTTGAAAAGAACGTAACGCTCCTTCACAGACGGATTGCTCGATTTTAACATATGCGGTATACATATTCCGTAACAACGAATTCATCAATTTACTAAAATTCATCAAACCATTCGGCATTGTGGCCGTGGTGCCTACAAAACTTGAACTGCATATCTAAATGTTGCAAGTTTGAAGTCTCTAAACTCTTATAGTTTCTGAAATCTGATTTTTAATACAACCGTGCGATTGCGGATATGAAATTTGTCAGAATACGATACTTAGAGAGTCTATACCGCGTGCTTAGTTTCTCTAAGTCTACTCTAGTCGGAGATTTTTTTCACGTCAAGAGACATACATAGACAGATAGACATGGCTAGATGAAATCGATTTGTCGTGCTGATTACGATTATATATATGTACTAGCTGGTACCCGGCCCCTCACCTTCCCTCTGCCACTCCAGCCCCCTGTTCTTTCTTTCCCGTGCACCCTTACCCTACCATCCATTCCCTACCCATCTTCTCCTGCCACCATTCACCCCATCGGCTACCATCCTCCCTTCCCCCTATTCCCCTGCCACTCTTTCCCTTCCATCTCTTCCCCAACACTCCTTCCCCTTCCCTCTTCGATCTCATATACAATATTTCATCCCTCTATCTTAAATTTTTTGGGCCAGGAACACTCGCGGACATTCGCAGTATATCGAATTGTGAATCTAAACCATTCTCGAATCCCCATGAACACACACACACACACACACACAAATTTTCATCAAAATTGGACCAGCCGTTTAGGAGGAGTTCAGTCACGTACACACGTACAGAAGATTTTTATATATAAAGATATAGGTATTATGGGGTCTCTGAAGTTCCCATATACAGAAGTATGTTACATACATTTTGATAGAGTTGTAAAAATCCAATATACACACCATTTACAAATATTTTTTGTGCAGTGTATAAAAAATACTTGGAATCCTTTCGGCTAGGACGGTCTTGAAAAATGTGCAAAAAAGGACAAGAATGGGCGGGTTGGGCATACTGCCCACAAAATATCGTAGACTTGAACTGCGTATGGCTAAAAAAGAGTCGATAGGTCGTTGTTAATACATATGAAAGACCGACGGACATAGCTTTATCAACTCAACTTTTGGTGCTGATCATAGTAGCGTAGCAAGACATTTGCGAGCGGACCGTTTCTCGAGAACTTAAATTCTTATATTGACAAACCAAAAAAAAGGAAAAACATAATTCTGAAACGGCCAGGCCACTAACCCCAAATTGAGGCGGAAAAAATAAATAAAAAATTTCATACAAATCAAACACTTGGCTCTAGCGTGGTCCTAAGGACAAAATGAGGAGCAAAAATGAATCAGTAATTGGTACAACAATTTCAAAGAAGACACGGATCTGGGGTCCTTTAGACCAAAGTCTGGAGCATAAGCAAGCCACAAACGTCTAACAATTACATATACTGCAGAAAAAAAATCAAATTTGGGAGCGCTTTAAGACGGAGCGAATTGCACCCTCGCCGCAACACTTGCTGCACCACTAGCTGAGCAAGAATATATGAATACTTTATGGAGTCTGCCACGCCTTTTACAGTCTGTTACATGACTTTGCGCTCCAGGGCAGGATATAAAAAATAAACACAAAAGAACACTATAGTCAAGTGACCTCGAGATACGCTGTACCTTATTTAAGGCTGCTTATTTGAACCATAGATTAGTCCGATCAGTACATACTTATATGGTGAAAAATCAAAACTAATTAAAAATGAAAACAAAAACTTTGCAAAACAAAAAACATAAAAATGCAGGGAGATACAATTTCTTACAAAACTTAAAATTGGAAGCAAGTTTATATGGAGTTTACCCCTTAAAGTGATTCGTTCTGGAGCTATGCGCTATATTTTATTAGGAGTTGCGTTAGATACAACAAATTTGGCGTTTCTAGGAAAATAAACAACACCACCAAAACATTTTCATACAAAAACTTAAAAATTGGATGCAGGTTTGTATGGCACCTACCCCTTAAAGGGAGGTTGGCATGTTCATTTAATACTAGTTATTTGAAGAGCGAAAAGAAGTGACTCAATATACAAATTAAAAATCTCTATATCTTATAGTCACCGAGGGTCTGTCACGCCTCCTACTGCCTGTTACATACATCTGCACAAAAACTTAATATACTCTTTTACGTTTTGGGTATAGGGTATAAAAATAGAAACAGTTCGTTCCGAAGGCTCTACTTCTTATAGTCACCGATAGCTGTTCTTTAAAACAGGCGGACGGACATGTCCATATACGACGCTGCTACGCATCCTACTGCCTGTTACATACATCTGCACAAAGACTAAATATACTCTTTTACGTTTTGGGTATAGGGTATAAAAATAGAAACAGTTCGTTCCGAAGGCTCTACTTCTTATAGTCACCGATAGCTGTTCTTTAAAACAGCAGGACGGACATGTCCGCTGCTACGCGTCCTACTGCCTGTTACATACATCTGCACAAAAACTTAATATACTTTTTTACGCTATGAGTACAGGGTATAAAAACAGAAACCGTTCGTTCCAACTGTAGTTCATGACTCCGTTATTATACAAATGCATATAAGGTATATGATCGATCCCTGGTTACAGCCATAAACAAACATGAAAATCATAAGGAACGGTCATAGAAACAAAACAAAAAGCCTCAAAATGCAAAAATCTTTGATAAGCAATTCACAAGTGTTTCTTAACTTGCGCGATAAGAACAAACTCATAAACACACTCAAATATTTAGAAACGCGCGGCTTATATTGGCAAACAAAAACGACGGAGACGACGACGGACGTTCTAGTTCTAGTCAATATCTGAATAATTCGTGAAGCTGTTGCCTGGGATAGTGTGTCAAATTTCTACGCGCATATTATATACATATTTATTGGTTAAGATGGCTGACGTTTTGGTCTTTGGTTCGGCCATCATAGATTTCATTTGGTAAGCGCATAAATTTAATGCTCAAATGTTCGCCATATTCAAATAATTTTTTGTAACTTTTCTTGTGCTCCGTCTGATGCGTGCACAGCTATACGCCGCGTTTGCCCAAAGCCGGCGAAACGCTGCACGGCAGTAAATTTCAGACCGGCTTCGGTGGCAAGGGCGCAAATCAATGCGTTGCCGCTGCACGTTTGGGCGCTAGCTCAGCATTGATAGCCAAACTGGGCGCTGACACTTTCGGCAATGACTATCTGCAGCAGCTGCGCACGGAGGGTGTCAATGTGGAGCATGTGGAACAATTGCCGAATGCAACAACTGGCATAGCGCAGATCGCCGTTTCGGAAAGCGGCGAAAACAATATCATCATTGTGGTCGGTGCGAATAATGCGCTCAGTAGTAAAGATGTGGCAAGCGCACAACATCTATTCGATGCAGCCAAAGTACTTATCTGTCAATTAGAGACGCCGCTTGAGGCAACACTAGCTGCACTGCGTGCCTTTCGCGGCATTTCCATAGTTAATGCAGCGCCGGCCATGGCCAATACACCGACAGAACTGTTGCAGCTTGCCAGCGTTTTTTGTGTGAACGAAAGCGAAGCAGCACTGATGACGGGCATGCCGGAGATCAGTAATGTAGCGTAAGTAGATACATATGTACATATGTATGTACGTAACATGCAAAAATACATACAATAATGCTCGTTTTACAGACATGCTAATTTGGCTGCTGAACTACTCATTGGTATGGGCTGCAATACGGTCATAATTACGTTGGGTGCGCTCGGCGCTGTTTATGCAGAGAAGGCTCAACCGAAGAAAACTACGCATATACCTGCACCACGTGTAAACAAGGTCGTCGATACAACGGGCGCCGGTGATGCGTTTATTGGTGCACTGGCCTACAATATGGCATATCATGCGGAACGACATATGTGTGCGCATGTGACAGCTGCCTGTGCAGTGGCCTCCATCTCTGTGCAGGCACATGGTACACAATCGAGTTTTCCACGTTCCGCGCATATTTAGCGATGTTTTCAATCTACCCAGATTGTATGGCTTTGTACTTTGATAACACTTTAAATTCTGATATGTCATTAAATGAGCCTTGTACATATTGTACATTAAAAAAGAAATGTATTAATTTTATGTTAACATTTTGTAAAAATGATGTCAGAATGGATGGACTGTTGCATGAGAAAGTATATCTTCTGTGCCTGGTCTAGGCAAGAGCTATATACGATATACATACATACATATGTATATAGGGTTTTCAATACAAACATAACAATTTTGTATTTGAATACTAAGGCAGCCTTAAATTTTTTTCAGGGTCTGTCAATATATCTTATATCTTATTTTATATCTTTTTTATTCTACACTGTACGCATATCGTAAAAGGGTATATAAAGTTTATGCAAATGTATGTCCCATGTAGAAAAAGGCGTGGCAGATCCTATAATGTATATGTTCTAAAGCAGCATGGGAAGATGGTTCCATATACACATTTTCGTCTGTTTAAACGTACAGATTTTGGCTACTATATACTGCTACATACATATCTACAGCAGCGGAAAAACATAGTTTCCGTAATAATGCTATGTCTATCCTGCTCTTTTTCACAGAACTACCGTAGCCGTACATACTTAACTATATATATATGTATATAAGTTGTGCTGGACCGGGATGCGTCAAGATTTATTGTAGCCGGCCATAACAAAATTAGATGCGAACGTAATTTTCCGGCTTGCAGTGAAACATCAGTTACTACTGTCCATTGGCACCGATGCTAATCATACAACAATAAAATCATTATACGCACGCACATATTCTGCGACAATGGCCGGGAAGGGGCTTTCTTAGCTTCCCGGTATCAATGTAATCGTATTTTTTTAATGCTTTTCATATTTCGTTGTAAAAATAGTGGCCCGTGACTTCTTAGTCTCGCTTTCTGGATTTTCGCTCGACGGCCCTGGTCACGCCCAGGAGGCACGTGTCTGGCTCCTCATTCTATTGGTCTATCAAAATAACAACAACAACAAAATCGTTTTCATTCACTATACATTTTTCTTCGAATTTTGTGGTGGTCGTTGTACAAAAAAAGTTTTAAAATTAAATTAATTTAGTAGTATTTTATTTTAACAGAAGCATTGAATCCCAAAATGTGAAATTCGCGCGGCCGCCAACAGCTGCTCGACTGCGTCACTTTTTGCCAGACTTCTTGATGCCGCCGCCGACGAGTGGTCCCTTTTGTGAAGCCTTCTGCTTGGCGGCTTCGAGTGCCTTTTGCTGTTCCTTTTGCTTTTGCTTGAAGGCAGCGTCTTCCTCATCGAAATCCTTTGATTCCTTTTTGGGTGCCTTTAGCGGCTTCTTCTTACCACCTTCGCGACCAGACATTTTTGAATATTGCTTTGCGTATAAAAACTGCGCAGTCGATTTGAAAAATAAGAAAGGTTTTCGTTATTTATTTATTTATTTTGGCATGTAAAGATTTAAAAACAATCTATTAGACTCACGTTGTCAGACTTTTAGAAGTACAATACTCGTATATATGTACGTGAATTTATGCAAACGTGTGTGCGTGCGTGAGTGTGTGTGTGTGTGCGTGCGTGAGTGTGTGTGTGTGTGTGTGTATGAAAGTGTATGCAGCTGTGGTATTGCGTAGAGAGCGTCTAGTGCTGTAGGTTATATTGTTGCAGTGCTGCAAAATGCCCGTTGTCAATTTGCAACACTGCGAAAATTATTCCAGGGATGGCACAAATGCGTTTTGTGTTTAATTTCTCTTTTTTTGGTTCGTTGGATATATAAAATCTACCTATAGCAAATTAAAAACTTGATATATCTCAGTAAAGTTCAGAAGAAGTATTTTGTGTGATATTTATAACAAGTGATAACAAATTTTCGATTTTTAAATAAAATTGATATGAAGTCTTGATATTCTGTATTGTTGGAAACGTATATTTTTCAGTTTAAACAGCAGAGATAACTTATAAAAAAAAAAAATTACAATTAAAATTTTCATTCTATATTGACCAATGAAGATTGCAACCAAATTATTTTATTTTCTACGACAGATAATTCGGAAATTGTAATAAAAAACAAAATAGAGCTATAGTCGAGATGCTAGTTTCAAGTTGAAGACACTATACCATGAGTTTAGTTTGTCCCAGTTTTCTCTATGCTGAGAATTTTTCATTCAGACGGACATATATTGGATTTACATCGATATATCAACTCGTCTTGTCGCGCTGTTCATGAATCTCTATATATATTTTATGGGATCTCCGATGCTTCCTTCGCTACGTTACATACATTTTTACAGCTGAACAAACCCAATATACCCTGCTACAAACTTGAAAAATGTGACGTAACAAATTGTATCACTTCCTCCTTCCCCATTTTAACACTTTGTCACAAATAGCACCAATCCCGCCCCTTTTTTGCGTTACTTGAACGACCCTTATACAGTGATTTAGAAAGAATATATATGAACTTTAGTTGTTTACATACACATAAATAAGTTTTTAAAAAAACTTACCGAACAAATTAAGTTTTTTTTTTTGTTCTCTCGCCTTTTCCTGCTAATTTAGCTTTAATAGTCGCTAATAGGTGCTATTTGCGGTCAGAGTCTAGCCAATTTCACTCCTTAAATGAAGGGTCAAATATCAGATTAAGAAAGAAGAGCAGTGTGCGAAATACATTTTACTGGATAAATAAGCGGCGCCATGTCTCCAAGGTAAAATTGTCAATTCTCAGTTTCTATTCGAGGTACATTAGTTGTATATATTATATTAAAAATTCATAATTTTAATAGTAGACATGGAACTACTCTACTTTCGATACAAGTATGAAGATAATTAAAGTTTTTATATCACTCGAAAGCTAGCGTTTTTATTTATTTTGGAAGAGCGGGGGGGGGGGGTGAGTTTGTGTATCACATCATATTTTCAAGTACCTTGAGAACGACGACTTACATTTGTTCGTCTGCTAGGCATTTTGTTTTAATTCAAATAAAAATGAATTTCACCGAAAATTGTACTGAAAATTAGAAAAACAGATAAATAAACGAAATGCAAAACAATGAAAAGAGAATAAATCAAACGTTACTCACAAAATGACCGCTGTGGGAAACGACTCAGTTTAGTTACAAGGCAATGTGACAGGAAATAATTGAATCCAAATAATTTTGTCATAATAAAGAATGTGCCACTTTCAATTCGAAGCGTTGGAATTTAGTTATGCCGATATAATAGAAAATAAAAATTTTGAAAATATGCAAAGATCAATTTTTTCAAATCAATGTAATGAGATCAGAAAAGAAAAGCGGAACAGTTAACCGAAATTAACCGATTCCAATTGAGAACCGAACCCAGAACCGATATTTTAATTTTTTTTAAAACCTGAACCTTCTATTGAAAGAAAATAAAAATCCTTACCGGAACCAAAACATTTGTCAAGGTTTGGATTTGGTTCTCATTTTTAATTTTTTTTCTACGAAAAATTTTTACGTTTGCATAGTGTAGTTATGCGTAATGTTCAAAGGAAAACAAAAAACAACTGATATTTGGTTAGAAAACCCTACAAATTTGGCAGAACTTTTGGATTTGTCAAAAGTTACTCTCGCAGTTCCAGCTACGCAAGTAAGCGTACAGCGTTTGATTTGAGGCGTCAAGTTTATTATGAATTCGCTTATGAATCGGCTGAATCGAAGAGTTCACTTTAAAAAATTTAAATAACATGTCATTAATTTGGTATAGTATAGTCTTTGGAACGTTTGCAATAGTAATTACACTCGTTTTGCTTTTTCAAAAATTTTAATATTGACAGGTGTACCAAATCTAAATTACCAAGTACTGAAATAAATTGAAACCGGTACTGCACCTTATACCAAAATACATTTCTCGGTACGTACCAAAACTGGAACCAAAACCGAAATACATTTTGGTTTTATGCCCTGAATTAGATACTAGAAACTAAAATTGCAACTTAAAGTCTCCTGGTTCCACCCAAATGAAATTATTTTTTTTTTTTGTTCTGTTTGAAATGTAGTAAATAACATAGTAATGTACAACTTATAATTATAATTAAAATTATATTATATTATTTTCTCAAAAAATAAACTTTATTTATATAATTATTTTTTAATGAACTAGTTCAAAATGTTCCGATATGAGTTTTTCTATGCATTAAAACTGCGCAAAAAAAAATGGAAGCACTTTTCCAGTGTTGCAAAGCGTTGCGGGTTCTTTTTTTGTGCTCAAACCCGTTGCGGCAAGTAGGCATCACTTCACGTCACACGGTCGTAAAGTGAGCACGCGGCTTGTTCATCGTCTTGCCAAGTGGGAAAAAATATCTGAAAATTCTTCAAAAGAAGTTTATATTCTGTGACTTTTGTAAGAAGTTTTATAACAACCAAAAGGTATTGTGAATATATTATTTTTTTTTAAATTTGTTTTTTTTTTATCTACACACTGCATTATAAAATAAATTGCATTTGAACTAAAAGTGAGAATAATTGGCAAAAAAAAAAAATGCGAAAAAAAAACTAAAAAAAGATCTCTGTGCTGTGTGCGCGCTGCCATTGATTTATATACGCATATATCTACATATATACTTTATATATGTATATATATACATATTCACCTTGCACTAGTTATTAGTTATGTAATGTGCTATTTTTTTTTTTTTTTTTTGGCAAAACAATTAAAATGAATTACTACAGTTAAAAAGAAAGAACTTTAATTAAAACTTAATGAAATATTCTGCTGCTTACATAACCAAAAAATAAAAAAAAAATTGTATGAGATTGAAAAGAAAAAAAAAAAAATTAAGAATTCAGTGTGGCATAATTCGTTTTACGTCGTCGACAGAGACAGGCGCCCTCATTCTTAGCCGCAAGCAATATGCGCGCGAGCGAGAAAGCGCTAACATTGAGGGAAAAAATTATAAAGAAAAGCGTGAAAAAAATTAGTTCAGTGTGTGGCCGCTAAGAAAAGTCACAAGGTAAACTTGTGTTCACTTTTCTTAGCTGTTTTTCTTGATTGGTTTTTCTTTATGTCTCTTTTTCTTTTCTTTTATTTTACACTTTAAAACGTTTCTAACCTAAAAAAGAAAATTTCGCAAGTGTGCAAAGACGTGTGTGCGTGTGTGAGAGAGAAGAAATGGCAATTGCTGCCACACAAGCACGCGCACTCTTACACAAACACATGCATATGTATATATATTAAAGCCGCCTGTATTTTTATGCATAAGCGTAAAAGATTGAATAGAAAAATTACTCATAGAAATATATCAATTTCATATTTGATTCATATTTAACATTAGTAATTTGCATTTGTAATTTAATATTACTTTTAATTAAAAGAAAAAAGTTAATTAAATTGAAAGAAAGAAAAAGACCACTTAGTAATTTTTACTAACTGACACAAATCACATGAAAAGAAGAGAGAAGGAAAGAGTTTCGCACTGTAACTTTTTCTCTGGCAATGACCATGTGCTTTACTACGCTCTCACTCATACTTTTTACATACACATGCATATGTATGCAGTAGTGCTCTTTTGCCGCCATAAGCGTTACTCTCTTTGTCGTGTGTGCATAGTTTTCTCTTTTCTTTTTCATTATTTTTTTTCGACTACCTGTGCACAGTGTTCAACTTTGCGATATATTTTATTTAGATTCAATTTTTCGCAAAATTCTTCCATAATATTGCAAATTTTTTTTTTGCATCATTTTTTTGCACTATTTAAACTATAAAACAATGTTCTTACATAAAAAAAGGAAGATGCTTTCCACAGCGTTCTATGACTTTTTTTTGTTTGAACATTTGTTAGATAATAACTTTGCAATGTGGTAGTTTCTCACTAAATTCAATTGTTAACAGGCGTGATAGACCCCATAATGTATATATTCTTAATCAGCATGGGAATAGAGATTTCAAGTTTGCATATTTTGACTCTAGAGAACTCCCTCTTTAGATACAGTGTATTAAATGTACATGCTAATAATCTCACATGAATTTTTCTGTGCAAATTTTTTGGTTACTGTTGTTAATTATGCCAGAAAACCCAAATTTAGTGTATCTTACTCCAATCCTAATAAAATAATCCACATAGGCTCCGATCGGACCACTATAGAATATATCAGCTCCCCTACAAATCTATATTTGCAATAAAGCGCCTCAGACAAGATACAGCGTATATCGAAGTCAAGCATATTCGTTCTTGTTACATAAGCACAAATGAAAAATAGTCGCTGTAAGATTATTTTAAACTAATATTTCTAAATCAATGTGTATATACCATGCTTTATATGGTTGATGGCTTGTTTTGAGAAAGCCAGTTCGAATCATAACTATATACCACATTTTAACTTGGCTTTAGTGAAGTTCAGGTTTTGGCAATGAATTGACTAGCATTATACTCAGCTCTTTCTTATCTAGTCTAAGCGATTTATACATTAATTCAATGTTAAACCTATCGTCACTATAGATAGTACTTTCGTATAATTGTTTTTTTTTTATGACTGTGTGTTATAAGCCTTCAGCTCAAAATGCTTGACAATGTTGTGCATAACATATTGAGTTGAAACTGCTACAGAGCAGGTAATATTTGGCAACATCTTTCTATTTGCTTGAGACGCTAATTGAAAATCCAATCATGTTACGGTTCATAGAGATTACAGCTCACAGTAAAAAGCCGGAAGTCTGTGAGTCAGCCGCATAATAATTATTTCTGATTAACTATCAATAACTTTTCCCACATAAGTGGACGCTTCTACAATCGAAGACATTTTAATGGATTCATTTCATAGCATAACTGACTCTATTATGATTGGCTATTATATGTTGACATGCTTCCGTTTAAGTCTGGGCACTGTTTAATTTTCGTAAGAAAAATATTGTATATTCACAGCAGTGTTGCTCAAAATATTCAAATAGAAGATAGACAAATGCATACGGAATACGCATGCAGCTCTTTGCATTAGCTTTGTAAATTACAAAAACAATCTCATTGTATTTTGTGTCGAGTAGTCAGTATCGATAGTGCCAGCTCTACTCTGTACAATATAGACTCGAACTATAAGTTCGGATTGGCCAGACAATGTCTTTGGTAGACATACGAATATGTACATAGCAGATCATTTTGTATTTGATGAGTCTCCATGCCAGTGCTTTTGCACTTCTGCAGATGTTTCATATACTAGAAGTAGTTTTAGTTATATTTCGTATATGTTCTTCTTGCTAGTTTAAATATGCAACTAGAAAGATTGCTAAATATTGCATTGCACCAGAAATCTGAAATGTTTTGCGCATTTTTTTCAGCGGGATTTTATCTTAAAAATCTCTTGTAGTAGAAAATGATCGCCGTTTTTCGGGCTTGATACGAGCGAAATTTTACAATTTATTGTTGTTATTAAAGCCATGCTGTATTGTAAACCTCTGCTGTACAGAATTTTATTCTTGCCTTCTCGGCTTCTTTAAGCAAAACTCCTCGGAAACCATCATTTAGAATTGAAAGCAATTACGCATTTAAATTACCAGATGAACATATATAGGATGTGTCTTATGCGATCTCGACATGTATAACTATACATTCTTTCAATTAATTATTCATTTGTATTAATAGTTTTAAAACTTAGATAAACTAAGCAACCAGTTTTTTTTTTTTTTTGAGAAACATTGCATATAATTCGCAACAACGGTTTATAACAAAAACTCATGTTCGTCTCTCATAAAATTGTTGAAACTTTTACGTTTATTCTCTTACCTGCTGCTGCTGCTGCTCTTTAAGCCAAGCGTAACTAACCGGTTTTAACGGCACATTGTATTCTTTTGTTCTCTCAGATACTGAGATACATCGTGGCATAAATTCCATAAATTTAATTTTTCTTTTTTTTTTACTTTCTTTTAACAATGTCCGCTTTTACAATACTTGCGATATATTGTGTTCCTTCCCCCTTTGTCTAGAATTATTCGTAACGCTTGCCAACATGGAAAGAAAAATTTCTCGTTTAGTTTAGCAGTAGTTTCTGGAATCGAAAGAAAAGAATTGGCGACGATATTCGAGCTAAAATAAATAATGCATATGTTTAGACGCCACAATTCGAGCGAACGTCTGGTTATTGTTCGTGCTATCAGTTATCAAGAATTTCCAATTGTATATAGATTGGAGTTATTGCTACGCTCAAATTGCAAATTTTGTTAACGCATTTTTGCAGTTGCCAAGCAACAAGTTGTTAAAAAAAAAACGAAGAAAGAAAAAGAACATTCAAGAGAAACAAAGACAAATTTGTATAATATTCTCTGCTCTCTCTTTCTCTCGCTCGTTCTCTCTTTGTTTAACTGTTTCTTTTTCACGCCAACAATTTGTGTGGATCATTTTGACAGAAATCGAATTGGGGTGCCCTAAAAAAAAATTTTCTTATAAATAGTTGCAGTTGACATTGTGGCAATTAGCCAGCAGCTCGCTCGTTTTCCACAAAGAAATCAACGAAACAACCACAGCCAGATGAAAAACTAAATTGCTTTAAAAATAAATCCCAATGTTGCAAAGTTTATTTTAAGTGAACTTCGTATTGGTTTTTTTGTTATAGATTTTTTTTGTTGTTTTAGATTTTTAAGCTGATGACATTTGTTAAACAACAAAGCGCCATTTGTGGTTGTTGTTGTTGTTGTTTTTAGTTGACATTGTCAGCGTTGTCACGGCATTCAGTTATTTATTCATGTAAATTGTTGATATCTAGAGTGACCATACATTTGGAATTTGTTGCACTTGCAGAGTTTGTTGTTTGCCCTTAATTTCCACTAATTTTTATTTTTAATTTATGGCCAGTTAATTTTGAAAGTCACTGTTCCTCTTTTGCAACACATTTTTATATATAAATTTTTATATAAATAAATGGTTTTTTTTTTTTTTTTGTGTGTTACTATGAAATTCTTACACAATTTGTTGTCTTCAGTAGTGAAGTCTGTTTTCCCTTTCTTCTCTAGAAAAAATGAGCATCCTAACGAGAAGATTTATTAATTATTTTAGTTTTGTTTTATCTCGGACTCATTACTCTCTTGTTGCAGTAACATGAATGGCTATAATATTCGTCCTTTTGAGATTTTTCTTACTCGGCAGTCCTACTTGTATCTTTAATTTTGTTAAGCAGAGTTAAAAAAAACTATGCATTATTGATCTATTAACTGTTTGATTACTACAGAATTTTAACCACTTTTTTAATTCGTACATCTCATTCTCTATATTTTCAACAAGATCACGATCACTTGTTATGAAATTTCCAAAATACGAATATGAAAAATTTATAGACACTTCTAAAATTAAATATGTGAGGTAGCAATAATTTATATCACTTTTTTAAAAAATGGTTTTAATAAAAAACACTTAAATAATAATAAAAAAAAAAAATTGAGAAATTCGATGCAATATCGAAAACATTTCGATTTTTTGCTGTATTAAAGTTAGAATTTTGACACATCAAGTTGCTCGTAAAGATCATTTCAAACTTATAAAAATGGGTGTTTTTATATGTTTCAGTCAGTTCATTTAAAGTACAAAGATGCAAAACAAAATTTTTAAATGTAGCTCGTTTTTCTTCTAAGTATCGTAAAATAGCATTATTGTTAAATAACACTTTTAAACATTATTAATAAGTGCCAAAGATGGAACTCTGCAAACATTTTTTTTTATTGCTGAAGATAGGAATGTAATGCTTCTAGCAACTACTGCATATCATTTTTCTATTGCATTCTTATATCTTCCTTCTGGAAGAAATGTGTGCCAAGTAAGCAATACGCCTGGAAGTTAAGAAAACAATACTTTACGAATTACTTTGGCTCGTTCTTGTCGTACAAATATTGTGCTATAGCCAAATTGCTTTAAATGCTTTAAAATTTGCAAATAGCCAAACTATCTTCCTAATCTCTCTTTCAAAATATCGTCAAACTTTCTTGCAATGGAGATCAGGGAACAGTTCAGATTATTCAGATATATTCTATTATAGCACACTTTAAAAAAAAGTTTTAAGGAAATATGGTCAGCTTAGCATGGTACTTTTCTATTTTTTTTTTGTTGTGTTTTTTGTTTACATAATACTATAGAATTTTTGGCGTAACAAAAAGCCAGCTTCAACCTCCTCAACGATAATGTCGTTCAAAGACCTTGAAATATACGTCTATATTATTATGTAAAAATTGGCGCGACATGGCCTTTATCTTATCTCAAGATGATGGTGTTGGAATGGGTTCTTATTTAGCGAATTTTTTTACGTTATTTTTTTTGCTGCTGCTGCTGTGCGCCTATTTGTGTAGACCCTTGTGTTATTTAGCTGCTGACGTACGTTGAGGGCATAAAAAAAAAAAATATACGTCAGTCTTTAAAAGTTTAAAAAGTAACAAAAAAAAAAAAAAAAAATCAAAAGAAAAAGAAAAAGTCACATGCCCTGAAAAGCCAAGTAAAAAAAATTTGAAACAGCTGTGGTAACGTGCAAAAGCAGCCACCGCCTCCGCCGCCGTATCGCTCTCTTACTTTCTACATCGCGCTCTTCAGCCGTTGTCAGCTGCTAAAAAGCGCCAATTTTTATTGTTGTTTTTGTGTTTAAACACTTTTTTTTTTGAATGCATATTTCCTTTTTGGCAACAATTATTTTGTTTTCATGCGTAAATAAGCAAAAATAAAAACCTCGAATGGGTTAAATGAAAAACAATTGTTTTGCTTCAAGTTCCTTTTCTTTTATAAGTTACATAAAAAGCAAAGTTTTTGCACGCTCTTTGTGCGCTCTTTGTGTGTCCCACGCACATTTGGCGAGGCCGGCAAATTTAGTACATGCTGCGCTCTCACATTTTTCTTTTTCTTTTCTAATACAATGAAAGCTTTTTATGCTAATTTGTTGTTTTTCGCATATGTTTTAAATGAATGCTTTATTTTTTGGTAATTTTCACGCAATATTGCGGAAAATTGTATTATTATGTAACAAATACTTGACGTACACTTGGCAATGAAATCATTAATAAGCTTTTTTTTTTGTGCATATTGTTAAAAGAGCAATTCGAAACAGAAAAGTTCTGTAAAGCTTTGTGTTTTTTTATTCTCGCGCGCTTTTTCACTTGTCTGCTTTTGTGCGCGCTCTCTCTCTTTCTCTCTGTCTGTCTGTCTGTTCTTTTTGTCTGTTTTATATTGCGCGCTCTCTTTTTCTTTTTTGTTAAATATATTGTTTGTGAGCTCCCACGCTCTCACTACTCACTGAACTTGAGCTTTCTTCAAGGCAGCGTTGTGCTACGCCTAGCTAGCAACGTTGCTTGTGCCGCACAAACCGATCACAAGCAATTCAGTTGCCGTCCGGTGCAGACCTTTGTTTTATAAAGGAATTAAGGACTAGTTAATTAATTTTTTTTTTTGGATTTTGTGCTGTGATATAAAAACACAAACAAATAGTATGTATTAATAATAAAGAGTTGCATAACAGTAAAAAAGAATTTTTTTTTTTTTTTTTAATATAAATACAAATATAAAACAAAACAATTGCTTTAATTTAAAAAATATATAAAACAAAAATATAAAACAATTAAATACAAAGCAAAGCTTTAAATAAAAAATAAAAACAGAAACTGTTTAAAAGAAATTGTGAACAATAATTAATTAATTTTTTTTTTTTTGCTGGAATAGTTTTTTAATAAATTGCATAAACTTTTTTTTATTTTATTTTTTTTATTGTGCATTAAAGACAAACTTTCAAACTAAGCTTTGAATTTTGATTAGTGTTTTAACAATTGATTATATAATCATGCAAATACCAGGAAGAAGAACATTTAAGTGAAATTTTTTTTTTTCAATAGTTTTTTACACGTGTCAAAATTTAAACTTGTTAAAAAAGTTAAGAGAGAACTTGGCTAGCAATGAAAATTTCATTTAAATGTTACATCACATAATAGACTTTGCAATAGAGCACAAAAGCAAAAGAGAGCATTTAATTAAAATTTAAAAAAAAAAACGTGCTTGCTCTGAGATTAGATAATAAATTATCTTTTTTTTTTTTTTTCAATTTCAATTCAATTGCCAGCTGGTAACAGCATTAGACTTGGTTTAAGAGCACAAAAGTGTAGAGTAAATGGAAAATCTATGGGCGCTCTTGTGCATATATCTAGTTAGGCTTTTTTTGCTTAAGCTCATCTAGCTTTCTTGGCTCTTTTTGCACTTGACATAAAAGAAAAGCACAGTGGTCAGCAGTGATTACATAAAGTTTTGTATATATATTTATATATGTATACATATATATGTTCTATGGCATGCGTTGCTGTTAATGAAAAATGAAAATTGAAAAAAAAAAACTTGCTAATTTAATTTGTATATACAAACATACATATACAGCTAATTTTCTTTTATTTAGCACATGCTAAATATATAATTTCACTGAAGCTGCTCAATGTCTCACACACTTACACAGAGAGAAATATTGGCCATAAGTTTTTTTTTTTTTTTTTTTTTTTTTTTTGGCAATGAAATATTCTGTTTGTGCTTTTATTTTATTTGTTATACAATTAGAAATTATGCAATAAAATCTATAAATTCAACTAAGCATTTTATAACAGTTTATGCTGCGTTTGCACACAAATGTGTTATAATTTAATAATTACGTCTATCACAGCTGCTTATTAAGTTATAGCACAGTTGTGCAAACGACACTTAACTCTAGTATAAATTAAAGTTTTAATTGTTTTGCCATATATTTATGTATATACATAAAAGAAGTAGCACATACATTTTCGGTAGTTTTTAGAAATAATTTATATACATTTACACAAATTATTTATTGCACTTATACATACATCATATATTCATTAAAAAAAAGTTCCTGTAAAAAATATAGAATACATAACTAACTCGCATTGTGCTCATATCTACTTATATACTACTATATCCACATATATACATTTGCTAATATATATAGTAACATTTTATTTGTTTTCATTAAGTTTATTTTAATTGAAATTAAACTTATACTAATCTTATATCACCCTACCTTATCTAACTAATCTATTCACTGTCTCACTGGAAGAGTTATTAAGATAACTGGTATATCATACATTATACTAATAGATAGTGTTAAAAATTGGTTACGTAATTGTTGTACTAATGTTTTTTTTATACTTATTTGTTGTTTGCATCCATTTGGTTGCATAAACTTTATATAGAAGAAGAAAGAAATCTTATTAATATTTATTGGAATTACTATACGATAAAGACGGCCAACGCTGCTAACCACGTGGCTGTCTGGCTAAACTTAATGCTGACTCAGTCACGGGCAGCAGTGGCACAGTGGCGTAGCTACAAGTTTTGTACAACAGGGGCGGCATCTTGCTCGGGCCAAGCTAAATATTAAATATTAAAAAGCAAAAATTAATCTCCAACAAATACATTTTCATCTTAAAAAAAAAAAAACCAAAACGAACCGTTTGTAGTATCTAAAGTCAAAATGAGGTGAAAAACAATTGCATAGTCAACACGCAACTTAAACAAAGGTCAAAGTGGGAAGCGAATTTAAAAAAAATAAATTGCAACAATTGCATTTTGAACATAGAAAGAAAAACGATTCTGGGGGACACTCTAAGACTAAGAGGAAATAGAAACAAAAATTGGCTTCTTGGAAACCTCTAAGACTAAAGTGGGAAGCAAAAAAAAAAAAATATCGGAACGATTACATATTGAACATAAAACAAAATCATTTTCAAAATAAGAATACCAAAACATCGAACATTTACAAATTCAATACAAAAAAAAAAAAAAAAAAAACAACTTCTTGGTTTGGGGGGGGGGTCCAGGGCTAAAGTGAGATACAACAAAATGCACACGGTTCTGTTGTTCCACTATGGCGTCTACAGCGCAAAGTCCCCTCCTCGATATTTTTTTGCTACGCCACTGACGTCGACTATTGCTATCAACATAACCAGTTATGCGGCAAATTTTTTTTTTTGCAAATGTATAATTTTTGTATCGCACTTTCTATACGCTTTTCAATTATACACAACGAACTATAAATGTATTTATTTCGCTATAAAAAAATCATGCTACTTGATTATTATTATTTATGCCTCTCGATGTCGTCAAGTGATGTCACACATCAATTTCTTAAAAAAAAAAACCAAACGAGCTGATAGCAATAATTTATTAGTTTTTCTTTCTTATTTTTTGTTGTATTTAAAACAAATTTTGTTGCTAAGCGGGGCAATATACCATGCCATTAATATATGTCATTGACATTGTGCATTTTTTTGGAGTTTAACGCTCTCAAAAACAAATAACGTATTCACACCTAGTCGATTAATTGTTGAGAAGTGAAATTTTCAACCACTTTTTCGCTGAAATCTTTTGAAACACACATTGTAGGTAAATCGACAAACTGTTTGGTATTTTTTAGTGTGAAACATAACTTTGGAACTTAAGCCATTGTCAGACGTTCTAAATTTATTATCTATGAAGCTGAGCTCGAATTCTAGTGAACATGAACATATTAAACCGTAGTTTGGGAAATTCAAATAAATGAGCGAAAGTAATTTTTTAAGCACTAAGCTGTGCTCTGTGATTACTGCTCATTTTTAAACGACTTGCTGTGAATACCTTATATTAGCGTATTCACACCTACTGCATAATCTATTAACAGCTGTGCACAAGTAAGCATAACTTGATGACCTATTGATACGAATTTCCGTTCCGTAGTGTTTTCGAACACTAACAATTTAGAACAACGGCAACGAATTTCAAGCTGTTATATGCCTCAGCGATTAATTTTAATTGTTAATTTGAAATCAATGAGCATTAAATGTTTGTAGATTTTCTGTATGTCTTATTTTTTATGGTGTTTGATTTTTTGTTTTATTTTAATTGTATTTTGTATATAATACCTACTGTTGTATGTATATAATTATTTTTAATTAATTATTGGTGGCGTAAAATTATACGTTTTTTGTTTTGTTATATTGCTGGCTGGTGTACATGCATATGTTGTAAACTTTGGAACTGTGATAAAAAAAAGAAAAATGCAATTATGACGCATTCTCTTGAGAAAAGTTATACAAATTTGTGCAATATATGCAAGACTTAGCGGCGTTTAACAACAATCTCAAAACATTTTTGTTTCCATTTTGTTATTTAATCTGTTAAAAACAGTACTTAAGTTGCATTTACTTCCATTAATTAGTTGTACAACTAGCAATTCCTTCATATATAACCTACCTAACCTATATATATTTGCGACGTTAATTCAAATGTGTATGAAATTCGGTTGAGTCGGGTTAATGGTTATGCGTTGGTGTTACGTTCATGGTGACCCCGACATGAGCTGAACACGACGCAGCCGTCTGTTAATCTGTTGCAATATCGTTCGGAAATACATATTTAATGCGTTTTATATTGTTGAAATATGTACTAAAAATTTTAAACCATTTGCTGCACGTTTATTCATTTACTTTTAATTTATTGTTTTTCATAATTATTATTCTGTGGTGAAAGAGTGGTGTTAAAAATTGTGTTGAATTTTTGTGGTGTTTTGTTTTCAAAAAAGAAAAATTTCAATTGCACGAAAAAAAAGTATTATAAACCAAAATTTGCATCAAAAACTAAACTAAAACTACATTCAATCATCAATTGCATGCTGCATTCATTAAGAACTAAAACAAAATCAAAGAAAAAGTTCAAAAATATTAATCAACCCTAACAACAAGAACAACATCATCATGAAAATCAAGAATATCATCATCATCATCATCATCATTATTGACAACAACTTTATCATCAATCAAGAATCACTGGAAATTGGCAAGTCACGTCATTCAGATCTATAAAAACTGAAAGAAAAAAAAAACATGTGCCATGATGTATCTTGATGAATATACATATACATATATATGAAAGCGTTGGAATTCGTATGAATCAATACTCACAAAAGCAAATATGCACAAATACTATATCTCAATTACAGCAAAATGGGCAAAGATTTTGATGTTGTTGGATTCGCCAAGGATTTCGCTGCCGGCGGTATCTCCGCAGCTGTATCAAAGACTGCCGTCGCCCCCATCGAGCGTGTTAAGCTGCTTCTGCAGGTTCAGCACATCTCGAAACAAATCAGTCCCGATAAACAATACAAGGGTATGGTTGATTGCTTTGTCCGCATTCCAAAAGAACAAGGTTTTTCATCATTCTGGCGCGGTAACATGGCCAACGTTATCAGATATTTCCCAACTCAGGCTTTGAACTTTGCCTTCAAGGATAAGTACAAGCAGGTGAGTCGTTGTTATCAAACAAAAAATGTGCTGTGGAAAAAATCAAAAGAAGACGGACATCGTATGCACATCATTGGAGATAATAATATTTTATTGTATTACGGAAGAGTAGAATATTTTATAAACTTTATTTTTGTTTTTGTAATAGGTCTTCTTGGGTGGTGTTGACAAGAACACCCAGTTCTGGCGTTACTTCATGGGTAACTTGGCTTCCGGCGGTGCCGCTGGTGCTACTTCTCTTTGCTTTGTCTACCCATTGGACTTTGCTCGTACCCGGTTAGTTTTAAATAATTTTAATATTTTACTATTGAAATAATACATTTTTATCTTTTCGTTTCAAACAGTTTGGCTGCTGATACTGGCAAGGGTGGTGCTCGCGAGTTCACCGGTCTTGCCAATTGCTTGACTAAAATCTTCAAGAGTGACGGTCTTGTTGGTCTGTATCGTGGTTTCGGTGTATCTGTGCAAGGTATTATCATTTACCGTGCTGCCTACTTCGGTTTCTATGATACCGCACGTGGCATGTTGCCCGATCCAAAGAACACACCCATCTACATTAGCTGGGCCATCGCTCAAGTGGTTACAACTGTTGCTGGTATTGTATCCTATCCATTCGATACTGTGCGTCGTCGCATGATGATGCAGTCTGGTCGCAAGGCAACCGAAGTCATCTACAAGAACACAATACACTGCTGGGGCACCATTGCCAAGCAGGAAGGTACCGGTGCCTTCTTCAAGGGCGCATTCTCCAACATTCTCAGAGGCACTGGTGGTGCTTTCGTGCTTGTGTTGTACGATGAAATCAAGAAGGTCTTGTAAATTAAATTATTGTATAACTAAAAACATTAAAAAACAAAAAAAGGAAAAATAAGAGAAATTAAAAACAAAAACAGCTAAGCAAATTTAATTTAAATCAACAACAACAACAACAAAAAAACAACAACAACAACCATATTTAAACCATTATTATACATATTATGATTACGATATAAAAACAACAACAAAACAACAAACAACATTAAGTTTTAATAATGAAGACAACCAGCAGAGCGCCAGCAGTAATATACCAGCAACTATAACAACAACAAGAACAACATAAATACGCGCCAATACGACGAACGACAGCTACAGTAACAACAACTGCAACAATGAAAATAACAAACAACAACAATAAAAACTGTTCATATAGTATTCGTTTAAGATCAAAAGTGTTGAATGAATAAAATCATATTGTTGTAAAAACCAAAATGAAATCCCACATCATTATGTAAAAGGGTAAAATACAACATAAACGATTAGTACATGTTCACCCTCAAAATAACTACGGTTAAAAATACAAAAATTGATAAAAATAGTAAAATGTTAAAGGCTTTTATTCAAAAATAATATGAAATTAATTGGCTATTTTCATTTTATTTAGCCAACTTCTTCAATACGCACAATTTTGACATGGTTTCTTTTTATATATAAATTGTTTTGTACCGTATGTCCGTATGTACAGTTTTGTCTCGAGGTATATATATATAGTTTAATTCCGTTCAAAAAGATTTCTTATATACTTAGGTAGCGATCATGACCGCACGTAGGAAGGCGCTACAGTTTAGTGTAGCTTTTAATACCAAGTTTGCGGAGTTTGTTCCAGACTTGATGTTTCCAACTCATGATTTGTCGTTGTCCACCAGTTAAGTTTGGGTGCCTCATACAAAACATCTGTGTTGAAGCTATGTTGTGCCTAATGATAAAAGTGGGCTGTATCAACCTCTGCACATGCTTCAAACATAACCAAAACTCATTGTCAACTCCAAAAGGTCCAATTGCGACCACTTCCAATGTCGTTGTAAACGACGTTGTCCTTGTTCACGCCTCTGCGCCAACTAATTATAGATTTTTATTATCCTACATCAAGAGAGAGAGAGGAGAGAGAGAGAGAGAGAGAGCTCCTCACTGCTAATTTGCTTTCTGAGCCCAAAGTAGCAACGGTTAACAAGCTTGATACTTCGCCTGATCTCTAGACTGACGTTGTTGTTTGTTGCTAGTTATCTCTGTGCCCAGTTAGTGAAAGTCTTCTACAACATTGAAATTGAAATTCTTCATACTCACAGACCATCCAAACGCGCTGATGGTCTGCGAGTGAACATCAAGTACTTCGTCTTGTCCACGTTCACCGCTAGACCCATGACACGTGACTGTTTCTTAATCTTCGAGTACGCCCCCTGCTAACTCGACGTTCGTTCGTGTTGATGACGTCAATGTCAGCAATATACGCGAGTAATATCATTTCCATATGAAAGTGTGTGGCCGACATTTCTACGTGTGGGCGTAAACTCGATTAGGAGATTAAAAAAAGCTACACTATAAAGTATCTCTTGGTATCGTAACGCTCGCTGCGCCGCCTTCCTACTCTGTCAACACTTTGTGGGTAATAGCTTCAGCATGCAAAGACGAACAATCTTTGCTTAGATATCAAGTTACGATAAGTTATTGAAGGACTTCGTTATTATCGCAGTGGCGAAAGCGGCCTTATAATTGAAAACATTCATGGCTCTTCTCCAGGATTTATCGTGGAGTGAGAATTTTGTCACTGGTTGACCTCCTTGGACTGGAGCCACACTGATACTGTCCTATCAGTGCAGCCGTATATGGCTCCAGCTATTTATTTAGTACTATGTGGGGCAAATTCTTATATCCAATTGAAAGCAGACATCGGGCTTTCCTTTCCTTAAGATAGGACAACGAACACTGAGCTTCCAATCGTTTGGCATGCATTTATCGGACCATATCTAGCATATCTAAGCAAACATCGTAGCAACACTTCGCCACCGGTCTTCAATAACTCAGCTGGCAACTCATCGAGGCCTGCCGCTTTGTTATGCTTTAGCTTTTACTGAGTCCACGTTGTTATAGTCCGGTGGCTCCTAAAGAAAGCTATCAACAATTAGTGGTTTTAGAAATACTTCTCTATCGGTGGCATCGGCTCCATATAACTCATGTCTAAGTTATACTATTTCTGAATGGGTTGCGTGTCTTCTTTCTTTTCTTGTCTTCCATGTTACAAACCTTTTTTTTTTTACATTTATAAATTTTTTTTTTTTTTAACACAGTAGCTTTGAAAATATCTGTCAATTTGTATGAGTTGACGCGTCAAATCATTCTGTATAGTTCAGTTTCGTGCAAGTAAACAGACGGAAGAGTGTATATTTTTTTTTTGTTTATAATTTATTCGCCGAGTTTAAGAGTTTTTGTTTGAAAATATTTAAGCCATGTCGTATAAGCTTTTAATTGTTAAAGAACTCGCGAAGCGCTCGGCAGTCCTTTGTGCGAAGCGCGTTGCCAATGATCTGAAGCTACGCACGTGTCATATGGTAGACCAAAACCCGTATCCGCTACGTAAATTTGGTACGGTGAGTCTGCAGGAACTGGAAAAATCGACCAACGAAGATGCCGAAAAGCAGCTGGAACAGCCAGGAGACGATGGTGCCGCCAGACTTGTGAATGTGGAGACGGAAACCGGAGACGGTGTCGCAGCCGTAGCTAGCGCCGGCGCCGAAGTCATATCAAATGCTGATGCCACCCCGGGCGTTATGGATATCGACGCCGGAGGCTTGGCCAGTGCTGATATTGGCCCATACATGTCCGTTGGAGAAAATTTTGCCGGAGACGCAGAGTCAATAAATATGCAAGTGACGGCAACAGAGGATAGTGCTTGTGTAGGCAATGAAGACGGTGCAACAGGATTTGCTGAAAATCTGGCTGAGGCCACTACTTCGCTTTCGGATTTGGAAAGTTCACAATTTGCGTCCTTTGAGCAAATGCCAAGAATTGATTTAAGCTTTTTGTCGAAAATACAAGAAAAGAAACGAAACATTAATCTGACCTCTAAAAAAGAACCAGCGGAACCATTGAATACAAAAGATTACGAAGAAATTATTAAATCCCTGAGGCAACAACTCAGAGCGGAGCGACAAAGAGTGGAAAGGCATGAGGATGAAATCTACAAATTAGTTAAAAATTTAGGTGGCACAAAAAAGCAACACAACCAGGATCTTCAAGATAAATATTGTGGAAAGAATATTTTGATTCGTCTTTTGCTCATTTCAGATGAACTGGAAAAGATTCTAGCAACGCTACCGAGCACCGACATTGATCAACATACGAATCTCTCTACGATTCAAAAGATTATAATGAAAATTTTCAGGGATAATAACGTTTTAGAAGTAGACAGCGTTAATAAAAATTTCAACGAAAAAATTCATGAAAAAGTAGAAGAAATCTACAATGCAGATCTACCGAAGAATACGGTAGTTAAGATTTTAAAGAAAGGTTATATGTATCACGATGTATGCCTGCGTCTTGCCTCGGTAGTTGTCTCGCAACCACCTAAAGCTCAAGATTAAAAGATGCAACATTATACGTATATTTTGATTGATGGATGGATGAGGATGACAAGCTCGTTACACTCGGTACAGAGCAGATGATTTGTGATTTTAGATTTAAATTCATTTGAAACAAAAAGAGTTCAAAATTAAATTGTGTTACTATAATCTATATTTGTTATATCGTTAAAAAAAAGTTATATTGAAAAAAAAAAGGCAAAACGTAAAGTTCATTTTAACCAGCATCGTTTCTATATTATTGGCCGGGGCTTGGGATCAAGAGTTCTTTGTTTATAGGTGTTTTCTGTTGAAACTTTTTTGCGGTGATCTCTATAAGAACCTGGTTTCTCGTTTCGATAGCTTTGGCGGTTGACCTGTTAAAGCTCTTCCGGAAGTGAAAGCGATGTTCTTAGTGTTGCTTTTCAATGTCATGGCTCGCATTTATCACATTCTCTCAATGCAAAAACAGTGTGATTGTGCTGGTTTCAAAAACTGGTTAACCGGAGATGCTTGTTTGGGACTTACAGCCCAATAAGTTGGCTACCTACTCTCTCCCAGATATTTGAACGAATTTTTCTCTGTAGAATGTTAATTGGCAGTTCCAGGTGTGCAGGGTGCATCAGTTTGGCTTCAGGCAACACCAAGCTAATCCAGAGCAAGGCCATGCAGTTGTTCAGCATGTTCTCGGCAACTTTGAAAATTATACGAGCTTGTTATTATGTTGGATGTTAGTTTGCGTTTGGCATGAAGGATGGCGCTACAAGCTTAAATCTCTAAAGTTCGAAACGATCGGTCGGACATACGCTGCATAGGAGCGAGTGTACCTCTGGGAACTGTTCTTGAATCTATTCTGATCACCATTGACGGTGATGGTCTCTTAAAGTTAATCCACGATATTTGCGCAGACAGCGAGTTCTCCGTTCTTGAAGATAGGATAGAGAACACTGAGATTCCAATCGTAGACATGCATCGGAACATGTCTTACATAAGAGTTTGTGCATAAGCCTTACCAACTCTTCACCACCACCGGTCATGAATAACACTGCCTTGCAACTTATCGGAGCCGGCCGCTTCAGCTTTTTAATTGCTGAGTCGACCTCGTTGTAGGCTGGTGTACCTTAATTATGGGCTGGTGCGCAACCAACCCTTAATTGCGTGGTGTTTTTTTCTCACAATTTGCATACATATCAACGGATGTTCAGGGACTTGGACCGTTTGCCAAAGAATCGTAACGAATCGTTACAAATTGTCAAAGTACTAATGAAAAAAATTTATTTATCGCATAATCCTTGATTTGTCTAAAAATTAAACTCATCGAAAACCGATTATAAGCACAAGTTTACGACATGCTCGTCTTAACAGTCTGTAGGTTTTGTGTATTTAAAGCGACATTCTCCATGACTTTTCTTTTGATGTTCGCTGTTCGCTTCAAAAAATTTGCGAAGAGTTTATTTTGAACTAAAATATAAAATAGTCTTACTCTTTGACATTAGAAGGGGACCCACTATCGTCCTTGGCCCTGGGTCACCACAAATCTAAAAGTTGGGCTCTATTTTTAAATTTTTTTTTTTAGATATGAGTCAGACTCGTCAGATCTGATCGATTACTACAAAGCATATAACTATTGTAATTTTATTCTTATATAAAAACTATTTTTTGCTTGAAATGTAAAATTTTTTTCTTTTGCATATTCACAGGCGTTTCGATCTGTGCTTCAAAACGGCGTATCCAGAAGTACACTCAGAGTTTGCCAACCCCAAGTCAAGATAATCTATCAGGTTCGTATGTGTATCAGGTGTTTGCGCGATCTCTCGTGTAGAGCCGAATGTGGATTTACTTCAGCTTCCCGTGCGAGTGGGGCATCTTCGAAATCATCAGCATGGAATATAGTGAAGCATTTCTCTGATGCTGACGCTCATAAACTTTACGTGAGCCTACCTAGCGTTCTTTCTCTTGTGTGAATTTAATTAGGTCCTTTTTATTAAATAGTTCAGAACAGTATGTAGATTTATTGACAGTATAATAGGGTTAAAAAGTTGATTGGAGCATTCGATTATATCCAGAAGAACTTTGTGGAACATAGAATGCCTTTTTTTGTTGAAGATTAAAAGAAAAAAAAGTAACAAATTAACTTTTCAGTATGTAGTATGACTGCAACCTTATTTGGAGCAACTGTTGTCCGTCTGTCTGGCTTTCATGTCTGCTTTGTAATGGCTGTCAAACACAAACTAAATGACTGCCAATGGCAGTGATGTAGATTGGATACTTTAGAAATTACACTCAAATCAATATAATTAGATATAATTATTTTGTATATCGCTACGTCCGTAAGTCTTTCGCAGAGAAAAGTTCAGTGACTAGAGCAGATTTGACGAAAATAAACGCATTGTGGAGACCCTCTAGGTACCGCGTTGTTACAAGTGTAACTTCTAATTTTTTAAATTACAACCGTTTTAACGCAAATTCAGTTCGCAGTTTTATATACCCACTACTCATAGAGTAAACAGGCAGACGGAGCCGTGGCAGACACTATAAAGTGCATACAGTCATGGGCACAATTGTTTTGATTTTTGGCAAATGAAAGTACTGAAAAAGCACAGATTTATTGTAAAACAATAATATTGATGAAAACCTTAAAAAAAATTTAATTTTACCTCATAGAAAGTAAAGCTCTCCTTGGCTTGAATGAGCTTACGGAGGCATTGTGGTGCTGTATCCACCACTGGGTTGGGATCTCATTCCAAACGGAAATTACGTTTTCAATAACGTTTAAGCCTACGCACTACGAGCTGACCAATCTCTGAGATACAATATTATTTTTAAATTTATATGTTCTCCTATTGCAGGATAATTGATTCCCCCATTATAGTTTGTCTCCTGAGATGTATGCGTAATCATTTAAATCATTGCAAAGATTGGTTTTAGTTCATAGAACCAGTGATTGGCACAAACTCAACTAAGCCGCTGTGGGCAATGCATCCCCAGAACATAAGAGATGCTCCACTGTGACTCAATTTTTGGCAAACTGAAACTTTATTTTGCTTTTTCGATGAATTGTATTCAGATGAGCTTTCATTGGTTCATTTCGCTAAAACTGTATTGGCTTGTGGATATGCGTCTTAGCGAAAGATAGTCGTTGGACCATGTTTTGCTTTGATATGTACGGGATCTGTCTTGTTGGGTAAATCTTGAAAATTTGCTTCCTGCAAGCGCCGTCGAATCGTTTGCTCACTAATGGAAGTCTTGGATGACTTTTCCATTCATTTGGCAGCATCTTTAGGCTGTAATTGAATGTCTGCCTTAAATTTGCGTAAAAGGATTCGGTCTTCATTGAGAGTTATTTTTCCTAATGCTCTCGAACGCGGCAAATTTTGAACATCATTTTATTTTTTAAAACAGTTGTGTCCAATACTGTACATATACATATATATTCTTGATCAGTATCGAAAGACGAGTCGATATAGACATGTCCGTCTGTCTGAACGAACAGATTTCGTAGATTATAGGAGATAGATACTTTAAATTTAGATATTTATATTACCTCTGCAGATAACTAGTATTACATTAACATGCAATACCCCCATCCCCTTCAAAGGGTAGTTCTCATGCAAATGTGACGCCATTTTTTAAGTTTTTGTATGAATTTTTTTTTTGCTAATTACGCTAGAAACATCAAATTTAGAATATGGTACTTACATCCTAATAAAATATACCGCATACATCCAAATGGGTTCACTATAAGTGGTGCTCCCATACAAACTAGCACTCCAATTTTTAAGATTTTATATGAAATTTATTCATTTTCGTTCTTAACTAGACTAGAATAGCAGGCCATAATATAGACAAGTATATCTACATTTAAATTGTAAAGAAAATGTTTCAAGTTTCTGCAAATGCCTACTTTGATGTGCTAGAAATTCACTTGAAAATTATATTCAAATTCCACATGGAAAAAATTTTCTAAAACAATCATAGGCACCTTTGCGTCAAACTTTAAAGTCCTGTTTGTGTGATGTCAAGTCAGTTGAAAATGTTTGTACTTCAAAATTAAATTTTTTATCGACTTAACAAAATTTCTCTTCATAAATTTTTTCCTCTGTCTTCCTTTTTTTCTTCAAAATTTTGTTATCATTTAGATTTTTTTTTAACGTTTGAAATAGTGCAAAAACACAACAAAAAAAAAAGGGCGAAAAATTCCAATTAAAATTAACAAAGTTGTAAGAAGAAATTAGGCGCGAAAATGGGTGAAGGAGGTGAAAGTCGCAGAAATGGCGAGCATAGTTTTGTCATGGATTTCCTGATGGGTGGTGTGTCCGCAGCGATTGCCAAGACTGCAGTGGCGCCCATCGAGCGCGTTAAGCTCATTTTGCAAGTGCAGGAGGTATCCAAGCAGATTTCGCAGGATCAGCGCTATAAGGGTATTATCGACTGCTTTGTGCGTATACCGCGCGAGCAAGGCTTTAGCTCGTTTTGGCGCGGTAATTTGGCCAACGTAATACGCTACTTTCCGACGCAAGCGCTGAACTTTGCCTTCAAGGATGTATACAAGCAGGTAAGGTTTTTTTTTTTTTTTTTTAAATTTGTGACATTTCTTTTTTTTCGTAATTTTTTTTTTTCTAGGTTTTTCTTGGTGGCGTCGATAAAAATAAACAATTCTGGCGCCATTTTATGGGAAATCTGGCCTCCGGCGGCGCTGCGGGTGCAACATCTTTGTGTTTTGTCTATCCGCTAGATTTTGCACGTACTCGGTAAGTCTTCATTTTTTGTAGACCATCTTGGATTTACGCAACTTTTGCTGCTCGTGCAATGTATGCATTTTTTTTTTTCATATATTTGCAGTTTGGCTGCTGACGTCGGCAAAGGCGGTGAACGCGAATTCAATGGTTTGATCGATTGTCTCGCCAAGATCTTCAAGTCGGATGGTCCGATTGGCTTGTACCGTGGTTTCATTGTCTCCGTGCAGGGCATAATCATCTATCGCGCTGCCTACTTTGGTTTCTATGACACCTGTCGCGATTACTTGCCAAATCCGAGAGAAACACCGTTCTACATTAGCTGGGCTATTGCTCAAGTTGTAACAACTATCGCTGGCATTGCATCCTATCCATTCGATACTGTGCGTCGTCGCATGATGATGCAGTCCGGTTTGAAGAAATCTGAAATGGTGTACAAGAATACAGCACACTGTTGGCTCGTCATTGCCAAAAAGGAGGGAATGAATGCCTTCTTTAAGGGCGCATTGTCTAATATCTTACGCGGTACCGGTGGCGCTTTGGTGCTGGCTATATACGATGAGTTGCAAAAGTATATTTAAACGTCTATCAACCACGCCTCTCCAAATTGGATGTAGTACATAACATGTGATAATTCATCAAACATCGTATACAACTAGCGTAAGATAAGATAATCATATAATAACAACAATAAGTACGGAAAAGGAGACAGACGCAATATACAAAATTAAAATAACCTAACCAGCCTAACTAAAACTACTACATGCGCAGCATTTACACTTTCAAGGACTATTGAAAAAATTAAATTTCAAAATTATAACTAAATTCTGTAGCTCCTCTATTTGTCGTAGTTAAAAGAAGAAAATAAACGCCATTTCTACATAAATATATTGTAAAATTAATTTTATTTCTTACACCAGGTAGTACAACTTTAAACGGCCTCTCGGATGTTGTTGAACAATTAAGCTTGTAAACCCTTCATGGTGGAGCGATGTGGTTCATCCTGATAAGTTGCTGGCATACGTCAACCTCATCGTCCCAATTCGGTTCAGAAAGAACCGAAACTCGTCACCAAATCTAATAGTTCTACGAGCAATCATTCTCTCGAACAGCGCCAAAGTTACTGCATCCGATGTTCTCAGGGTACACGCTTCTCTGACATACAGCAGTACCGGATTCGTCAGCGTCTAATGGATTTTTAACTTTGAGAGTCTAATTTGATTGCTGAGGTTGAAATTTCCGGTGCTCATAGGCCGTTTAAGATGCAACATTGGTTTGCTAGTGGAGGCCCAAGTACTTCGGTTTGTTCTCGTTCAACGCTACTGTTTCTCAAATTTCAAGGTCGCCTTGCTAACGCAACGATGTATGATGTCAATGTCACCGCATAACTTCTTTATGGAAGATTGTGCCCAACCGTTCTATGTTGTAAGGCCATCGGCATAGAATCTACACTATCAGCAGTTAAAAAAAAAAAAACAAGCATCTCTTGGTATCAAAACGCTCGTGTTATAGGCTCTTTCCTAGTCTGCCGACACTTTTTGTGTCTCTCCGTTTTTGTTGACATCACTGTCCAACAGCAGTAGCTCGGATTCGTCAAGAGTTTGGCGTAATCAATGACTTCCTTGGCAGCCGTATCAATGGATTGGAAGTTATGTCTACACTGCTCATATACATATATCTCCAGAAGCCGGAGAGGACTCCCGCAACATTTAGAATTGGCTGGCTGATGAAAAGGAAAGCCTTCGGCGGTCTGTTGTAATTGCAATCCCAAGTGAATGGCACTTATTAACGTTTCCCACTACTATGGACTTCTGTAAGCGTTCTCATATATTTCTTTTTGGCATATTTTGAATGCTCATAGTTTCGTCGTTTTGATGAAACTACCTAATTACGGCAACTAGTTCCTCACTTTTCATCGAATCTGTATGGCGTCACTCTGGGGCCGACATTCGTTGTTGATTCTAAAATCGATATGCACCGCCTTCTTTTAGATCTAATCCACATGCTTAACAAGCGATCCCTTTTCCGATTTATGCTATAAAGTATTTTTGTATATTTTTGATCAGCATCAAAATTTGAGCCGACCTAGCCGTGTCCGTCCGTCTGTCTGTATGAACAACGAGCTATAAGAGATAGAACCACCAAATTTGGATGTTTATACTCTCCTATTTTCTCTTTAGACAAACTGTATTACCTGAACCACCATCCGCATACACTGTATAATGGTGGTATAGTGAATTTCAACGTGATCGTAATTCTCTTCGGGACCAACTAAATTAATTACCCCATAGATAAATATTGCTTAAAACTCAAGAAGATCTCGAAAAATGGTTTCTTTAAAATTCGCTATGTCAAAAACTAAGCGCGGTAACGAAAAATTTAATACGAATTTTATGTTTTCTTTTGACGAGGTCTATAAGCGGCCGTCGTCAGATCGTTTAACATGACTAATAATATTAAATTGAAAAATCAATAAAAAAAAATGTCAATCAATAAATAGTAATCCAACCATTACGTACATTTGCCAGCCCTAAATTAAAATAGCACAGTACAAAACGGTTATTTGGCCCGTTTTCACAAACGGTTATGCGCAAAGCGAAAGCAATTTATGCAGCGCTTGTGCGTGCGAGCGAGAGCGCAGCAGCAATAGTAGAAAGTGCTACCAGTGCGCAACAAATATACAAACATATGGCTACACTCGTTCAACAAGAAAAAAGAAAAGTAAAAAAGAAGAACAAGACGAAGAAAATTTGTAGTTGTGCGTGAAAAAGTTTCGATTTTTATTTTACATTATTTTCTTGCTGTTGTCTCAATTTTTCCTTGCTTCGCTATTTAAACGAATTACGCGTCTGGGTCATTGTTTATAATTTGTATTATTTAGAGCCAAGCCGCGTGCTGCGGACAATGTCGAAGAATAAACTAAATCTGACGCTGCCACCGGGCGCTGTTGATGTTGTTGCCTCACAAGCGGTGCCCACGCCGCCATTTAAGACACCCTCCGGAACAGAGTAAATATCGACGCAGCTTCATGCATTCATCTACGTCATTTGTCGTTTTTTTTGTTTTTTGTTTTTTGTTTGTTTTTCCGCAAAATTCCTATCCGTTGCCATTCCAATAAAAAAGAAACAAAAAGTAAAAACTAAAAATTTTGCATCCGCCCACACCTGTTACATGCAATGCAAAATTTTGGACCTACCCATCCTAGATATTGAGCCCCACCTAACCTATGTCTCTTGCGCACTCGCTCGCTCTCTCTCTCTCTTTCTTTCCTTTCCTTTCCTTTTTTTCTCTACATCCCAACTCTATTTTATCCATCCAATCTTTCCCATTTATGTATATACGTGCGTACGTAGGTGTAGATACATTCCACATTTATTCAACCGGCCGGCAGGATGTATGGATGGCCCTATGCAAACGTTTCTTGGAATTATTTTCAAGGCTAATTTTAGTTTTGCCTACCAATATACAACCAGCCAGCCAGCCAGTCATCAATTCTATTTTACTGCGCATTAATATTCGGTAGCTGTATGTTTCATTCGTCATATCCACCTCCATCCATAAAGACATATACACACACATATCCATTCAACCAATGATTTTATGCTTTTCGTTTTGTTATGCAAAAATTCATTAAAAAGTTAAATTAAAGAAAACATAGTTTGCTGGGCAAGCCAAAGACGAGCATTGAGGCTTTAACCGAAACATTGGAGGAACTCGAAATGGATGATACAGCACGGAAACGCATCAAGGTCTTTCTTAGTCAAAAGGAAAAAATTGGTGAACTTTCTGATGATGATCTGGAGAAACTCGGTGAGCTGGGCTCCGGTAATGGCGGTGTTGTCATGAAGGTGCGTCATACCCCAACGGCATTAATAATGGCACGTAAGCTGATACATCTGGAAGTGAAACCGGCCATAAAGAAACAAATTATACGTGAACTAAAAGTTCTGCATGAATGCAATTTTCCGCATATTGTTGGCTTCTATGGCGCCTTCTACAGCGATGGCGAAATAAGCATTTGCATGGAATACATGGATGGTGGCTCATTAGATCTCATATTGAAACGCGCTGGCCGCATACCTGAATCAATATTGGGTAAAATAACGTTGGCGGTGCTGAAGGGTCTAAGTTATCTGCGCGACAAACATGCGATAATACATCGCGATGTCAAACCTAGCAATATACTCGTCAATAGCAGCGGTGAGATAAAAATCTGTGATTTCGGTGTATCGGGGCAGCTTATAGACTCGATGGCCAATTCGTTTGTGGGTACGCGCAGCTATATGTCCGTGAGTATATAATTTGTTTGAAAAAATTAAAACTTCGGTCGAACCGAAACTCTAATATCATTCACACGAAATTGAAAACACTCTTACTTAGATATAGTATGTGAAGCATGCGTCCATTAGAAGCTACCATGTCCATTTATAAGTCGGTATTAAGTGCAAAACTGAAGCTTTCAAACAAATAGACAACCATAACATCGTAAAACCCAATCATGAATGGTGTGTACGTTTGGGAGGTACCACTAAAACTAGGTGGGTTACGTCCATTATTATATTTGTCAAATTCCTGTCCATAGGAAACCAGCATATACAATTTCAAGTAGACATTGACTGCAAACTAATTGTTTTTTCATACTAATATCTAATAGTGGGAGGTGAGTTTGTATGGGTACTGTTCCTAAAAATTGAAGGTTTGTGGCAATTGGTAATTGTGTGAAGCATCTGCTCTTAAGAAGCCTATATAACAAATTTCAAGCTGATATTAACTGAAATAATTAAGTTTTTTACAAAAAATGCTGGTGGGTATTCTGGATGGAGACTACCTATAAAAGTGAGCGAGGCACACCTATTAATATATACATATGTGAAGCATACCTTCTTAAAAAGCATGCATATAAAATTTCATGTTGATGTCAGCTGAAATATATAAGTTTTTCATGCAAGAACCGAAAAGTAGGCGTGGTATACAAAACATGAATACTCTATTTGCTTAGGACAGAAATATGCTTCTATGTCGGAACTTAGCGAAACATCTGAAACATTGATTAAAAAAATGCGCACACATAGACAGACGCACACGTCTAAATCGACTAGTCTTGTGGAGATGGTCATGAATATAAATATACTTTATGTGGTCTACAATATCTGCTTCAATGCGTTACAAACTTTCTATGTTCGAATGGTATTCAAAACAAAGAAACAAAAAAAAAAACCCCAGTAAAAATACATACATTAATTTTATTTCATTATTATATTTTCAGCCCGAGCGTTTAATTGGCAAACACTATTCAGTACAGTCAGATATCTGGTCATTAGGTTTGTCACTGGTCGAAATGGCCATTGGCATGTATCCCATACCACCGCCCGATAGACAAACGCTTGAGGCTATATTCGAAGACAGCGCTGATGATGGCACCCAGCAAGTTATCGAGCCAAGAGTTATGGCAATATTTGAGTTACTCGATTATATAGTCAACGAACCGCCACCAAAGCTGGAGCACAATATATTCTCCGATGAGTTTAAAGATTTTGTAGACATCTGCCTAAAGAAGAATCCCGATGAGCGTGCTGATCTCAAAACACTATTGGTAAGTTTATCTTGCTCTTGCACTTTCTCATTCTCTATCTCTTTCGCTGCCATATTTACTAACTTTTTTTTGTTTGTTCTTTCAAATTCATTTGCGTTTTTAGAGCCATCATTGGATACGTAAAGCTGAAGTGGAGGAAGTCGACATTTCCGGTTGGGTATGCAGAACCATGGATCTGCCACCGTCGACACCGAAGCGCAATACATCGCCCAACTAAATAGCATTCCTTAGCACTTATCTTGTGGCGTTTTGTCTGTAATTTTCTTGAACTCTTCCCTAAAAAAACAAACGAAAAAACTAAAATAAATATACTAAATGTGTTGAATTTGTAAAGCTACGAAAATAAATGGAGTAGTTTAACTGTAAATGAAATTTGCAAACGAAAGTATAATTTATATACATGCATATGTAGCTATTTGTCAAGATTTGTTAATTATATGTTTTCAATATTTTCAGAATGAATGTGCTGTAGAAAGTAAATTACTTAAGCATTAAGGACATGGTCGGTCGTCTAGCAACAACGTTCTTAACTTGAAATTGCATTTAAATGCTAAAAGCTAAACATAGTCTGCGTCTGTAAGGCTACATAAGCGTCCTGTAGCAGCATACCAAAGACACAAATCAACCAAACAGCCAAAATTACTATAGGTTTTCGTATGACACTGATGCTCAGCGCGTATGTCTATACTAAATCGAAGTCCTCAGTTTGTCTACGCATATAAGCTTTAGAAATACATATGTATCTACACAGCAAACATAGCATAGTATCAAAGTAGCTTCATAGGCGAGGCTGTCGTTCATCAGCGCATTTCTAAAAACGTGCACTACTCTATATTATTCAAGAAGTAAGTCAGTTTTCAAAGTTTCATAAAGAAAAGATTTTTATACTGAAAAATCGCCTTATAAATAATAATTTGTACTAGAGATGGACACGGGCCTCCTTCGTGAGGCCTCCTCCGGTCCGAATACAAAACAAGATCTGGAAAAAAAGCACGTACAAATTTCAAATTAGCACGGCCCGGCCCAGCCTATCTAATTTTACTTATGAAATATATACCAGGTGTGTCGGAAAAGAGACAGGACTGTTCGAAAAATTTAATATTTTGCGAAAGTGATTTTCTACGGTCAATAAGCATTTCGAATGAGTGTTTTAGGTTATTTTTTCGGAATGTCCTTGAGAATGCCTGTCGACGCCTTTTGGATGGCTTCAATGTCCTCATAGAACTTAATATTTGATCTTTTTTCGAAATTCATTTTTCAACCGATGCCCAAAAGATACTGTCACTTTTAGCGCGATAACTTCGCTTGTAGTGGTCCCATTGTCATAAAATGTTTACAAGATGTCAGTGAATGATGTACCTTTCCAACGCATGTACCAATCAATCAATAGGTGACGCCACCAGAAACAGCTATTTTTAAAGAAGTCCAGTTTCTTTTGCAACAAACCTGGTATAGTATGTATACATATATACGTTATCATTTTGTCAGTACCGGCAGGTGATCATTTAAAAAGCCCGTTTATAAAGGCATGATCAAAATTCATTTTGTCACTAAGTTGGCACAACTGTCCTATATACTGACGCGGAGTGTGAGCTCCATCTGTCATTTAGTTTCTTTACATTGGTGACTCAATTGGTACATCTCAATTGTTATTTACTATATTTTTTTCGAATATTCGACAAAAACTCTATCGCGTAAAGATCGGTAAAGACATGGTAGAACGAGTCAATATCGACTCGTATTTCATATTTCTACAATGCATTGTAACTGATAATGAGACATGAGTTTACCAGTTTGGCATGCAAAGCAGTCAATAAGCTTTGGAATGGTGCCATCCAACTGATTCTCCTCCAACTATTTCATGTATCGAGGCTAGTGATGATCTCTGATTAGATATGAACGACTTAAACTAAAAATATAAATGAAAAATATGCCTTATGTCGGTCCTTTTCGGGTTTGTACGTGCCTTACGGCTCTTTTTCTACCTTTTTGACCATTTCGTGCCTATGAGTAAACCCGAGCCCGTACACAAAAGCCCGAATTAGCAGAGGCCCGTGGGTCACGAAAATGAAGACCTTCACTCTTTATACGCTTCAAACCTAGTATTAATTGTATTATAATTTTGTCACTGAGTTTGTAAAGCATTAAAGGAGAAGTAACGGAGAGAGTGTGCTGTCATTGTTGTGGTTAGATGTCAATTTCGGAGTGAATCGGTTGCATTGTTCTACGATGACTTCCTGTTGAACCAACTAGCTGTTCGTATAGCTTCTACAGCTCCTATGAAGTGTACAGAATATTTCGCAGATTCACGCTGAGCTGCAGCATTGTGAACATCTGTCCGTCGTCGATGATTTTAATTTTAATCTTGCCTGACTTGGCTGCTTTATTAACATCCAACGTTCGTCAAATACTTGAACTATTGGGTATTGATGTATTATTTAGTATGGGCTTTTAACCCAAGTTAACAATGTTTTTAATAATTTTGGATAAAACTCTTGTTATATTATTTGTATCATGTCAGTACGCTTTAAATATTGAACAGGGCATCAAAAATAACACAAAATTATTTTGTATATTTATTAAATCGAAACAGGATCCTATCACATACACCATGCTCCTTGGTATTGGTAGTGCGGCTTTGAGCTCTGAGTTTGAAATTCAGATAACTTTTCGTTCGTAGTTCTTTAGCTCTAACTTTTGAAGCAAGCGTTTGATGATGAGGCTCTTGATGCTATAATATCTCTTTCCATCTATCAATGATAATGACGTTTTTGAAGCTGTTGCAATGCTTAATAATTTGCATAAACCTGTTTGTGATGGAATTTCTGCATATTGTTTTTAAGGGTTGTGTGCGTGAAGTATGAAGTATGCATACACATTGTCAGCTGATTGTTGTGTATGCCGATTTTGCTAAGACCTTCGATAAAGCTTGTCACACTGTTCTTTTGAAAAAAAAAAAAAACTATTCAAACTTGGTATCCATTCTTTCTTATTGAATTGACTCCATTCTTACCTTTGTTATAGTGTTTACTGTGCTGTTATTAATGGTACTCGATCTATGAATTATGTAGCTACTTCTGGTCTTTCTCAAGGCAGTATTTTTTGGGCACTCTATTGTTTAACTTGTTTATTGATGATATTAGAAACGGTTTTTGTAGTTTGCATTATCTAAAGATCTTCAAAGTTATAAACGATTTTTTGTACTGCATTGCCTAACAACACGATTTAAATAACGTTGCTACTTGGTGTAAAAAAGATTTACTATTTTTGAATTTGAATAAGGTTTTCATGTTATTTACGAGTATAGCACAAACGTTTGTTGCCTATTCCACCGTCTTTTACTATTGTCAATAAATCTCTGCGAGCTTAAACTGAAATATTAGATCTATGAGTCATGTTTTCTTCAGCATTTCTTTGTAATGAACGTCTTAATTATATTATCGCAGAAGCATATGCTATGATGGCCTTTGTCAAACGTCATGCAGCGCATGACATTCGATTTCCGAATTCTTGTTTACTCTACTTTTGTACGATCTAAGTTGCAGTACGCGTCATTTATGTATATGGAAGCCCTTAGTTGCGGTTCACATTAATAGACTTGAACGCATCCAGAGGATTTATTGTGACTTTTTGTATGAAATTTTTCTTTTATTGCTGTCAATATCACTTTAAAAATTGACATGGTGGCTTCTTATGAAGGGACTCTTCACGTATACATACATATATCAATAGCTGTGTTCCCACCACTTTTAAAGGTAGCCCTCATACAAACCACCCCACTTCTGACATTTTGTACGGCAAACGTGTTTATTGTAGTCAATAACTACGTGGAATTAATGGTTAATCACACTTCAGGAATCATAAGCTCTGCATAAATAAATAAAATAAACATGTCCGTCTGTCCCCTGTTTGTGTTATTCAAATATATTAGCTTAGTTTTTAAGTTACCGATCTTTAAATAAATAAATAAATTCTTATGCTGAACATACTTGTATGTCACCATGACTATGCATTGCCCACTTTTAGGGGTAGCCCCCATAAAAAACCCATAGTGTACTTTTCAGGTTTTGCATTAAAAACTTTTTCATTACATTCAATATTAAATTGAATTTCGATATAGAGTGTCTTCTTATGTATTTCTCTTCTCTTCTTTTAAGCGTAGCTCCCATACAAAGCCAGATCCCACTTTTCGGTTTTTATATGAAGAATTTTTAATATCAACTTGAAATTCGATATGCTGTCTTCTTATGAACGGAATCTTTACATATATATTAATGGGCATCTCTTGCACACTTTTAGGGGTAGCTCACATACCATAGCCACCGCTCAATTTTCGGATTTTTCATGGAAACTGATTTAATTACTTGAAATTCAGTATGGCGACTTCTATTGAACGGAAGCTTCACTTAGTTATTAATGGACGTATCCTGTCCACTTTTAGAGGAAGTTCGCATAAAGACCTGCTGTCGACTTTATGGGTTTTACAAGTAAAATTCTATATTTTTTTTCGAGCTAAGCACCTTAAATGTGGAATGAATGCTTCAAATTATAGCATTAAAACAATTGACAGTAATTTGTTAAGTGCTTGTGAAGCGTATTACAGTTTCGGTTCAACCTATATAAATTACTTTTGATTTTTAAAAAAATAACCTGTAAATGATATACTGAGTATGCAAAAAGTATTGAGTTTACATTCTGCCAAGACGCAGGATCGAGAGGATGACGTGGCTTTAGTCTCCGCCTTGCTGTTGATGTATCTTGTTTGGCTGGGGGCTGAGTCTTTTTATATAGCTTGTGCTGTGCGTTCTTATTTGAACTAATATCGTTGGTATTTACAGGTCGTTATGTATATTTTTATTGCTTAACTACCGAACTTACTTTGTTGTCTCGGCTTAGCTTGGATTTTTACATCTAGTTGCTTTCTTTTTGCTAAAATGTGTGCTTTCCAAGAAAACCTTTCGTCCAACCAGATGCTCAAATAGTTTCTTAGGTATTGTTGCGCTGTTAAAACGTATTTGGCCAACTGATCCTTAACAAAGAGAGAACATTGTATGAACTGATTTATTCAGCATTCAATAATAGGCTCCATGTATTCAACCAGCCTTGTATTTTGTTTAGGTATCCTTGGAGTTGTAATTACGGTGGAAATTTAGATATAGTGGTTTTGTAACGTCTGATGCCATCACGAACACGAATAGGAACAACATTCCGAAGTGTGCAAGGATTTGTATGATTATTTCTATACACACATCTAATAAAATTTGCTTCGAGAGCAGTTCTTTATGTGGGTGAACAGAAAGCATTATCGCTTCTTCATGCAGCTGGTGGTGTTAAGTAAACAAACAGTGGCACTTCTCAGATCGTTATTCTGAGCTCTTTGTAGACATTGATATTGACATACGAAGTCCGGACAGGAGCAGCATAATTTAAGACATATTGTACGATAGCTTTATAATTGGTAGTAATTGTCTTCTTATTCTTACTGCAGGTACACACAGCAAGCGCCTTCAGCACTTTCTATATCAAATTTTGCCGATTATTCGTCTTCGGGACCTGTGCCGAGAATCTAAGTTCGGCTAAGCGTCGGCTACTGAACTACTGGAATACTCAAACACCCCACCCAAATGTTCAGTTCCTTCCAAACCTTCCCAGTTCAGGTGTTGAAAATGTAAGCCGACGACTTGTAGCTTGGAAGCTTCAGATTGCGATAATTGAAAAAAGTTTACAAAAAACCTTTAAATAGATATTTAGTCTCGCACAAATTTCAACGACAACGGCTGAGGCATCTTTGCTAAATACATGTGGAATAGGAGTGGGAGAGAACTTCACTCTGCGGCACACCCATTTTTAACTTTCAATACACCGACCTCGCACAACTGAACTCTACTCAGGTATTTTGTTTACTCAGATAGTGCGGTGAAACTAGTTCTTGAAACAAAATTACAGGATCAACAGTGTTAAACGCCACCATCACCGTATGTTCGCATGAATGCATCACCGATACATGTGATGATTTCGCTTAATGCTGCAGAATTTTTCTGAAATTGTGCTGATGATTTGCTCTATCATTGATAGCAATCAGAAATTTCACAATTGGCTAATGCAACGATGTTATGAATCTAAACTAAGTTCCGTTTCATTGTCAAGTTGCAAAATTATTGTTGGACAATCCTTGATACCTTTCGAGCGTACGGAACACTTAATTGGCATGTGAATGAGTTTAGTATGTACGCATTTATATGCAAGTGTTATAGCCAGCGAGATTACTCTGCTTGCGACATAGCTGCGCAATACGGCTGCCAGTTGCATTGTTGGCTCAAAATTCATCATGTAAGTTAGGCATGTAGTTTCCGCTCAAAAGCTTGACATAGAAATCCATTCAACAGAAATATGCTTCTTGTTAGTGTTGGCAATAGCTGCACTAGAAATTATCTCAGTCACGCCTACAATGTTGGACGTATGAGACCACTGAGTGACTGTCCGATAAATGAAAGTGAACTCTTGCCAGTTTGCCTTTTTGCAGCTATTTAACGATATGTGTAGCTCGATAACAATGTGGTCAGAGCTCAATGCTCCATATTTTGGTTGACCACTCAAACGAATCACTGACAGTTATATCAGGAAAGCTAACAATAGTTGTAAACAATCGGTAAAGTCCTATTCCAGTATTATGTAGATAGCTTGCTGTCCTGAATGTGTTCAATCACCACATAACACGACCATTCTGGACAGCTATCTATTGATGACAGTGAAAAATATGTACCAAGTAGCACCAACACTAAATTAGCACAATTAAGATCCGAATGGAGCAACGTGCTCATGTGTTATACGGAACGAATTGGCATCAGCAACCGTGTTTGCTTTTCTGAGTGTAGTCAATCGCCGCCTAACATGACTTACCGCTTCAACTATCCGTTCCGTTCGACGCACGTGGAGGTATAGTTGCGCTCCAATCGAGTCCAACAACAGCAATCATCCTCTGTCACTGATGTTCGCGTATGCATCCAATCGCTGAAGCCTCGTTCGGGGGTTATTTTTTCATTTAATCTTGCTCTATTATTTCTACTTATCTTGATATATAACTAATTGTGTATATATATACTAATCAGCGCCTTGCAGGTTGTACGAAGGAGCTGTTATAACGTCATCCAACCACATTAAGACTTTAGTTTAGTTTTTTGGTTCTTTGTATTTTAAAATTTTAATTAATTAAATAAGCAAATTGCGCTTGCGCTTTGTTTTGTTTTGTTGTGTTTGGCACATTAGTCGTCTCGCTATTCTTCCTCCAGCTGGGACATCTTACGTAAAATACAAGCTTGACATATTTTTATAAAAAAGCGTACGTCTTTTTGCTTCGAAATCAAATTTTCTTCATCCGGATCAACATAGCCATTTTCCAGTCGGCGGCGTTCAAAATCAGCTATATCCAATTTGTATGCCTTCAAGACTTGTTTGTTCCGCACAAATAAACGATTTAAACGTATCCATTTCTTGAGATCACTTTCATTCTCTTCTTCCATATTTATATAATCTTTATATTTATTACAGTATTGGAATTTTTAGAATTAGCGATTTTATTTAAAATAAAAGTATATTTCTTGATATTTACCTTGTAAATTTGCAGCGCCACTCGTAGTCAAATTTATATGCAAACAATCATATCGATATATATAGTGTTGAAAGTTTTAGCGATTATATTTATCGGTGCTTGTTTCATCACTTCTGAACAGCTGTTAACATTTCTACACATTATATTTTTGGGTACTTTACATTTTTCAGTTTTTATTGCGTTAATTCGAATCATACAAAAATGGTTTAATTAAGTTATTTATGCTGTTTACAAATGGCTTGAAAGGTAAAACTAAGAAGATCAATAGAATCGATATATTATGTTCCATAACTAGCAGAGATACACATCAATCGCAGTGTATTTCATATATATGTATGTACATGCATACATACATCATATATATGTATGTACATGCACACATACATCATATATATGTACACACATGCACACATATGTATGTACACACATGCACACATATCTATGTACGTATTTTTATTCATATACATACATATGTACATATATACACATACAATATTTATTAAATTACAGAATATAAACGGTGTCTAGCAACGTAGCACAAGCGAAGACACCAGAACACATTTTAAAGCCTATGCTGGGTATTAATATTTATATGGATAATCCAGATGCACAAAACACAAAATTCAATAGACAAGGGAAAGCACACCAAAATAAACCATAAACCATTTGAAATTATGCAGTCTGGTACATCTAAAGCAATGGAGCTATGTAAGAGGTAAGTGCTTTATAACGACAGACTTGATTAAGTATATAAACATGTTTGTACACATCTGCAGTTTACACCAACTCACTGCCTGTATTTCGGTCGCACTACTAGTGCGGGACTAGTGAGTTCACCAGCCAACAGAGACGGGTTCCAGTCCATTGCCTATCCACTTGCAATGCATTTGACTGTCATATCGAAGGCACCGAGCGGTGCGCTGTTTCCCAGAGACACACCAGTTTCAAAAGACTGGCCACTTCACTAGGATGAAAAAATTACCGAAGAGACGAGTTTATTAGGACTAGTGAGTAGTGGCTGGTCCCTTGGGGCTTGTCTTTAGTTCACTAAAATCACTGTATGACTAACGTAAAAATTGAGCAAAATTAAGTTTTTTAGTTTTTTATGCTTTTTATACTATTCTGTAAGTTTGTAACGCATTAAGCAGGTATCTTAAACCCCATAAAGTATATATATATATGCATTGCAGGTGCATAGGCAATGGACTGGTACTCGACGGCTGTCGTTCGCATTGCAGCTGTCCGTTTCATCTGACAACAGTTTCGTAGCTGTGCCGCAGACTGATCCTGTTATGAAACAAAATGATGCAATACTGACAGATAAAAGGAAGTGATAATGAAGATAATGAAATATGCTACCAGATTCCAGCGACAAGAAGTACACTGACGACAAAATGAACCGTAAACTAGTTGAAGTTATACCGCGTGCCTCACCTAAAGCAATGGAGCACCCTGCGAAGTAAGTGCATGTGAACTACCGTTGCAACTGATACATATTTATTAAATTACAGCATGCAGACTGAAATGAATGAAAAATGTATATCCTTGTCAATGGAATCAGAGAAGAATGAAGAATAGAATTCGTAAATTTAAAGCATTCATGTTTTACTTAAGGTATTAAATAATATGAGTAATTATTCATTTCGCTGCTAAATTATTTTGAAATATTTTTACAGGCTGCTATGGAGCGCAACAAACAAATAGCCAATGGCATCAATGTGCTGAAAGTATTCGATCATAAAGACTATGTCACAGAAATAGTTCTTTGCTGCGAATCTAAGCGCTACTACAGGGCTTAATGAAATATTTTAATCGCAATACAATCTCAGATTTTCGATCTTGAAGACGGTATGAACCGCTTGTTTCAAATGTTCTCTCTCTCTCCCTCTCTCTTTGTAATATGCGTACATCTTCAAACATTGGCGAAAGATCTAATGTCGCACAGTGTGCTGCTAACGCCGTCTTCAGTAACAGATTTTTAGATCTACATTTATTAACTGATCTATGTCTGGCAATTCTGGTTTTTAATTTAGACTTTGTCGTACCAACAGATAGCTTGTCCCATACGTTGGACCCGCCACCGGCACATGGTATTTCATATATCCTATTACACTTGTCCACTTTGTACTTTGCACTTTGTACATTGCCACACAACTGTCTGGTTACACACACTGTTCTGTCCGCCTGTCTGCCTTTCATGTCGGCCTTCAATGGATATTCAGCACAAACTTAATGATGCAGATTGTGTAGTTCAGGGTTTATACTCAAATTTATATAATTCGAAATTCAAAAAGTCACTGACTTATCAAATTGCTCTCGTAGTTAGGAGCAATCATTCTTAGCATGCGTTTTGATTAGACGATTTGCTGGTGGAAATTGAATCAGCACTGTACAACAGTGTAAGACGTAAATCGCGATCTACGCTCGAAGTCTAGCTGGATTATATCGTTATCGTACTCAATTCCATGCAGTGTCTAAAGGATATATGTATATCTAGAACACTTCTTAGTTTGATTTACAATGCAACAAGTTTCGTTATAGCTAAAAATAGTTTGTTTCCTTTTCAAGACTCAAATAAATATATATATACACTTCAGACAGAATGTGATTAGTATTATAATTTTGTAACGGAATTTGTAACGCATTAAATGAAACATAAAATTTTATATATTGTTGATAAGCTCGCTGACAAGGATCAAACTATTCATAAATGTATGTAATATACAGAAGCCTCTCGGTGGCTGTTACATATATTTACACAACCCTAATTCAACAAGCTGGCCAAACAGACTATTATTGAAGAATACTTGATGTACCAATGTACATGAATGTCACTTAAAATAAAAGTTTACTTTCCTGCAAAGCAAAAGTATAACCGGAACTGCACTAAGCCCGTTCCAAAAAAGCTATAAAGCTATAGAAATACAACGCCTCAATGCAGTTCGAGCACTGGAATTTAGTTCCTCGGTACGGAAGCCAATCGAAATCAAATCTATTCTTTGGATTGCAGCAGTTTCTCAAAACTATTTCACGATGTGTGAGCGGCATTAAATTGTACTTAGAACTAGTTGAATTATAGACAGTACCACCATTTCCGTTGTCTCTGATATAGCTTCAGGACTGTCGCCTATGTTTAGAACCAATGTGCATATTTTCTTTTGGGTGTTGTTGTGTTATGCACCTTACAGCATAAGAATCGAATCCACTTACTTGATCCTGTATGAAATTTGACACAGACTCAAGAGTTTGCAGGATGTTATTTCAGATATTTATTGTATTAAATTGATTACTTTATCAACTTGTTTTTAATTAATTACGTTGCTCGCTTTACAGAGAGGGTTGAATTTGTTTTTTTTTTCATTTAAATAATATCATTTAAGCATCTGTTCATTTCGTTGTTGATCAGCATATTTATTAAGTATACTGTTTGCCAGAGTCACTCGTTGTTTTTGGGTGTTTTTTGAAGTACTTCGCCGGAATCCAAACTACATATTTGCACTTGGGCACACAACAGCTTCCTTGTTTTCGTTGGAGCATCTTTTTTTAATTAATTAATACTCAGCTTCCGTTTTTAGTTAAAGTGAGCCAATTTTTGAATTGCTAATAAATAAAGAATTATAAAAGCATTGCTGCAACTGAAGTTAGGTTTTCTACTTACTTTTTGGATGTCATCTTTTTTATTTGGTAAGAAAAAGTTTTTACGCCGAATTGTACTCAGACGAAGTCTAAATGAAAAGAATGTCTTCCGTGCCCACGCAATTAAGTATTGTAAAGCGTGTGTTATCATTGGATTTTGGGAGTTGAGAAGTGCAAAATGCTAAACTTCAGAAAATTAAAATGTGTTAAATGAAACAATGATGTCTAACAACATATACATACATATACACAATAAACAATATTTTCGAATTGTACTCAGACGAAGTCTAAATGAAAAGAATGTCTTCCGTGCCCACGCAATTAAGTATTGTAAAGCGTGTGTTATCATTGGATTTTGGGAGTTGAGAAGTGCAAAATGCTAAACTTCAGAAAATTAAAATGTGTTAAATGAAACAATGATGTCTAACAACATATACATACATATACACAATAAATAAATTGCTAATAAATAAAGAATTATAAAAGCATTGCTGCAACTGAAGTTAGGTTTTCTACTTACTTTTTGGATGTCATCTTTTTTATTTGGTAAGAAAAAGTTTTTACGCCGAATTGTACTCAGACGAAGTCTAAATGAAAAGAATGTCTTCCGTGCCCACGCAATTAAGTATTGTAAAGCGTGTGTTATCATTGGATTTTGGGAGTTGAGAAGTGCAAAATGCTAAACTTCAGAAAATTAAAATGTGTTAAATGAAACAATGATGTCTAACAACATATACATACATATACACAATAAACAATATTTTCGAATAACAAGGGGGGGTCCTTCTGCTTGTTGCATACATTTGTACAAACTTAATATAGCCCACTACCCTAGGGGTACATTTTATAAAAAATCATAGCATGGATGGTACTTAAGTAGAACTTGGCGACTAATGGTAGGAGAGAAATCCATCATATTTCTATTAATATGACCGCCAACTCAAGAGGAGCGAGTAACTTTCTTTCCTTTGGCTATCTTAAAGATATAAATTAATTCAATGGTTCCGTTGTGATTTCCACAGCTTACAGCTTTAACTGGGAATATAGTGTCAGTTTCATTACTAATATATTGGCCGAATAGAATATCCAACACCGACCACGTATGCACATATATATGAATCCAAACCAGTGAGTCGTGTGTATAGAAGTCAAAATACAGCAAATTCCAAGAACAGCAGATTACATGTATTTATAATTTATAGAACTAAAAGAACGATACAAAGTTAAATTCGCGGTATGGATGTGTTTTACATTAAAAAATTGTTATTGAAAATGATCGAAAGTATTCTATTTTGTAAAATACGCCCTATGAGGTAGAATATCAGCATCGTCAAAATTAGTATCGCCATGCTTTGATCATTGTTATCGTCCACGCCAATGTTTGCATTATTTAAACGTCTGCGCGCTACTGCTATACGCCGTGGTTTCGGACGAGGTGGCACAGTAATATCACAATTAGAATCAGTATTACGTCCATAAATAGGCACAAGCAGTGACTTTGCAATCACCTTCTGGCAGACGGGACAGGCGTTTTTGTTCTCTTTTATCTCCATATACTTGTAGAGACAACTCCAACAATGGATGTGCCCACAACGTGGCACAACGGCATTCTTTGCCTTTTTCAGGCAGATGCCACAAATATAAATGGATTCAGTTTCTTCAACTTGCTCATTTATTTCTTCATCAATGATTCGGTCTGATTGTATCTCTTGTACATTGCTTCCTGGTGAATTTGTCGGAGGGTCAATGTTGACCAAATTACGTTCACGGCCATTGCTGGGATTTACTGTCTCAAATTCATTATCCATCGCGTACTCAGGTGATAATGTTACAATTATTTAATTTAATTTTCCGCTATTTTTTGTTGTTGTTTTGTGTAACTTGTAAGCGTGTTAAAGAAAATTTTGATCGATTCTCAATAAATTAACAAGTTCAACACTATTGAGTTTTTGTTTTTATTTTATTGTTAGAGAATTATGTAAACCAGATAACTGAGTTGTTGAGTTTGATATATGTAAAAATAAATAAAATATGTCTATGATTTTGAAATAATCGTTTTTTTCTGTAGCTCATGTGTTGAGACACGTTACCAAAACCCAAAGAGGCGTTTTTAATATTTTTGTCTATCTGTCCATTTGTTTTGTACGGGTTAAACTCTGAAACGGCTGAACCGATTTTGAATGTTCATTGGCGGAACATTCTCAACAACTTGGAAGAAGACAATTTACCAAAAATAAAAAAACAACAACGTACAAGTTGGAAACTGTGAAATCTGAGTTATAATCCTTAGTGAGCCCGATATAAATAAATATAAATATTTAAAATTAAAGTAAAAAAAATGAAATAAAATAAAAGCTTTAATACCATTCACATGAAGTTTCAAGCTGTGCATATGCTCAGCATATGTAAAAAAAAAATATTTAGAATATTTAAAAAGTTTTCATACAAAATTGCAAAGTTAGGCGGTAAGTTTCTTGGGGGCTACCCCTAAAAATGAGCGTGACACGCCCTTTGATATTTATATAAAGCATCCGTTCGTTAGAAACCGTCGTATCAAGTTTCACGACGACTATGACTGCAATAAAAACGTTTTCCTTACAAATAGGCAAAAGTGGGCGGATGATTTGTATGGGGGTATCTTAAAAAGCGGAGGAATGACACCCATTGATACATATGTGAAGAGTCCCTTCATAATAAGCCACCATGTCAGCAAGAAAACAAATTTTCATACGAAAAGGTAAAACTGAGCGTATGGTTTGTATGGGGGCTACTTCAAGAAGTGGGGGATCATACCCATTGATATATATGTAAAAAGCGCCTTCATAAAAAGCCACAATTTTTATTTTTTTAGGTTATATAAAACAAATTTTCATACGAAAAGTCGAAAGTGTTTGGGCTACACTAAAAAGTGGGCGTGGCATATAAAATTTGATACTCTATTAAACTGCAATAAAAAGAAGTTTATATGCTAACTTACAAGCAGATATCTTAAAAACTGGTGCGCAACAACATCCAGACAGACGGATATGACTAGATCGACTCGTCTCGTCGAGCTGATCAACAATATATATACTATTTTATGCGATGGCTCCTTTAATGCGTTACAAACTTTCCGACAAACTGATAATATTGTACCATTTCACATTTCATGAATGGTACAACTAGGCGGTGAGTTTGATTAAATTTTTATGGAATTTTATTTGACGAATAGGGAACCTACGACTCGATAGGTGGCACCGTTAATGCATATATAAAATCGATTGTGTTTCAGTACAGAAAAAAAATCATAACTCTCAAACTAGTGGTCTATTGATGTTATATACATACTATATGTTATTAAGATGCCGGATACGTGTTTTATGCATATTTCATTCCGAAAACATGAGCTGTGCCACTATGTTAGAGAAAGCCAAATTCGCCACATCTCATGAACTACCAATATTTGTGGTAGGAGGACGGCAATTAGCACACACGACTATATTAAGAAACCTTAAAGAAATGAGTTTCCGTTGGCAAAATAGGGCGCTGCAAAGCCCACAAAGTAAAGTCAATATATCATGGTTATTTTTCCTTCCTCCTTTTTCATAAATTCTCTTACCGGGGGATTAGAATCCGAAGTCTTTGAAATGCAAGTCCGGCTGTACCATACATACTACGCGTATGTAGATCAACAATACATCAAATTCAGACAAACGCGTGCATAAATATTTTATTATTTAAGTCTGTTGCTGCAAAATCACTTAACATGTTTTCAGTTGACGCACTACCTTGTCACATAAATTGTGCCTAGCTAAGCAATACTCGTAAAATTGTTGAAAAAATGCAATTGACACTCTCAAACTAACCTGCAGAATGCAGAAAAAAATTCTGCGTATTCTGTACGAGTAAACTAAACGAACCAATCAACCCACCAAACAAACAGAAAAAGATTAACTGTAACAAAAAAACCAACAGACTTGTGTCTTTTCGATTTTTAGACACTTCACACATACTGTGAAAATGATATCAGTTTGTCGGAAAGTTTGTAACGCATTGACATCGAAGATAACCATAAACAGGTATCTCCCTTTTTTCTTACTTGAGTAAAAATAAACTGTCTGTATGAATATTTGCTATATACAGATTCCACAATTTTTCCAGAACGGTTGACAAACATAAAATGACCCATAATTATGTCAAAGATACTTGAATGAACACTTTTTATATTAAAAAAGCTAGAGACTTCAACTAATTTATATTTCCATGCTTTTGATTCGGGCTTCTACTTCCGATTTATACATACGATTATTTTAGTTTGCTTCGGAAGCGTATGAAACGTTTGTATTTACCCTAAATAAATATTTTTCTTCTTGTTATCGTATTTGTGATTTTTCTCACTACACACGTAGGGAGTTAATATGAAGTTCAGTTGGTCCAAACTGTTGCGAATGATTTTTTTATAGGAGGCCAATGGCAATCTGCTGATTTATATTATTGTCACGTTTGCGCCGTGATTCGTGTTAATCGCTCTGGTATGCGTCGCATCGTTTGTACGTAATGCTTTACAAGCTCACCCAACGTTCTAACTCCATTCCTCACAAACTGTTATTTTCGAAAATTAACACAATTATTTCGAAATAAGCTGTGCCAGCAGTAAAAATCAAACTGAATGCCGATTGGCAAATGAAATTCGATTTCCAGAACTGCTGGATAAGAACGAGCAGCATGCAACAGCTGTGACACGCACAGCGGAAATACATTTGAGAAAAGAATAATCAACTATTTATTAATATTAAAAACAAGGAGAATATTTATATATATATATGTATATACAAGTAAATAATTAGCTCAATAGGTATGCAAACTAATCAAAAATTTTTATAGAAATAGACTTCTTCTTAAAAAAAAAAAAAAAATTCAAGTTCTTTATAGGAAACGTTTTACTCTCCGGATGGTAATGGGAATCAGTACGTATGATGCAGATTATGAATGTTTCAGATCTTGCAAATTAAATTGAAACACATTCAAAAAGTGTTTTAGATAATATTGTAGTCCTAATCTACTCATTTCAAGAATTTTATACTCATCTTATACTTATATTGATTGGTTTATAAATCGGTCCCGTTTTGTACTTGATTCAAAAAAATTGAGTACAAATAAAATTTTTAAGTACGCCTTCGGATAAAAGCAAGCCTAGGTTTAGAATGCATTTTTTTACTGTGTTAATTTAAAAATTTTAATTATAAACGATTATTTCAAAATCATAGACATATTTTATTTATTTTTACATATATCAAACTCAACAACTCAGTTATCTGGTTTACATAATTCTCTAACAATAAAATAAAAACAAAAACTCAATAGTGTTGAACTTGTTAATTTATTGAGAATCGATCAAAATTTTCTTTAACACGCTTACAAGTTACACAAAACAACAACAAAAAATAGCGGAAAATTAAATTAAATAATTGTAACATTATCACCTGAGTACGCGATGGATAATGAATTTGAGACAGTAAATCCCAGCAATGGCCGTGAACGTAATTTGGTCAACATTGACCCTCCGACAAATTCACCAGGAAGCAATGTACAAGAGATACAATCAGACCGAATCATTGATGAAGAAATAAATGAGCAAGTTGAAGAAACTGAATCCATTTATATTTGTGGCATCTGCCTGAAAAAGGCAAAGAATGCCGTTGTGCCACGTTGTGGGCACATCCATTGTTGGAGTTGTCTCTACAAGTATATGGAGATAAAAGAGAACAAAAACGCCTGTCCCGTCTGCCAGAATGTGATTGCAAAGTCACTGCTTGTGCCTATTTATGGACGTAATACTGATTCTAATTGTGATATTACTGTGCCACCTCGTCCGAAACCACGGCGTATAGCAGTAGCGCGCAGACGTTTAAATAATGCAAACATTGGCGTGGACGATAACAATGATCAAAGCATGGCGATACTAATTTTGACGATGCTGATATTCTACCTCATAGGGCGTATTTTACAAAATAGAATACTTTCGATCATTTTCAATAACAATTTTTTAATGTAAAACACATCCATACCGCGAATTTAACTTTGTATCGTTCTTTAAGTTCTATAAATTATAAATACATGTAATCTGCTGTTCTTGGAACTTGCTGTATTTTGACTTCTATACACACGACTCACTGGTTTGGATTCATATATATGTGCATACGTGGTTGGTGTTGGATATTCTATTCGGCCAATATATTAGTAATGAAACTGACACTATATTCCCAGTTAATGCTATAAGCTGTGGAAGTCACAACGGAACCATTGAATTAGTTTCCATCTCTAAGATAGCCAATGGAAGGAAAGTTACTCGCTCCTCTTGAGTTGGCGGTCATAGTAGAAGTGAAATATGGTGGATTTCTCTCCTACCATTAGTCGCCAAGTTCTACTTAACTACCATCCATGCTATGATTTTTTATAAAATGTACCCCTAGGGTAATGGGGTATATTAATTTTATACAAATGCATGCAATAAGCAAAAGTAGGCGTGGCAGACCCTATCAGGTATATATATTCTTGATGAGCATCGTCCTACTATAATAGTTCGAGACTTCAAGTTTGGATATTTGGACTCTCTTTTGTCTTCTTCAGATAACTAGTACCCATCAATCACACTTTAATGGGTAGGCCTATACAAAGCTGACCAAACTTTTAATCTTTTGTATAACAATTTTTTTTAGTTTTGTTGTTACTTACTCTAGAAATGCTAAATTTGGTGTATCTTTTATAAATTCTAATAAAATATACCGTTTATGTTAAGATCGGACCACACATTATGTAGCACCCATACAAATTTGCACATCATTTTTAGGGTTCCGTACCAAAGCAAAGGGTAAAACGGAACCCTGTTACTAAGACTCAGCTGTGCGTCCGCCTGTCTGTCCGCCTGTCTGCTGTATCTCATGAACCGTGATAGTTAGACAGTAGAAATTTTCACAGATGATGTATTTCTGTTGCCGCTATAACAGCAAATACTTAAAAAACAGTATAAAATAAATATTTAAGGGGGCTTCCATACAACAAACGTGATTTTTTTTGTAGGTAGACGCTTGAATATTTAGTTATATATTCACTTTTAAAATAAATAATTAAATTAAAATAGAACAAATATTTAAATGGGGCTCCCATACAACAGACATGACGTTTTTTATAGATAATGGTACGGAACCTTCGTGCGCGAGTCTGACTCGCCAAGTTGTAGGCCGGTTGTGTTTTTAAGTTTTTGTATGCAATTTTTTTCTTTTGTTCTTAATTAAACTAGAAATGACAAATAGGGCATATCTTACGTCAATCATTACAAATTATTCCATACAGGCACCAATTTAAGGCGTAGCCCCATGCAAACCAGTCCCCGTTTTTGAGTTTTCGTATGCAATTTTTGTTTTGTTTTTTAATTTTAATTAATTTTATTATTTCATCAACTCTAATAAAATATGTCCAGATCGGACGGCTCAAGAATATAATCTATGCTACACGTGAGGAGCCTTTGACTCCACCTGACTTTTTCTTGTCTTGATACTTGGCAAGGAAGTTGCTAACAAAACTGCTACTTAGCGCTAAGAGCCAACACACGCCAGAGAAAGGCAGGAGTTTTACCAGAAACCCTCTCTCTCTCTTTCTCTCTCTCTCTCAAAAAAAAAAAAAAAGGTTGGAAAACGCCGAAAAAATATCGATTTATGTGTGGCTGTATTGATTTTATCCAATAAAACGCTTGCGAGTTATTACATTTTAAGTTAAACTTTTAACTGTGCGGCACCTAGAGAGCCTATAACGCAAGTTTAGTTGCACTAAGTCTTCTCTAATCAGACAACTTTTCTGTCAGAGAGACCCACGACCAGATGAACATGGCTGGTTTGTTTAAAACAACACAATTTTATGTTCTCGTTAGCCTGACAATGTATTTTTCAGAACACATGTATGTGGGTATGCAATCAAAAGCGGTGAAGATACACGGTGAAAGGGATTGCACGCGCTCAATAAAACGAGCACAATATGTCGCTTGCAGAAAACTCAAATAGCTTTTCAGAATTATTGAAAAATACAACAACAACAACAAAAAAATATATATATATTTAAAAAAAAAAGATGAAAAAGTTGTGAAAAATCAACAGCATGACTGTTGTAATAAATCAAATGCTGCAAGTGCGTAAATGTAATTTGAATTGTGCGCAAAGCATCTGTAAATGAATAATGATGCAATTGAGCGAAATTCAATTCAATTGAATGACATTACGAATCTGCAAGAAAACGAGAGCATTGGAGTCAGTCAGTCACTCATTCGAAGTGCTCATTAATTTATGACAGTCATTTTTAACGCTTTGCTGCTTCGCTTTATGTATATCGCGCTTTCTCGTTTACGATATTTCTCGCTCGCTACGCGTCACGTTGTCAATTTCCCTTTCTCTCCTTTTGCGCTAAGCAATTGATAGCGAAAACTTCACAAAGTGAAGACTAGTGTACGGCTAGCGATGTGACTTTAGAACAGATATGGGCACGGGCGTGCGTCGTGGTATAATACTCTTCGGGTACATGAATTTCTGCTTGCCGAAGTCAGGTGGTTAGTCAGTTCAAGAGACAGAAGAATAAGAGACATTTACTTTGGCATGCTGAATGAGTTCAACGAAGTAGATTTACGTCGTTTTATTTTAGAAATTTCTAGTCTACCCATATTGCAAGAGATGAGCTTACCTTTCCTTACCTTTCAATAGGCACATTTTGGCGATTTACTAAAAATTTGGACCAAAATTTCGTACTCATATTTCGTGTGATAGAGCCTTGTGCGATTGGCTAAATATGGATATGTGATACATAACTATGAATATTCTGGTAACAGAGATAGAGTGAGTAAAACTTACAAAAGATTTTGTAGTTTTGTAGTCACTGTGAACATATTCGAGAAATATTTTTCCATAACGAAGCCTATTTTATAGGTTTTGGAACGCAATAAAATATTTGGGTTTCATTTTAAAACAAAGTACCATACGCCTAAATGGACCACCTTATACTATGTATGGATGAAATGTGAAATATATGGAGGAAATTCAATTGCCGTGTGTAAAAATTTAAAATTATATAGTTAATATTATTTTCCATCAGATCGTCTTTAATCTTGGTTTCTACACTCTGCACAACAATTAATGGAACACGTATTTTACCGATTTTAGAAAATGTAATCCAAAATTATGTGGCGCAATTTCGATTTTTCATTTGATCGTTTTCAAACTCAGAAAATGGAGAAATTTGTTATTTTGAAAAACTCCATCCTGCACACAATTTTTAATAAGCTCGAACTAAATATGTAGCTTCAAATTGAGACTAAGACTTCTGTATCAACTGTTTGAAACATATTGGAAAATCTTTGCCATCGGAATAATCTTTACTACCTTGTAGAATAGCCGTCTAGTCAAAAGTTTCATAGTTAATTTGACAATAAGCGTAGTCAATATTTTAAAAATCGTCAGTTTTATTAAACATATTGTATGTCAAGTAAATGACTTCAAGTTTTTAGTAGACAGGAAATGTTAATTGGTCATAAAGCTTGACTTTATCATTTAATCTTTTCAAACACAAACAAAGAAAATATATTGTACAATAAAGTTTTAGTCGGTTCAGTGGCTAGCAATCATTACATGTTTAATGGAGTTACTTACTATTCATAATGCGAGTGGAATCATATTAAAATTTTTAGTTGAATTTAATTCAAGTGACATCACTAAACAAGAGTTCCGTTTGATGTTAGAGTAGCAACAGGCGGCGACACGTTCGCCTTAGAATTTTCTCCATTCATTCGCCTCTATATAAACGTATATAAACGTACGTACTAAGCATCCTTGCTGCAGTACTTGGTGCTCATCGCTGTCGCTGCAGTTGAAAGCCATGCGTCAAATGTTCAACGCCATTTTTCAATTGAATTTTGATGCGACTGAGTGCTTCGCATGTGACTGAATGACTGAATGAATGAATGGATTCATGAATGAATGACACACAGACAGACAAGCAGTTAGACCATCAAACAAACAAACAAACAAACAAACAAACAAGCTGAGAGTGTATGAATGATTTGTGTTGCGCTTCTTGCTCAATAGGAGCTTCCATTTGACTGTGCGCCTTTTGTGTTTTAAATAATGCATTTTTCGCCATTTTCGCCATTTTCGCCTCTGCTGAAATATCATTGCATCAATTCTATTTCGACTGTGAGTCGAAAGCGGTTCTATTGTCTGCAGCATTCATATATCATGCTTTCTATGCCGCCCCATCAAATTCAGTAGCAGTAACATCAGTAAGGGCAATGGCAATTAATCGTCATCTATTATCTATCTATATAGATCGGCATAATGCTTGTAAAATTGCAAAATAAATTGAGAGGAATAGATGGAATAGAAATCTTTATGTACGCCAGCATAAATAGAAGGTAATTTCTATATTTGAAGTGCCATAAATAAATTTTGACATAAATAAAATAGTAATCGATTGTATTGAATGTTACAAGACGAGTACAATCCAAAAAAAAAAAAAACAAAAAGAAACTTCGAAGCAAATGGTCGCCTGTTTTTTTTTCGGAAATAGTGATTATTAACCCATACAGCAATCGACTGTAGGGGTGTTTCAAGACGAGCCAAATACAACGAAGGTTGTTCGCGGACGAAGCACTTCGAAGCAAACGGTCGCCTGGTTTTCGTAGAATTGAGGAAAACCAACTGCCATAGACAATTCACCTTCCACCACGACAATGCGAGCACTCAAAACATCGAATTGATGGGTCATCTTCCTTACAGCCTCTGACTTAGCACACAATGAGTTCTTTTTATACACGCACATCAAGAATAAATTGTGTTGAAACCTTTAAACAGCTCGTTTTGGAGATACCCATTTCTGAGTGGCAAAAGTGTTTCGAAAATTGTTCCAAACACATACAAAAGTTTACTGATCTTCATGGAGTACAATCCGGTTTTGCCTTGCGTAGAATTTTTATACACAAATCGAGTTTGACGTCGTTTGAATGAAACCACTGCCCCTATCAGAAAATTTATTTCTCTATTTGAAATGTACATTATTCCAGATGGACATATGTAGTTATATAACATTTGGGTAAAAAATGGACAGAATTGGTTTCTGCGTCATATCTCAGAAACTATTTGAATGATCGTTACGAAAATCATATTATGTACTTCTATCGTTTAAGAGAAGGTTTCTGGCTATATATACATATATCATTTGAAAAAAATGGGTGATGCCACGCCCACATATAAGATAAAAATCAAATTCAGTGGTATTTCAGCTACTTTTTGAAGCAGTTAGATGAGATATTTTTGCACACCGAGAGAAATAAGGTACACTGGAAAAGTGTTCGTTGCCACGCCTTCTATGCAAAAAAAAAAAAAAAAAACAAAAATCAGATTTGTTATATCTCAGCAACTATTTGTGGCAAATGGATGAGATGTGAAAAATGTATAACCACTAGAAAAATGTACGGTGTCAAGGTTCCATATAAGAGAAAAACAAAAGGAGCGTTACAGCGGAAACCGGGTACGCTAGGTATTGACCCTTTGTTAGTTCGCCCTTTTGTGAAAGTGGACGCATGCAACGTTGCGATATGCTAGCTAAAAGGTAAAAAGGAAAAAATATTAATAGAAAAAAGGGGCGGTGACATGTCCCTCCGATAAGAGAATAACCAAATGAGTTATAACTCAGCAAATAGTTGATGTAAATTAATGAGATTTAGTACATATGTAAAGTGCAGCGGGAGAAAAAGGGACTAATAGAAAAAAAAAAAAACGTTGCCATATATGTAATCCAAATCGAGTTTGAAAACAATCGTATGAAAAAAATATTGTTCACCCATATAATGCTGTTCAGAAATCAGCTTTCTAGCATTAGCGGTTTCCGCTGAGCGTTGATTATGTATGAATAAATGAATCAGTCAGCTCAAGTATTCTTGAGAACATATATGTGTACCTATAGACAATTTCAAACATAATGCGCATTTAATAAATTAACTGATTAGTTGTATTTTATACACTGCCATGGTTCGTAGTATTGGAAAGTTTTTAATCCAATTTCAATGGTATTTTGAAATTCAAAGTAATTAAAATTCAAAGTAAATAATCACCGCTCAGCTTCCGGGTATTACTTAGCTCTTGATTTTATGCAAGTGCATGTTTCTAATTGTTTATCGTATTCAAATTTCGCTGTGCACAGGAAACTAACATAACAAATTTGTATTCAAAATCAAGTAAGAGCTATTCCCGTGAGCCCGACTAACTATATTATTATATTGTATATACTCTGAAAATAACCTATATATACACTTGTAAGTTATAAAATAAAAAGATTTTCTAAATAAATAGCGATAGTAATAAAATATGATAAAACACAGACTGCGCCGTACCTAGTTTTGCACGGTACACCGTAGTTTAAGATTTAAGCATAAAAGTCCAAAGGCAGCCAATATAACCATCATTTTAGAAAGCCAGGCGGCTATCAAAGCATTAAACTCTTGAATTATTTCCCCAAAGCTGGTTCTTTGTTGCTACGATACTCTCCAAGAACTTTCAATCACCTGCAAGTCGTGATCTGTTGGCTACCTAGACACAACGGTATCGCAGGAAATGAAACTACTGAATAACTGGCCAGGACTGGTTCGGCAACTCCATAGCTGTGTTAAGTCTAAATCTTCCATTGTAGATTACTTTAGAATCACTGCTTCTCGGTAGTGCACATGCTCTAATACTGACGCACATCTCCATAGATCCTTACTACCTTACCTTATTATCATTAACTCAGATACCATCTAAATAAGTTAATCTCTCAGAAAAAAAGTGCAGACTCTGTCTCGAGAACGACGAAACTAGTTTACATCTGTTATGCGATTCTCCGGCCATGGGCAGGCTAAGAATCGAGCAGTTGAACAGCCACTTCACTACAGCCAACAAGGTCAGCAACATCTCGTCTAAGGTTGTTCTGAGTTTTATAAAAGAGAGTTAAATAGTTAAATTAACATAAATATATCTGCGATATAGTACAAAACACGTTATATTCTGTCACAGTATACGTTTTCCGTCATAATAGCTCCCAACGTCCTAACTCTTACAATGAGTCTTAGTTACTCTCACTTTTTGGAGTAGCCCATTTACAAACCACTCGATGTGTGATTCGCACCCCCCTATTTTTTGGGAAAGCCTTCATACAAACTTACCACAAACTTTTATGTTCTTTGGTTTTAAATGTTTTTTTTTTGTTTGTTTTATCTTCAAAGCCACTAAGCTTCGCATGATGTTTATACGGTTCCACTGCGATGTTAAAGTTTCCTGTTTCTTTTTTAATTGTTACCGCGTATTATTAAAGCGCTACATATCAATGCAAAATTACTCCAAGTATTTCATTTAGGGCCATTCGAAATTCACTCGATGACATGCTAACATACAAAGCCATTAAGCCGAAGACCGCAAGCTCATTAGAATTTCGACTTTTGCCTAAAAAAAAGAAGAAAAAATTGTATTTGTGTAACATTGGGCAATAAAAGAGGGAGAGAGATGAACAAAAACAAGAAAAATGGCGACAGAAATAAAACAATTTCCACCGAAAAAATTGCTATTTTCATTACAATGCAAAACTATGAACGACAACGGCAATCTCAATGAGCGCAACCAGCCAAAATGAAATGAACAAGAGAGAATACGAGCCTGCTCGAATACGAGATACTCTGTACTCAGTTTAACCAACAGCTAGTTTAGTGCATGGATAAATACTCGAGCGCTCTCTTTTGTGCTCACACTACAGACAATTCACAACGTGTACGTGTGATCGAGAGAAGAAGCAGATTATTCACTCTTCTCTCAAATACCACATTTTTAAAGAGCAAAAAGACACGCGAGAAGCCACCGTAAAAATACACATCTTGTTATTTCATAAGGTTTTGTATATATTTGGGTTCTATTTTATGAATGTGGTGTTCCGATCTGAATCTACTACGGGGCATACATATTTTAAGAAGTTTTTCATACAAAAAGTGGAAAGTATTGAATAGTTTTTTTATGGTTTTTTGTATACTGGGTAGTTAATTATAGAGGTTACCACTTAGAGCGGAATTATCGTTGACTTCATATACACTATATATCTAAAGAGCGTTTAGAAGTGTCATTAGGCGTTCATTCAAGACAGACGGATATGACTATATTGACTTCACCTTGTTGCTCAGCTACGCAACTTCTTGGTTGCTATATAAATTTGCATAAACTTAGCAAACTTTTAAACCCTTTTTACGCTATGAGTATAGGGTATACAGAACGATGGGTGACAGCGTGGTGTAGTAGGTGGCATTGTACAATATTCCGCTGCACTTTACTCTTTGTAGGATTGAAGAAAAAAGTGCATAAAAATAATGCATTAACGTAACGAAACTACGAGTATATGTCTCTATGTATATGTATAGTCATATGAAGGTGGAAGAAGCACATACACAGCGATGTCCTTTTTTTCACGGTCCCCAAGCGAGGCATACACATACAGCGCTACGCATCATATGTACGCCGGAAAATGTGTTCATTTCCGGTGTCAGTGTCATCGTTGCACCATTGAACCAAGGCAACAACAAAGCACTCTACCGCTGATGATGAAACGATGTGGCAATGTGCATAAGCATGAGGGAGATGCCGTGCATCAGAATGGACCTGGCAAAATTTGGCCCAAAAAACGTAAGAGGAAAAGTCATCGAGAAGGCGCACATACTTACGACACATACTTACTTGCTATATGTGTATAAATATATTGTATATGCACACACGTCTGAGAGAACTTTTGTATGCATTGTAGATAGATACTTCATTTTGTGCCGGCGAAAACAAAGTGAAACATAACTGAACAAACAAAAATTTCGCCGTTGCTGACTTCCAGGTCCAAAGCAAAGTTTCCAGTGTGGATGTTGTCCAAGCCCGGAAAAAAATGAGTAAGGAAGCTGTATTGTAACAAAGAGTAAAAAACAAAACCAACAAAATGGAACATATATTTTTTTTAATTTCCTGTTTTCAAAAAGCATCACACAAACGCAGAGATACTTTTATATATATAATATATTATGCTATTGAAATGCATAAGTATTATCGATATTAAATAGTTCTGCGCTTCGGAGAATGTATTTGTTTGCCAATTACAATTATAATACTAATATTATTAAAATATTCTTTTATTTTCAATCTGTGTGAATATCTTTTGGATATTGCTATATACAAGTTTTGATAAAAAACGTACCATTAAAATTGTTAATAAAACGAAAGTTATTTAATTTTGCTTTAATATTTGATATTGCATTGGCGAATCCAGGGGGAACTGTGGAACGTTTCCACCCTACCAGCATTGTTAGTCAGTTTTTATACCATTCACACAGAGTGTGAAATGGTATTATCAGTTTGTCTGAAAGTTTGTAATGCATTAGAGGCGGCATCGTAGACTCCATAAAGTATATATATTCTTGATCAGCTCGACGATAGGAGTCAATCTAGTCATGTCCATCTGTCTGTCTGCCCGTCTGTCTGTCTGTTTGTCTGTATGTTGTTGCGTATTTTTTGGGGACCAATTTTTATGCTATCCAGTTGAAATTTTGCACATACACTTCTTTTTATTGCAGTTTAATAGAGTATCAAGATTGACAAGCCACACCTTCTTTTTTGGGGTAGTCCCCATACAAACCCACTGCCCACTTTTGACTTTTTGTATGAAACATTTTGTTATTTTAGTCAATATCAACTTAATAATTTATATGATAACTTTAAGTTGACGGATGCTAGACATATACATTAATGGGTACCCCGCCCACTACCTATTGCCCACTTTTGATTTTTTGTATGAAAATTCAATATTAAATTCAATTTTAGGTTGAAATGCAATGTGGTGCCTTTTTATGGTTAGCCGATTAACATACATAGACTAAAGGGCGTGGCCCGCAATACCCCACTTTTTGGGGTAGCCCCTATTTAAACCTCCACTTTTATGTTTTACAATACTATTTAAAATTTAGTCTGAATGGTATTAGAGCTTCGATTCAACCGAAGTTAATGTTTTTTCTTGTTTTTGCTTAATTTTCATAAAATAATAACCCCAAGGTCAGCTGTTATCTCCCTGAAGATTTTGAAGCATATATACTATATATACTACACATAGTGTGAAATGATATTGACAGTTTGTTTGAAAGTATTTAATGTATTAAAGAAGCATCGTAGACGCCATAAAGTATATAAATTCCTGATCAGCTTAACGAAACGAGTCGATCTAGCTACTTATGTCCGTCTGTCTGTTCGTTTGGATGTTGTTGCGCATTTTTTATAGCCAGTTTGACATATAAAAGTATAGTTTAATATAACAGTATAATAGCCAGTTGTATCAATATGTATCAATGTGTGTAATCACCTACTTTTTGTGGTGGACCCCATACAAACACACCACCCACTTTTGGGATTTTGTATTAAAAATTTTTCCCCTACGCACAAAATCAACTTGAAATTTGATTTTCTTGGCATGTCTCACCCACTTTTAGCAGTAGGACCAAGCTTGAGCTTCTGAAATTTTCTGGTCCAATTTTAGACAAAAAAAAAACTTCCAAATTCACAAAACGCACTAAATACTTCTTCTCTAAGTTATTTTGTAGAAACCATCTGAGAGAACGTCTGAAAATTATTCCAACACTTAACATGTCAGTTCTATTTCACAGCATTTGAGATACTGGTTCGTTTAAATGAGAAATTCCGCGAATTTTTTTTTAAATCAGAAGATATATAAATTCATATCATGCGTTAAGACCTTCTTTGTATATCTTACCATTAACTCACACACTACTAAAATAGCATTTCCGATTGTAATAATATATTATACATATAATCTCATTGGGACATAAATAATTCTTTTCCTTCTTTTTATGGGATCTTAGATGCTGAATCAATAATATGTTTCATGACGAATTATATATTTCTATAAAAACCACAACCGTTGTCTTTGATGACTATGCTGATGTTGCTGGTAAAGTTTGTCTTGTTGCTTTCCGATTTTGTATCAACCTGCTGGACTCGTTTGCTATGAAATTGAATTTCTTTTTTATGACAAGAACTTCATGTCAATAGCTTGGTGAAACTCCTCATCATAAAAACAGTTCGTCAAAGGTCTGGTGTGACCTCCTTGGCAGCCGTGTTCATGGAGTGTGAGATATGTCTCCACTGCTCACATACACGTACTTTCAGACGCCGGCTTGAAATCCCTCCGATTTTGATATTGTGATTGGGGTAGCGTTCATAGAGATGCTCCATGCGCTCGTAAAACCCAACATTGGCCGCATCGTCTTTCTTTTCCATTGGGGCTTGTGCACAAATCAGTCTAATATTTAAGTACTTAGCTTTAAAGTACTTAGCTTACGAAATTGGAGGCTGGACCGCGAAGATTTCTACTAACCACGAACTCGCATCCAAATTCGTGATTCCTCGCATCACAACTGTAGTAGATATTACAGGAAGCTATTTTAGAGCAACCCTATCCCCTAAACCCCTATAAATGCATATAGTTACAAGATCGGCGAGTGTTACGACAGTTACGCACTTTTACATACAGCTTTGGCTTGTTTTTATCAACTTATAAAACTCACAACTCACTACTGAATCACAATTAATTGTGATGAGTCAGAGAAATTAAGTCATCATTAAAAAAAAAAAACAAAAAACAAAACAAAACAAATTAAATTTACTGAGTAACATATTTGTTATTGCCTTCAAAGTTTGCGGTGGCTGGTGAAATAGTGCCGAGATTTCCTTTCACGATTTTACCGCAAGTTCCGGTTTCCGAATTCGAAAGTATTATTCGGAACGATAAAAATGTGTTAAAACACAATTTTAACCTAGCGTTTTATATTTTATGTATTAAAAAATGTTCCACACTACTAATTAGTATATATTTTAGGTCTACATATTTATTTACACGTATATTAAGTACTAACCATTTTGGTCAATTTTGGAAATGAAACTTTCGTATTGAAAACGAAAGCAAAGCGTTCGGAAACCAGAACAACTTCATTCAAACCGTTCGGTTTTGATTCGTTTTGAAAACGAAAAAGTTTTTGTGTTTGTTCGAAATTGTGTCTTTTCCATTGCCCATTAGCTCAAATTGCCACTTCTAGGAATGCATTTCGGCCCAATTGAGAACATTGAACTAAGTTCGAGTATGAAATTCAAGGCAGACAGTGTGTTTTCTATTTTCCGACATGGAATAAACTGTCTTAAATTGGTCAGATCTGTTAACGCTATTATCATTTGTGCTCAGTTTGTTTTGCCATTTTATCATGTATAGACTAACGCGAGAATCTCATGTCGGTTGGGGAATATTACCATTTTACGGTCGAAATAATCATCTATCCGTGCAACTAATACGATTAAAAAGGTGATACAAAATTGAACTTGCAGAATGCAGCACAAGTCCGTAAACATATTTAAAAACTAATGGCATAAAATTATCATTCTAATAAAGGCAATTCAAAATTTAAATTCAGTATTTAGTCTCAGTATTTTACATTCAACACCTCTAAAAAAAAACACCCTTTATATGGCAGATTGGTTGAAAAATTGATGAATGAATTAGTTTTGTGTTTTTTTTCATTTAAATAATTTTAAACGTTTTCATTTTGTTTGTTAATACGCCCATAAGTGGCGCCTTTGCAGCTATTCACGCTCATCAGCAGATGTTGCTGAGCTGTTCCTTTCGATCCTACCTGCAACTAGGACTTTCATTAACTGCTTCAGCAGCTGATTGGCAGTGCGCCGGTGTTGCTGCAACACTTTTTCTCATTTTATATATTGTCGCTTTCGTTAATGTCTGCTTCCGTTGCTGTAATCGTTTCGCAGGATGTCGTCCTGTCTTCTCTATCTATCATACGCATATGTGCGTCGCTGTTGCACCTACGTATATACCCTAATGTACTATATCATCAGCTTGAGCAACACATTTTATGATTTAATATTGTTCGCTTTTGTATGTTCATTCATTCGCTTTGTCTGTCTGTCTGTACGTCCGTCCGTGTGTCGTTTCTTCATTTCGAGTACATTTTTGCACTTGTATCCTTTGTTCGTTTTCCTTTTCCTGGCGCCTTTAGCAAATGTTGTCATCAGCAATGTTGTCGTCGTTGTTCACTCCGCCATACTGGCAAGGATATCAACGCGCTAAGGCATTTCTTTGCTCCATTCGCCACTTGTGTGTGTGTGTGTGTGTGTGTGTGTGTGTCTATGTTGGTTAGTGTGTGCAACAGACTGAGGCCATATTAAATTGTGTTAAAACACTTGTGCTTCTGCATGTCACATGCGCTGCTCGCTTCTGCTTTCCTGCCTAGACACACACATACACAGACTTATTTTTCTTTTCTACATGCGAAACTATTTGAAACCTGCTTAGAGCTCAACGTTACCCTTCGCATATATTTTGAGCAAGCATATTGCTGGTTTGTCAGCAAGCTGGTATAATGCCGCCGTCAAGCAGGCAACGGAGTTTCAACAAAAACTTTACATTATGAATATTCATTCATATAAATTCAATTCATGAATGCAAAACATTCGAAAATTTCAACACTCATTTTATTCAATGTAGCATGCATTCCTCTTCACGAGTATTCACTTTGAATCAATACTTGAAATATAAATTCATTGAATAATTTCATTGAATGCACGAACATTCGAAACATTCATACACTCATTCGAATGTTTCGTATGTTCAGTTGTCGGTTGCCTTAGATAACAATATTAAGTCTTTATGCAATCGAGCTGGTGTTCGCATGCTAGCTAGCGATAAGTAGTCTGAGCGAAACAGAGAAGAAAATATACGTTAAAATAAGGCACGAAAACAACCTTATAAGCTTATAAGAATAACACTTCGAAAACATTTAACATTTTGAGTATATCTACTTATTTGAAAAATGTATATGGAAAAATGTATTTGGAGGCAAACCAAATAACAAAGAAAGACAAGAGAGAGAGAGTGGTAGAAAGAGAGAAAGCGATATGCTTAAGTGAAGCGCATTCGAAGGCATTCGAATGTATCGCATTCATTCATACATTCATGAAATTCAACTTCATAAGCATTGACAACTCACTGAACTCGATTGAATTAGAATGAATGTGAATTTCTGAAAATCATTAATTCCATTCACTTTCGTTTATATTCATTTTAATGTAAATGTTTATTTGTACATTGTTGTATCAAATAAATTAAGGAATGCATTCAGTACACCTGAAGACGCTTACTAAACCATGATAAAATAATAGACTTTGACAAGAAAAATAGCATTGCCAGTTCACAAAGAAAAAAAAGAAAGAAACCGAAACCGAAACCGAAACCGAAAGAAGCGACATGCTTCCGCAGACTATGTACGACTTAATGGAGATTACTCTAAAAGAATTCTGCAGGTGGACAAACTCCCGTGCTTTTAAAGTGAACTCTACTAAAACATAACTTACGCTTTTCTTAAACTACTGTAGAGTTCTACCACAACACACTGATTATATGGTTAAAAAAAAAATCGGCACCAGTTCTGAATGGCATAGCCAACAACAAGGAGTAACCGAATCTCTATATATAGACGGCTCAAAGCTTGAAAAAATGATTAGCCAAAATGGCATAATCTTTTATTTGCGATGCAATATTTCTGCACATAGGATTTTCACAGCAAAGTTTAATATATCAAAATTTGCCTAATCTCACAAAGTATTATAACTCGAAATATGAGCACAAAATTATGGACTCAATTTTTGGCAAATCAACAAAATGTACTTATCAAAATTTAATTTGACCTAAATCTATTCAATATTGCTTTACGCCTAGCATGGGCATTTGAAAACCGTAAGAAATTAAAAAAAAAAAACTCACTTAATGAGCAGACGAGCTTGCGTGATAGAGTACTAACGCAGTATGGACTCGGTCGGCATGCCTTTCTGCAACATGCAATTTCCGGATGCACGTTGATTCAGTCTAGCCACATGTATATACTTTGAGGTTAAATAGAACCGATATCGCGATTCGATTCACACATTCGATTTAACACACAGTATGGAAGTATGCAGCGTATCATATAGTCGGGCAAGTCGAGTGTAGCATTATTTCTTCATTTTTTTTTTTGTTCCTAGCTTCTTTTGGTCGCTTGCATTACACTTCGTTCTATGCCCATTAGATATCATTCTTGTTGTCTTCGTCTTCGTCTTCGTCTTCGTCTTCGTCCTTGTCGCTATTGCAGTTTTTACGCTGCTACATTTTAACTAATTTATAACTTTAAAAGCAAGGACAGAAGAAAAAATCGCGCAAATTGGCTCTACACAACGCCCACTTTGTGCAAAACACTACACTATACTACACCGGCACAAATACTCGTACGAGTATGCAGACTTCTGATACCAAATGCATTTACACAGTCATTGTCGTCGTTGTCCTTTTTGCTGCTGAAGCCTCTCTGGGGTCACATAATTTTGTCGTTCAATTATTATTTGTCTACCGTGTCATTGTTGTCATCGTTGTCACGGTGTCGCGTTCTACTTTTTTACAATATAGTAACACCATATTTTTGTAAATACTTGGTTTTTTTTTCTTTTTTTTAGATATTTTGTAGATTTTCGTACATTTTGCCAAACTGAACTAAAATTCTCCAGCGTTCATCGTGTAATTAAAAGCAGAATTTAAAAAAAAAAATTTCTATAACAATCATAAATCAGCTGTCTGATGTGGTAGTTACAATGCGATTTTATTTAAAACTTTGGCCAATTTTTTGTTTTTAACTAGCATGCATAACAAATGAAAAAAAAAAAAAACAAAAAAAAAAAAAAGAAAAGTTTTTATAACATTTAAACATGTTTTAAATAAGTTTATTCCATATCAGACATAATCCCCGTGTTCCGACTTCGGTTTCGGTTTCGGTTTCGGATTTGGTTTCAATTTCAGAAGAATTTCGCTAATTGAATTTACCAGACCATATGAGCATATGAATTCCATAGTGCTATTTCCAAGCGAATTCAAATAGCCAAATTCTTTTGAAAGTGAAATACGAACCATTTTAACGAAACCGAAACCCGACCGAATTTTGAAAAGTAAATTTTGGTGAATTGCCAAAAATTGGGTCCAAAATTTCGTGCTCATATTTCGAGTTATAATACTTTGTGAGATTAGGCAAATTTTATTATATATTAAACTTTGCTGTGAAAATGCTATGAGCAGAGATTTTGCATCGCAAATAAAAGATCATGGAATGTTTGCTATTTGTTTCGTTAAAGCACATATCATAGCAATGCCAAAAATATCGGGGTTAATACATCTGTTAGGTTAGGCATCATATATGCTCATCTGTTATAACTGTTATAGTACATATACAAATATTTGAAAATTATATATGTATGTATGTAATTTGTATGCAAGAAATAAAACGCATATGTTCCGGGTGTTCTTAGAGGTTCCATTTTCCGAAAGAGATTAAATTGTCATAAATTGATCAGATATGACAATGCAGTTATCATTTGTGCTAAGTTTGGTTTGTCATTATACAGACTAATGCCTGAAAAAAACGTTTGCAAATTGTGTCATTATACGGTCCATACACAATCGTCCATCCGAGCGACTGATTTGATTAACCCCATGGATTGTTTTCGCACCATCTATACACTAAATGTTAATACGCATCCGCAAAGACGTTGTACAGTACGCACCGAAGAAACAATTGCTGCTACAATTGCTCGTACTCTGATAAGAAAATTAGGATTTCCATATTTGAATTGATTCATAGCGGTATCAATAGTACGAAGTACAAAATTCTTGGTTCAAAAACCGGTTAGTTGAGCAATACTGGGAAAAACAGTATTGGAACCAACAGACTTTTAGAATCGGCACTGCAATTAGAAAGATTTCACATTAGAATATGTACAAAGCTGATCACTAGCTATAATAGCATCTATCCAATTCCCAAGAATTTTATAAGTAATACTACACGTGTTACGGAAGCACAATGTTTACGACAATCGTCGAAACTCCACGATTGTTTTTTGTACCACTCTAAGCCAATTCTCTCCAGAAAATTACATTTTGTTTATATTACAAGCGTATTAAAGAAAAAACTGTACTACATTCAGGCCTGGTAACTTCATTAATTCATGCACGGAAATGTTTCCAATTACAGTGTGGAAGTTGAAAAAAAGACAAGACCGTTGTCGAAGGAGTTTTACTACTTTGGGCTCTATAAGTCGACATTACATTGTTTAAACCATTTTTTCTTTAGATTGCTACTCAAATTTTGATTTTTATGGGCTTAACTCAGATTTGACAATCTCCAACTTGTATGTTGTTGTTCTTTATTTTTGGTAAATTGTCTTCTTCCAGGTTGTTGAGAATGTTCCGTCAATGAAAGTTCCGTTCAAAATCGATTCAGCCGTTTCAGAGATTAACCCGCACAAACAAATGGACATGGGTTTTGGTAACGTGGGTGGACGTAAACACAAGTGCTACAGAAAAAACGATTATTTCAAAATCATAGACATATTTTATTTATTTTTACATATATCAAATTCAACAACTCAGTTATCTGGTTTACATAATTCTCTCACAATAAAATAAAAACAAAAACTCAATAGTGTTGAACTTGTTAATTTATTGAGAATCGATCAAAATTTTCTTTAACACGCTTACAAGTTACACAAAACAATAACAAAAAATAGCGGAAAATTAAATTAAATAATTGTAACATTATCACCTGAGTACGCGATGGATAATGAATTTGAGACAGTAAATCCCAGCAATGGCCGTGAACGTAATTTGGTCCACATTGACCCTCCGACAAATTCACCAGGAAGCAATGTACAAGAGATACAATCAGACCGAATCATTGATGAAGAAATAAATGAGCAAGTTGAAGAAACTGAATCCATTTATATTTGTGGCATCTGCCTGAAAAAGGCAAAGAATGCCGTTGTGCCACGTTGTGGGCACATCCATTGTTGGAGTTGTCTCTACAAGTATATGGAGATAAAAGAGAACAAAAACGCCTGTCCCGTCTGCCAGAAGGTGATTGCAAAGTCACTGCTTGTGCCTATTTATGGACGTAATACTGATTCTAATTGTGATATTACTGTGCCACCTCGTCCGAAACCACGGCGTATAGCAGTAGCGCGCAGACGTTTAAATAATGCAAACATTGGCGTGGACGATAACAATGATCAAAGCATGGCGATACTAATTTTGACGATGCTGATATTCTACCTCATAGGGCGTATTTTACAAAATAGAATACTTTCGATCATTTTCAATAACAATTTTTTAATGTAAAACACATCCATACCGCGAATTTAACTTTGTATCGTTCTTTTAGTTCTATAAATTATAAATACATGTAATCTGCTGTTCTTGGAACTTGCTTTATTTTGACTTCTATACACACGACTCACTGGTTTGGATTCATATATATGTGCATACGTGGTCGGTGTTGGATATTCTATTCGGCCAATATATTAGTAATGAAACTGACACTATATTCCCAGTTAATGCTGTAAGCTGTGGAAATCACAACGGAACTATTGAATTAGTTTCCATCTCTAAGATAGCCAATGGAAGGAAAGTTACTCGCTCCTCTTGAGTTGGCGGTCATAGTAGAAGTGAAATATGGTGGAGTTCTCTCCTACCATTAGTCGCCAAGTTCTACTTAACTACCATCCATGCTATGATTTTTTATAAAATGTACCCTTAGGGTAATGGTGTATATTAAGTTTGTATATAACATGCGGAAGGTGGCGTGGCAGACCCTATAAAGTGTATATATTCTTGATCAACATCGTTCGACCGTCTGTTTGGTGACTATAATAGTTCGAGACTTCAAGTTTGGATATTTGGACTTTCTTTTTTCCTCTTCAGATATCTAGTATCCATCAATCTTACTTTAATGGGTAACCCCATACAAATCTGGCAAATATTTTAAGCTTTTGTATGACAATATTTTAGTTTTGTTGTTACTTACTCTAGAAACGCTAAATTCGGTGTATCTGACGTAAATCCAAATAATATATATCAAGAAACTTATTTTGAGAAAAACTTGTAACACTGCAGCACCTAGAGAGTCTTAACAGCGAGTTTAGTTTTTCTAACTCTTCTCAAAGGCAGAGAACTTTTATCTCAAATAGACTTACAGAGGCACAAACGAACGTTCGGCTGGCTAGATCGACTCATCTCGTCGTGCTGATCACGATATACCTATATACACATACTTTATGGGATCTTCAATTTCTCCTACGCTATTTTTATATATCAATAAACTCATTATGCGCTGCTACTGAATTCATTTTTGTACTTCACATGCTTGCAGAAAGTGAAAACCGGAACATACTTGATAAACATACATATTAATTTTACAGAGCATATTATTATCCATGCGTCATTACGACGTGCTTAGGCTTAATGTGTTTTAGATTGGTCATACATACAATTCATTGATATAAATATCATATAAAAAACTCACTGGATATGCTGTCGCTTCAGTTATAAAACAACCAGTAGATACTTCACATCAGATTTTAAACGCTAAGCCATGAAGCGTATAAGTTCGAGAAATTTTATTGGATTGGTATATCCTTTAGTATTATTGCTGTGGTTCATATCGTTGGCTAATTGTATGCAAAAATCGAATAGTGTGGCAGCTGAGCTGGAGGAGTGTATGAAAATTATGCAGAATCAAGTTGCTTGCACGAAACTCATACGTTCACGGCACCAAGCAAAGCTGGCAAACATCATATCCCGTTTCGGCATTTCGAACAGCAAGGATCAAGATTACCACGAGAACCAATTCAAAAAAGAATTAAACGAATCCGTTGTGATTGAAAATCGCATCATGCATGTGCCGTGCAAATTACAAAAATTCCGTGGTGGCTGCGTCCAGCCAAGATGATTTGTTATATTAAAAATTAATATTCACATGTATTTCAATGGAATAAAATCAAATATTTGAGCTGACTCAAATATGCATTTCCCAGTCGCTGTTTGTGCTAAACTAATTTATGTTGATGTTTCTTATGAACGCCAAATTTTGAGTTAATTCTCGTTATTTAAAGTGTTGGTATCGAGACTGTCTTTTGGAGTGATCAATTGTGTTTGTTGGAGAATTTATAAATCATCTATAAAGCTACTCACCCTATATTCACGTATGTCTATAATATCCAGATAGAGAAACTCGTATGATATGGATACTAACATTATGACTACAAGAAAATATTCACCATTAGTCATTTGTGGAGAGAGTAATCCACAGCAGTATCAATTCATTGCATTCAGAAGAAGCACTGTATGATGGCCGCCAATATCCAGCAGTTTAACGCACTCCGGAAACATCGGAGACTCCATAAAATACATACACGGTACGTTCGAAAAATAACCGAACTTTTTACAAAATTACAAGTTCAAAATCAAGCATGGTATGCGATACATTTAACTCAATACAACGTTTGGAACGCTCAACCAATTTACCCATAGACATTTTAAACTAGCACCAGAGTCACGGCTGCTAATTCTGCTGCCCTCATTCTCAAAGTGAAATTTGCATCGATACTTTTTCCACTAACTCAGCACGATTAAATGCTTCGGGTCGTCCACGTCTTGGATCATCATTTAAATCATTACGACCGTTTTTAAATCGTGGAAACCACGTGTAAACCTGTATACGACCCATACAATCATCATCATAAACTTTTTTAGCAATTCGTAAGTCCCAGCAAATTTTTTGCCGAGTTTAAAACAAAATTTAATTTGAAATTTTGAAATATTGGTTTCAAAGTTTCCATGGAGACTTTTTATAAGCAGAAGCAACATAGTTCACCTCGAACTGAAACGATCTGAAACGATCTGAACGATCTCAAACCAATATTTCAAACGTTCAGGGTATTCCTTTCAAATATTGTTATCAAAATGAACGGGATTTAACAAATGACAGGTATCGCTCGCATACACTTAAAACTTAATAGCGCTTATAATTCGCAAATAGTTTCACATGTTCTTTTTTATAAACATTTTTTAAATCTATGCATGTCTTAAACATTTAAAAAACTGAAGTAAAAAACCAATATTACAGCTTTGATTCCACTGAAGTAAACATTTTTATTGTTTTTTTGTTGTATTTATTTTATTCTTAATAAAAGTTGATATTCATAAGTGGGCAATTAGCTTGTATTGGTGTTCTACAGAATAAATTTTCTTTGCTGATTGGAAATAAATGCGTATGAGCTGGTCAGTTGCATTTCAGTGGTCGATCGACAGTTGGACAGTTCATCATTTACCGCAGCAGTAAATTTACATTGTATAATATTGTGTTTTTATATAAATAAATAAAAAGTATTTAAACTAACTGATAATGCGTAGCACTTGCGTGACATATTTCGGTTCAACATTCTTCTGCGTTGTTATGTCGCTTACATTTCTTCTGACTTTGTTGAAAACTTCGAATTCGACGCGTGAGAGTGCAATGGAGATTCGTCAACTATCGCAGCATTTTGGAAATGAATGTTTTCAGTTATCGGACAACAGAACCATATGCAATGAGTGGTATAAAAACAAGGTGGATGTCTTAAAGAATGAATACCATACTTGTCTGGAGCGTGATGGTGCATCCCAGACGGATAAATGTTTACAATCCGTTTTCAATAACAATAGTGAAGGGCTTGCCTCAGTGGGTGACAGAACGTTGTCACCGAATTGTCAGAGCGTAGGGCATAAAGGTTGTATAAAAATTAAAAGTTAGAAATAGAAACAAGCACATTAACGACAATAATAATGTATGTATGGAGAAGGCTTCGCTTCATTGCATTGCATCCCAGTGGGTTCAACCGGCTATATGGTGATCAATAATTTTATTTTCTTTTCTACGATTCTTATACTTATAAAAAATCCGATAGCCAGTAATAATAAATAAATGAATAAATAAATACGATAAGTAAGTATAGTATGTGTTTTGAGTGTGGGCGGTTTTAAGATTATTTTTTTGTTAAATTTAATCTTTCTGTTTTGTTTTTTTTTTTTTTTACTGAATTACTTCATAAAATATCTGCAGCTTATAACTAGTATGTACTATAACCGAGTTTCCGACTATATACCGCGATGAGTTGTTTGCTGTATCAAAAATGTGGAGAGCTGGTGTCTATCGTATAGTTGATTATTTTTTTATGCTTAAAAATTCGGTTGCTCATATTGCCAAGCATAGCGATGTATTTCGTTTCTGATATTCAGAAGAGTTATTCAATTTAAATGACGGAATCATTTTTATCTTTTATACTATCCCTTTTGAATTTTTCGATTCTTCTTACACCGGTTCGATAAATTTTTTTAAACGAATGAATGTTTTCACTTTTAACGATATCCGGTTTGGAAGATCCGTATTATTATTACTATTATCTACCTAAGTTGAACTGCACACATCTAATTATTGCACACATTTCTGTTTGGAAGATACTGTTGTATTTTTCCATTGAATCCAATAGGGTCTAAAACTACTAGGCCTGTAATGTCTTCCATCAAGTATCCATCCGTATACCACTTGATGGTGTGTGGTTGTAATATGTATGATATTTCAGACGCCCACGATTACGTGTCGGACCATTTGATGTTGAAGCTCGATCAAACAAATTCCCCTTTGTATCTTCGGATTCGAGTATACAAGAATTTGAGTATACGTATCTGAAGAATCCGAAGAGAAAAAAAACAAAGAACCCACCCAATACTTAATTTAAAATATAGTTTTTTTTAGAGGTTTCTTTATTTACGATTTAAAAAGACTCAAAATTACTACTAAACAATAATATTTTTGCAATTTAATAAATATTTCATAAAAGCTTAAAAAATCCAACTCAACGTTTTAAATTTAATCAACTGCAAGGTGAATCTTTTGTGGTGAGAAATTGTGTGCGCTCATGCATGTCTTTACTCACCTCTCATTTGCTTTTGTTTTCTGCTATCTACGTAGCAACTATCTACGTAGCAACGTATTTATCTATAAGATGACGTATTCCACTGTGGTGACTTACTTAAATGCTTTGAGCGGAAAAGAGAAAAAGAGCGCAGTTGAGGGGAATACGTCACCTAAAGTATAAATTCACCATGGTGTCAGCTCAATATGTTTACATTCGAACATGCGTGCAGTGCCACTCTCTCGCTCACCATATGCGCTATTTTCAGAAATGCAAGGCGAGTGTAACAGAGAAATATAAATTTTCGCTCGCACGCCTCTAATCATACAATAATGTTTACACACACTCACTCTTATCATGTTTATTTTGCTCGAGTCACTGTTCTGTTCAAGTCACAATTCAAGTCAACATTCGTAAATTTGAGTCAAGATTCGAGCTAAAATTTCTATTCTGCTTCAGCCGCTATCAAATTAATATCAATTTTAAAGAGCTCTTCCCAGACTTCGTCTTGCCAACGCATGCTCGTTATTGATTGCCATTCACTTGGGCATGGCCAAAAGCGATAGTTGATTCAAACGTCCCAAACAGCTCACAAACGTCCGTTAGTCACATATCCACTGAATAGCTTCTGAACGTGCGTTCCATGGTGAACAAATTGTAAGAAGGCAACATCTCTTAATTAAGCGTTAGTGCGCTGGGTTTGGCGTCCGCAAATAAACCAAGAAAGTGTCGGATACGATGCCTCTTAATAACAAAGTCTGGGACAACTTCCGCACACTTGGTATAACCAACAATGGGCACAAGCGCGTACTATAGACGTATGTAGTACATGCGAGCATTATCAATAATTGTTTGTTTGCATCGCGTGTGTACTCGTGTATGTGCTTTGCTGATTAGACATGAACGCTTATGAGCTGGTGAGTCGAGCTTCAGTGGTCGATCGACAGTTGGACAGTGCATAACTTAACGCAGCAATAAATTTATAAAATACGGATAATGCGTGGCACTTTCGTAACATATTTCGGTTCTTCAACGTTCTTCTGCGTTGTTCTGTCGCTTACATTTCTTCTGATTTTGTTGAAAACTTCGAATGCGACGCGTGAGAGTGCAGTGGAGGATCGTCAACTTTCACATTATTTTCGGAATGAATGTATGCAGTTATCGGACAACAGAACCATTTGCAATGAGTGGTATTTAAAAATGGTGCATGTCTTAAAGGAAGAATACCATACTTGCCTGGAGCGTGATGGTGCATCCCAGACGGATAAATGTTTACAGTCCGTTTTCAATAACAATAATGAAGGGCTTGCCTCAGTGGGTGACAAATCTATAATGCCGCTTTGCCGGACTCATAGGCATAACGGTTGTGGAAAAATGAGCCATTCAAAAGCGAAACAAACGACGGCACATTCTACTAAACCAAAATAAATGACTATACTATTAATGGAGATTTGGCGAACGTCCGAGATTATTTAAAGTGTTTTTTGTTTTTTTTTTGGTTGGTTTTTTCAAGAGTGTTTATGTAGAAATATAAAATAGCCAGTATCGTAGTGGTAAAAAGAGAAAATAAATAAATTAATAAGATAAGATATATACTATATGTACTATATGTGTTTTGAGTGTGGACGATTTTAAGTTTTTTTTTTTTTGTTCAAATTTATCTTTCTTTTGTTTTGTTTGTTTTTTTTTTGTTTTACTGAAATATTCTTAGTGAATTTCTGAATAGATAATCTATAGTGCGTAGCAAGTCAATACTATAACCGAGATTTCGACTAAACTATACACAGCGATGAGTTGTATGCTGTATCAACAATGAGGAGATCTGTTCCATTCGGAAACACTAGGTCCCATCTTATTCGCATCCAAAAAATTGGAAATTGCAGAGCAGTGTAATCAAATCGTTGGCTATGCATTCATTGAAGCATATCTTACATAAGAGTTCATGCATATATCTTAGTAACACTTCACCACCGGTCTTGAATAACTCTACTGCCAGCTCGCTGTCGGTGCCATGAGCTTTGTTTTGCTTCAGCTTTTTAATTACCGAGTCGACCACGTTATAGTCCGGTGGCTCTACAAGAAAGCCGATTCTAGAAATACTTCTCTATCGGTGGCTTTGTTCGGTTCATCGGCTCCAAGTAGGCTAGAGAAGTAATTTCTCTATGGTCTCAGTGATTGCTGTGCATCTGTAACCAAACTTCAATTATCGTCCTTGCAGTAAGAAACACCGGGCTTAAAACCTTGATCTTTCGATAAAACTTTCGAGGTTCAGAAATTTTAAAGTTGGAATATAATTTCACCAATCGAAGCAAATGCTCGAATAAGATTTTCTAAAAATTTAACTTTAAATGCGAATTCAAATACAGACGCAGACGCAGAGTAGGCAATGAAGACGGTGCAACAGGACCTGCTAAAAATCTGGCTGAGGCCACTCCTGATGATACACATTCAATTTCGGATGTGGTAAGTAAACAAATACAGAGGACACACGAATAGAATCATGAAATATGTAATGGAGATCTTCCGAAGAATACGGTAGTAGAGATTTTAAAAAAAGGTTATATGTATCACGATGGATGCTTGCGCTTAGACTCGGCAGTTGTCTCGCAACCACCTAAACATCAAGATTAAAAGATGCAACATTTTACGTATATTTTGGATGGATGTAAATGTAGATGATGTAAATGATGGATGGTAAATATCTCGCAAACACCTAAACTAGGTTAAACTGAATGTTGTTATATTGAAACAAGGCAAAACATAAAGTTCATTTTAACCATCATCGTTTCTATATTATTGGCAGCGGCATGGGAGCGAGAGTTCTTTGTTTGTAGCTGTTTTCTGTTGAAACTTTCGTCGTTGATCTCTAAAAGAACATGGTTTCTCGTTTCGATAGCCTTGGCGGTTGACTTCTTAAAACTCTTCCGGAAGTGAAATCAATATTCTTATTGCTGCTTTTCAATGTCATTTATGACTCGCATTTATGACATTCTCTTAATGTAAAAACGCTGTGATTGCGTTGGTTTTAAAATCTGGTTAACCGGAGAAGCTTGTTTGATACTTGCAGCCCAATAAGTTGGATACCTACTCTCTCCAAGAAATATGAACGGCAGTTCCAGGTGTACAGCGTGCATCAGTTTGGTTTCAGGCAATACCATGCTACTCCAGAGCAAGGCCATCTAGTCAATGTTCAGCATGTCCTCGAGTGCTTTGAAAATAATAGAGTTTGTTATTATGTTGGATGTTCCGTTTGCGTTTGGCATGAATGATAGCGCTACAAGCCTAAATTTTTCCTCCTTCATTTCCTCCAACTTGCTCCGCTGCTACTTTATGGCCAAAGTTCGAAATGATCGGTCGGACATATGCTGCCTAGTAGTAGAGTGTACCTCTGGGAAATGTTCTTGAATCTATTCTGATCACCATTGACGGTGATGGTCTCTTAAAGCTAATCCACGATATTTGCGCAGACAGCGAGTTCTCCGTTCTTGAAGTTAGGATAGAGAACACTGAGATTTTAATCATTGACATGCATTTATCGGAACATGTCTTGCTTAAGACTTGGTACATAAGCCTTACCAACTCTTCGCCACCGGTCAGGAATAACACAGCTGGCAACTCTTCGGAGCCGGCCGCTTTGTTATGCTTCAGATGTTTAATTACTGAGTCGACCTCGTTGTAGTCCGGTGGATCTATTTTTTTTTGTTGTGGTAGCGGACCCTTAATTAAGGGGCGTTGTTTTCTCAGGGACAACCTAGGGGAAACATGTCTAAACATAAGACCGCACCAACCGCAAGCTCACTGCTTTTTTGTTCCTAGGCTCTACATTAAAAAACGCTGATTATCTGCTGATTATTATGATCATTGTTCCGTTTTTTTTCTGTTTGTAAATAATAAATGCAACAAATATAACCATAACCTTTTTCGTAATGCAAAACTTTACTTTGCGAAAGTGCTATATTTGGTTGGCATGAGGTGGGCAGGCATGCCCATACGACCGGATAGATTTATATACCAATTTGTCGAGTTTTATTGCAAAAGTAATAAATTGTCACTGCAGCAAAGTATGGGCGGTATATGGGCTGCTGTCTGTATCTGTCCGTCGGATCCGTCGGTCTGTCTCTGTCTGAGTAATACATGCAGTTATTAAAGAACGTCCGTTGCTTAACATCCTGCCGCCTAGCAAAAAGTTGCCGCGTTTCTCTTACCGTTTTACCAAAGTAAACGCTGTGGAGCAACTTTTAAATAAACTTTCATAATTTTGAATACTTGAGATAACAAATTGCATGTTGCAAGTCGGCAGACGCCGTCATCACGCCACCATGCCACCATGCCACCGCCATGCCATACCGCTGCTGAGAACGCTACTTGGTTGCACTTTTTGTCTTTCGTTGTAGCCGCGGTGCAGCGCAACTTCACTCTACTTCACTCTACTTCACTCCACTACACTCTACTCTACTCTACTCCACTCGACTCGACTCGACTCGACCCGACTCGAGTCGACTCGACTCGATGCTAGTAACTTAACTTGTAAACTTTAAATTAGATTGTTTTTCGCGAGCGAACGCCTCTATTGAAGCTTGCCGCCTCAGTTGCCTTTGAGGTGCGGTATCTGCAGCATTTGCTGCCTGGCATGCAGCGTATTGCATTGCATTGGATTGGATTGGATGGGATTGGAATGGAGCTGGTTCTTATCGTCCGTTTTGCATTGCATCTTGTTTTGTGTCGCTAAACTTTGTCGATGTCATTGCAACCGCCGAGCTGCGAATTTAGTTGAACTATAAAACTTTTATGCTCCTTTTTTTTCGCTACTTCATGGCCAGTGCCATAGATGTGGAAATAAAACGTTGTAGACCTATTTACCTACATTCATACAGAGTACATATTAGCATTTGTAGGTAATGCGTAGAGGTTTTATTTTTTTCTTTTACCTAAATGTATTGTATATTGAAGAAATTTTGATAATACCGAACCGAACTAGTCGTATTATCTAATGCACGGCAACTAAGGAGAGTTTGATAGTTAAGATCACCAAATACTACGATACACTGCACAATATATAAGTCTCATATTTCTTAGAACTCCCACATAGTAACTTTAAATCCAACACTGCTCCTCTCAACAACCATCTATCAGTAGACTATGGTAAAATTTTAAGTATTCTGCATCATTAAGTATGTGTTTGGCAGCATTGTAAGCATATATGAGAGGCAGACAGACGCACAGAAAGCAGATCAGTGCCGAAATTGACCTCAAACGTAATCGTGTTCTGAGTTTTGAGATATCGATCTGAAATCGTATATGCTGGCTCACGAGGTGTATTAAAAAAAAGGTGACTTTTTTTTCTCGTATTTATTTTGCTCTCTTCAAAGTAATTCCCTCACATGTAATACTCTTCTGGCAGCGCTTTTTCCATTCCTCGAATCACTTTTGATATGCGCTTTTTGGTATGGCCTTCAGCTCTTTCATGTCATAACCATACACCCATGCTGCGTCAACAGTTATGACCCTTTTGAAGAAATCTCGATCGTCGTTGACGTCATTCAACAGTTCGTAAGCAATGCTCATGCGACGGTTCGTCTGGTCAAAAATTAGCACTTTCTGATGAAAGGAGTCACTTTGAATAATAGAAACTCATTAAATATAATTTAGCGTATATGGAACACAAGTACGAATATACTGAGTCACAATTTTTACAGAAATTATACTAGCCTCTACGTGAAAGTACTGGAAATTATACATAAACACTTATACATATACACTGGAAATTATACACACACACATATTTTGCCAGGGTCCGCCCTAGGGCCGGATTTTCTCCTAGCATAATATGTTTAAATAAGTGAGATTTAAAGGGAACAGATAAAAAATGAAGGAAAAAAAAAATTAAGAGTACGACACAAATTTGAGAATTGAAGAACCAAATGTACGACTGCAGCAGCTTGATTAAGGAAAATCTTCTTCTGCTGTTCAGCTGTCACCAGGAGATGAATTCCGGCTTGAAGCTTTTTTCACAGTTGTCGACTCCATAATCACGTCGCTAATAAAACGACATATGGATGTTTGCAAAATATTTGGATTTTTACCAAATTATCAAAGCCTTACAAGAATAAACGGCTTCGGGAATAACCTATAAAAAATATTTTGCGCTCAATTTTTCTCCATAGTTCGTATGTACACCAGTACTTCGCATTTACTTGTTCCTGGTGTTGCCTAATTGCAGTGGAGTAAAATTATTCACAAAACTGAAACTCAGTAAAAACAGATAACGTACGAGTACAGAGCACGCTCGTTCTACCAATGTGATGTATTTGAGTATTCAAAAGCGACATTCTCCATGATTTATCTTGTTAAGGAATACTTCTTCTGTTACGGGAGCCCAATGCTGGAGACTATAACCAGCAATCTTTTCTGGCTTTTTATGCCATTTCAAGCTAATCCTCTCCAGAAAGTGGCACCAAAAAGAAGATATTCCAGAAACTGATGGCCGTTTCCTGTAGTTTGGAATTGGTCCCAAAGAAATGTAGTGAAGATGTGACTACCAAAAATACCCTGTTCCCGCCCTTATTTCCAAGATTTTTGTAAGGAGTCCATATCCTGTTCCGGGTGCTCAATGATTCCGACTATCTCCCACACTTTTGAATGGTTTTTTTACCAATTCAAGCTAATCCTCTCCAGAAAATCTCATTTATGTACACCTTAATTCATATAATCATTGTTAAACATAAAGTTATATTAAAGTAAAATTTTACGAGAAATTAGTTTCGTGTTAATATAATAAATAGATAAAGTAAGTTGTTTTTTTGACTCCAAAAAGTATATATGTATGTAACATACATATACTCGTATACTTGATCAGCATCAGAAATTAAGTCGCGAATAAAGAATTTTATCAGAGTCTATACTTTCATATCTTACATTTCAGCTGAGGTGGGTATATTGAAGTGAGTAAAAATCGAGTTCCAGAATTAGCACATATCAAATAAAACTTGGCTGGTGCACAGTGATGCACAGAATTCACCGAGACTCTGGAGTAGTCATTTTTTGAACCTAATTGGAGTCGATGAGGTGATGGGTTCCGATGAGTTATACAAGATCGGTAGCGAAGAGTTGGTAAGGCGTATGCCTACCGATTGGAAGCTGAGTGCTCTATCTTCAAGAAAGGAGACCCCACTATCTGCGCAAATTACCGTGGAATACGTATTCTCTCAATCGAATGTAAATTTCTGTCCCGCGTACTAAGTAATCAGCTGGAGCCACATGCGAATGCACTAATAGTGAAGTAGAACAATGACCAAATTTACACTGGAGAAGACCTGTGAGTGCAACAAAGACAAACACTGCCAATTTGTCGATTCTAAGGCCGAAGTTTTTCGATGCCCTATTTAAAATCGCTTTAGTCAACTACCATCTGTCGATAGCTTATAGTCAAATTTTCAGCATGCTGCACCATTAAGTTTGTGTTTGCAGCCATTGAAAGCAGATATGAAAGGTAGACAGACGGACAGAAATCAGGAGTTTGGCACGTGGATCCGTCGAAAGAAAACCACGGTTTCATCTACTGCACCGATTTCCGTTCATCTGTCTGCCTTTCATTTCTACTTTCAATGGCTTTCAAACATAAACTTAATTATGCAGATTGGTTACTTAAGGGATTATACTCATATCAATATAATTCGAAATTCAAAGAGACACTGACTTATCATATTGCCCTCGTAAATATGTATAAAAGCATTATTTTATTTAAATAAATCGTTAAAAACATCAGAAAAGTATCTCGTAATACGTAAGTGTATTACATTAGTTTCGATCACAGATTTGCTGTTATCAGATTATTCAAGTTTCCATACTTTGTAGAGAAAAGAAGATCGCTTTAAAATGCATTCCATTTTTATTGTTGCACTTCACTCTGGCTACAATTAATCGAGTTAATTTATTTCCTCAAAAATATCTATGTATATATTTTCGCTGTAACCGAAATTTCAATACTCTTCACATGCCTTCATTCCATTTTTAAGGTGGTTAGCTCAAACTATGTGAGTGACACTTCTGTACATTAGAGGTCACAATATCGTGTTTCAAGTTAATATTGCGTGTATGTTCATAGGAAATCTGCTAATCAGATTTCAGATCAAAACTAAGCAGACAGACAGACAGACGAAAAGGGTCATTCGATTCGATTCGTCTCGTCGAAGAATGTACTATATACTTTATGCTGCCTTCAAGGCATTACAAACTCTACGACAAAATTATAATGCTAAATGTGCAGAGTACTTATAGTAATTACTTAGGCGAGCAAAAGTTCCACTTTTTATTTATTTAATTTTTTGTTTGTTTTACTTTTATTTTTGCACATCCTTTCTGACTTATATATTTTTCTTAATAATTTCTTTGTGATGTGTTGCAAATTGTAAAGTAATGCAAATAATAATAGTAATAGTAATAATAATAAGTAACTTGTGGGTGGTTGAAGTAGCACTGTTGGGAATGATATAAAAAGGAGCAAGCAAAGGGAAACTATAATAAAACTACACTTTGAAGTATAAAAAATAATCATAAAATCAAAAAAAAAAAATATTTGGTAGTCGCAACTGTTATACCCTGCAGAAGCGTTAAAAAGTGAATAGGGACGTATAGTGATTTATAGTTTAGAGGGGGGGAGGGTACTGTATCAGCATTATCAGCATGGCACGGAAATATATCTTCAGCCTAGTAACATAGGACGTCTCCATACCTGAATTCGGATCAATATCTTAAAAACTGTGCATCTAGTTTTGATTCACAAAAAAAAATAAAAAGGGAACATATAAATGGACAGACGGACATGGCTAGTTCAAATCGTTTCATCGAACTGATTATATATATATAGGTATACATATTTTATGGAGTCTCCCAGAAGTGCAAAACAAATAAAAACTGTTTATAAAATGTTCTTTGGTGGAAGAAACTATTAATCGAATGAACCATGATCAACGGCGCTGAGAGCAAAGTCTCAACATCTTAGTTATTTCGGCTATTCACAACACATCGACTTGACGAATCACAAGTAATTGCATTCTCGTTGACTTTCGCCGCAAAGACAATAATACTTTTTTATTTATTTCTATTTTTAAAGTGACTAACTGCTGCCACTTGAGTACTAGCGGGTACTATTTTAGGTAGTGCAAGGAACGAATTCTGCTGTTATGAGTTTGTTTTTGGTTTTAGTATTTTAGTTGGTGCGGCGCAGCAAACTTTTTCACTAGCTAAGTGTTAACTACCAGTAGTTAGCTAAATCGTTAAGACTAACGAACAGTAGTTAGCGAATCGTTAGTGCATTGAGACTTCAAGGCACTGTATTTAATTGATTGAAAAAAAAAGATGTTGGTGTACATAATTAAACGCATAATTTGCGGTGCCGATACATACTCACACCGTACTTTCGGTGAGTGTACTGTATATTAAATTGTTTAGATATCTCTTTCTTCTGCTTAAACTGCAAACTTATAATACCCTAACACCCTGACACAATGTTCGTAGGGTATAAAAAGAATACTTTAGCCGTTGGCAATATCTCTGTTTTTACTTGTGCTGGAGAATTTCTTTTTCATTGTTTAATGTTGTCTCTCTTTCTAATACGGTAGTGCTTTCTCGTTCTATATACAATTTTTGCACATTTTGTTCAGCTTTGCCTTTTCATCGCAGCAATACAAATTACAATGGCAAATTTAACTTCAAATTAAACATTGTGCAAGTAGACAAGCCAACAAGCAAGCAAGCAGGCAAGCAGGCATGCAGTCAGCCAGCCAAGTAAACAGAAGCTGCCTGCACTTGCAGTCCTAGAAGCAGTCCTGGTAGCAGCCACAGTAGCACAGGACAAAGCAAGGACACAAGGCAACTTCTCAAAGTGACAAGCCAACATGCACTGAAGTGCCAAGTGGTGAAGTCGATGTGAACGGCAGCAGTTTCAAGCTCTATAGATACATATGTATCTATATAGAAGAAACTGAAGCTAAGCAGCACTTTTTGATATAAATATTTCGCAACGCAAAATCGCCATCACTGAAAGCTAAAAGTTCGCGCACAATTTTTTCTACGACTAAAATATGTTTTTTTATATTTTCTTTTTTTTTTACTTCCATTTTCTGTTCTGTCACTATAAGTGGATTTTATTGTGGGTTTCTAGTACATATTAAAAAACGAAGTTTTATGAATATCACCGCACCGAAGACGATAAAATGAGGGGACTTCTGCGTCGTTCAAGGGATTACAAGTTATTGTGATTGCTCGTACTCGTATTATTGCGCATTACAAATATATGTGGGCGATAAGTTGCTTCTGGACATGTTTAGCGATCAAAGTTCATTATACACTGAAACATACACATATGAGGGATCTAACAAAAGTACGCTGATTATTAATATGTATCTTCTCTACATAATCACCATTAATTTCAATACATTTTTTTAGTTTGGAGATCCACTTTTTGTAGCATCTCAATTTCTAAATTAACTGTATTAATTTTCTCCGCATTACTATACTCATAAAATGAATTCATATGGGATCCAATTTGCCTGCTTTTTGATTGCTTCATCGAACAATCACTGCAATTCTTCATCTTCGAACTTTTTCGGTTGCTCATGATGTTCCAGTTCAAAAAAATCATTCATTAAAACCAAATTAATTTTTTTAACACTGCAGTAAAATGGTTGTGAGTTATGCAATTTCAAGTTACTCTTCTAGCGATGCGGCACCATCCAGCGAACTTTTCTCTCCAATAGACATACGGATGGATCGTCTCCGATACCTTCTTTATGCGATACGTTAGAAACTTTCTCATAAACTGTTAATACGCTACACACGGTACTTATGAAGAGTATAAAAACTTCTTCTATGCATTTTTTTTCTACAAACTTCAAATAGAATAGGCTCCAAGTAATTTTTGTTGTTGTTGACTTAAAGGCCACTGTTAGTGTTTTTTGTTCTTCTTTTATATTTTTGTCTTTGTGCAAAGCAGCTCTGTCCTTGTTTTTGTTTTTGTTGTTGCTGTTTGCTGTTGTCCTTTCTAAACAATTCAAAGTAACTTATGTCCGTTTAAGTGTTCTTGGTGAAGCATCCTGTTGAAATTCAGCAAGTGTAAATGAGTGTAGGCGAATACACGTAAGTGGAAAAGCTATTTTTACACGCAATTGCGCGTACATCGAGCTTATAAAATACACTAAATACGATAGAAAACCAAAAAAAAAAAAAAAAATGTTTTTACAAAAAGTGAAGCCATCGGAAACATATTCGTCATTGTTATTTTTGTAGCGTTTTTCTAGCGCCTCAAGTACTTAAGAAGCGTGTGAAAACTTTCAATCGTTGTCATTTGAAATTTATACAAGTTTCGAATTTGCAATAACAAGTTGATGTAATGCAATCTTTAATGCATTAACAGCTCTAAATTTAAATCGAACAAATCGTTCTGAGAGGAAATTCTATGGAGGAAAATTATGCGAATTATGAAACATTTTTGAAGAACGGCTCATATTTGGAAGAACGAAGCACTAAAGTGATGATTGCGCAATCCCGAAACTTGCGCAATCCCGAAAAATTCTGAGCCATGTTGCTTTGTTCTAGTTTTCTCCCTCGCGAAGATTTAATAAACTCGCAACAAAAAATCAAATACAATAAATCAAAACGGAACAATAACTTCAGTAAAACCGACGCTTTAATACTATTTATACGCATCTCAGCTAAAAAATGCAGAAGTTTTGCATTCGAAACCCACAAAGTGGATGGCGCCACTCCTTAAACTACGCCCTCTAGCATACATAAATACGAAGCATCCGTTCCTTAGAAGTCATCATATGGAAATTCAAGTTGACATTGACTAAAAAATCTTCTAAAATCTTATAAAATCAAAAATTGGATGGTGGGCTTATATGGTGGTAACCTCTTAAGTTAGGGTAAAGCTTTTGTCTATTACAGGCCATATTGACAGTAATAAGAAAACTAAAACTGAAAATTGCGGTTTCGAAGATTCTTCGGTAGAGGACGAGTGTCGAAAAAGTCGACCGAAGAGAGAAATGTGACACTGATAAAGGCTAAAGTTGACGAAGATTTTCGATTGGAGTAAGAAACTAATGCTGAGGAGTTGGGAATAAATGCAATTGCTGTGACGCGAATGAAAATGTTTGACGAATTATTCGATTCGTATTAAAAAACTTTTCAAGGGAAAGGTGTTCAGTATACTGATGAAATTTGTAATTGATTAAATTATCTCGCACATTGTTTGCTATGAATTGAAATGTAGCACATTGAAATAAAATGTGTGTATGTTATTTTTTTTTAAATATGGTTATATATATATGCTTACTTGGGTTATATATCGCGGTCATGGATTAAGGTGTCCGTCCATATCATCTTCTCTTTGTAATGTGACTGTCAGTATTAGGGCGATCAAGGGGTGTCCTCAAGGAGAAGTCCTCTCGTCTCTCGCTCTTGGGTCCCTAGTGATAGACGAGCTCCTAACCGAGCTTAGTTAACAAGGGTACAACGTCATTGGATATGCTGATGACCTGGCGATCGTGGTCTCAGGGAGATTTGGGAATACGGTCTCGAACATAATGTGTTCAGCTCTTCGGATTATGACCAACTGGTGTGCCAAGGAGGGCCTCAGGATTAACCCACAAAAAGCGGTCTCGGTAAAAATTGGATATGGGTCCAGTGTACACCCAATACTCTCTTTTGAAACTTTCCGATGAAGTAAAGTTCTTGGGGGTCACCCTTGACAAAAGACTAAATTGGAAGACCCATCTCAAAAATTGCCTCAACAGGGCAACAATGGCTTTATGGACTTGCAATAGCATGTTTGGCCTAACGTGGGGTATCTCGCCAAAGATGATCCTGTGGAACTATACTTCAATGGTGAGACCTATAGTAACATACGCCGCCCTTATATGGTGGCCTAAACTTCTGGAAACATGTGCAATAAGGCAGTGCGAAAAACTGTAACGGCTTACTTGCCTGAGCATGTCGGGTGCCATGCGAACATGTGCCACTGCTGCAATGGAGGGGATCATCGGTGTACCTCCGCTGCACATTTTTATTCAATCCTCAGCAGCAACAGAGGCACTGAGACTTCAGACTGCAGACAGTCGGACACTAAGTGAACTGGGTCACTCTAGTATCCTAACACTTATCCCTGGCATCGAAATCTGCAACGTTTCAGATGGTTTGTCCACGGAACTGCGTTTCGGCAGACGCTTCTCATTTCTCCTTCCCAGTCGATCAGACTGGGAGGAGGGCAGCCCTGGTACTGGACCATATACGATTAATTGGTTCATTGCTGGATCACTTACCGATACGGAAACAGGTGCGGGTGTCTTCGGACCCAACACCATGATCTCTATTGCCATGGTTTTCTGTCCACGGTTTTTCAATCTGAGGTCCACGCCATCGTGGTCTGCGCCCGACAAATTTTCAATAAAAGTCCTAAAGGGGCCAATGAAACCATTCTTTCCGATAGCCAAGCGGCAATTAAAGCACTATCCTCTTGAAATTTCTCTATACTGGTTCTTCAATGTTACGGCATCCTCCAACAACTGTCAATCAGCCGTAAAGTCGCTATTTGTTGGATACCTGGCCATAAGGATATCGAGGGCAACGAAAATGCTGATGTACTAGCCAGGCCAAGCTACTAACCCGCTCTATATATCCAAAAACCAACACACATCTCAATAGATCTAAGTATATACTCCGTTTCATTAAAGAGACGCAGAAGATCCTAGATAAATTAACTTAACCATATCCGGGCTAGGGTACAAAAGACATAATTTTCTGTCGCGGTGCCCGTTTCCTATAGGATGGCCCTCAAACGTTCTAGCTCTGACACTGGGTCTTAGTTAGCGTTACAGGCTAATCGAGCCTGTTTCGCAGTGAACACTTGCTTGTCATGCGGCTCTGGCCCAAGCACTAAGTCACGCACTGATTATGGTTATGTTTATGGTTATGGTTATGGTACATACATATATGTTTGATTGACAAATGATAAAAGAGGCACGCAATATGGAATTCACTATCTTAATGTAAAATCGTATACCTATGACGGCATTTATTTGATTGCAGTGCTAGCCAAACACTTCATTCATCTGCTCAGTTAAAATGATAACAAAAATTTTCTTTACCAAGTTTTCGCCACAATTTTTTTTGTTACATTAAATCAGAAAGAAGCGCCTATCTACTACCGTCCATCGTTTTATTAAATTCTTGTACTTCAATATTAATAGAACGTTGCAAATTTACAAAATTTGATATGCTTTTTGCTTTAGACTTGTATTGTTAATGCATTTGAAGTATTTGTATATGTTACAATTAAATCTATTAAATAACAATTCAATCACTGCAAATTGCAATATTAATTTCGCATAATTTATCTAGTTGCACAAAACTAGGCAGCACATGAATTAATATGAATACACACATAGGACCAAGTAGAGCAACATGGCATAGCATGGCTAGCTGGAAACTGGCTGCGTATTGACTGTGTATGCAGCAATGAGATAACAATTAAAGCATATCATACAACATTCAAATACAAAAAGACATACCTACAATATATGAATATGTATCTATACATGTATATGTATCTATATTTACATATATGCATATATACCATATATATAGAGAGAGAGAGAGAGAGAGTAAGATCAAGTCTCGAATAAAGCCTGTCGGTGCACACTGCGCATTTCAGACAAAGGGACAAAAGGCAATTAACAAAGATTTTGTGGGCAATAGTTGTCAACAGATTGTTTAGTTACAGCTGGTTTCTTGCAAACCAAAACTGCCATCATCCCATATCCCATATATATATATATATATATATATATATATATATATATATATATATATATTATATATATATATATATATATATATATATATATATATATATATATATATATATATGTATGAATATATGTGTGCGCTACAAGTATCTTTGTATCCTGTTGACTAAGCAGACGCCAACGTCGACGACTGACACACAAAATCACATAGACCACACAGACTGTATGCTGACTAACTGGCCTTCTTCTGAATGAATGACAAATGCAATGCATGAATAAACTAAGAAGAAGAAGAAGACAATATGCTAGCAATAAAGTTAGGAAGGAGATTGTCCAAGGAAGGTTCTATAGTTAAAAGACAAATAGACAGGCGACAGGACAGACCGAATTATCGTGTCACTAAGATAGTACTACATTTATGCATAAACCCAGCAAACATTTTACGCTTACAATAAGTTTAAACTATAATTAGCTTGCAGGTTGCCACCCCATAGCTTTTTTAAACTTAAATCGGCATAAAATCGACGTAATTTTTATTTTAAATAGAATATTGGCAGACGCAGGTAAAAAGCTACAATACTGAGTTAGTAATAATTTGAATTCTTAAAAGAAATAAAAATTTTGCGCGAAATTTTCAAAAGTAACTTAAATCGACAAGCTTGAAAATATGGCCTGCAGGTTGCCACCGCTTGAAAAATTGCGCTGAGAGAGAGATTTGGAGATACAGAGTGAGGTGGCAACCTGCAAGCCAACAAAGTTGCCAACCAGACTTTTGACGCCATTTTGGAATGAACATGCATAAAAGTGTCAATCTATGAAATATTTGAAATTCCTTGCGGATTATTGCGTCTCTCCGCTCCAGAAGTAGTTGAATAGTGACAACTACAAATACTTTAAAGTCTATATAACGTCGAAGTGTGGGTTATGAAACTGCTAGAATGTCGAAATACAGGTGGAGTGACAACCTGTAAAACTTTCTGTTATGGCTGTTCTAAAATCGAAGCTTTTCATGCTTCTTGTTATTTGTAAGCTTAAGCAGATTTGAAGCGCAATCAGCTAAGTTCAAGTGTTTCAAAATTGAGTTCAAAGATATCAACAAAACACACAAACTAACAACTAGAACAGCGGTGGGCAAGAAATTTTGAATCGGGAGCAGTACAATAACATCTACTACAAAAAGAGTTTTTGAAGTCATAAACCTAAGCAAAATGAACCCTTTTATGATTCTATGTGTCGTGAAGAAAATCGAGGCTTCGCTGTATTGTTGTTGTTTGGTTTATTAAAGTAAAAAAAATTCAAGACTGAAACAAATTATTGAAACCATTTCAATTCAATCACTTAGTAAAAACCGTAACACATCAAAACCTACTTCGTTTTCTTACTCAGTGAATCATAGCAAAATGAATACTTTTATGACGGTTCGAAAATCGTGTGTGTTTGTTGTTTCGTTTTCGGATGTGCCGAAAGTGTTTGTTGTTGTCTTGTCGAAAATCGCAAGCATGAAAAAGTAACGGTTTGAGCACTCAGAGCAACGAGAGCAAGGGGTTTGCCCACCGCGGAACTAGAACATTGCGTAAAACACTCGTTTGGAAAATACTTCTCTATACTTCTTCTCGTTTGGTACTGAAACAACGAAATATTTCAACCAGTTGCAAGTTGTGTTGAACTGGGTTCAGTACAAGAAACAAACAAATCGAATGAAAAGACAATACAAATGAGCAAAATAAATAAAGCAATCTTTCGATTCATTTACTCTACCATATTTCATCTGAACACTGCTTGTTCGTCCGATCTTAGAATTTCCATATTAGTGACAAGCATTTAGTGATAATGTATTATGTTAAAGCAACTGTATTAATTTATGTAGTTTCAATAAAAAAAAAATAGATCGTCTGTCTCTTTCTTACATTAGTTGTCGCTCAGTTTTTACGCTAAAAGCAAAAAATCAGTTTCATTTTTAATCTACCTGCATCAAGAGCGTAAAGAGACATGCGAAAGAGTATATACAAGCATTTCGCTCGCTTACTCTCATTTGTTCTCATCTCTGCGCAAGCATTTCTTTTTTTTTCTGCAAGGCTTTACTAACAACTATCCGCATAAGTTATATAAAAGCACTTAACTAAAGCATATAAATAAGTGGATATTAAACCATATTAGAAACTTTAAAATGAGACTATGCATATATTGTACATATGAATATATAGGGTGTTTCAAATAAGACATAACAATGTTGTAATTTATATACTAAAGCAGCCTTACACTTTTTTCAGTATCTATCGATGTCAAAATGTTAGTTACAGTTGACATTCTTATCATGGTAAAGTTCGCGAACGAGCAACATTTCGAACTTAACACCGAAATTCTGAACAAGTGGTCGCAACTTTAAGAGCGCTTAATCCAATTTTCCATTCAATCACATCTCCGATATGAAATACAAGGTTTTTTTTTTGTGGATGCTGTCCAATAACGCACATTTTGTTTATTGTCAAAGCCATTCAGAAAAAAATTAAGATGATTTTTCAATGGAATTCAAGATTTTCCTAAAACTTAATGCTTCAAATGATCAAAAGGTTTCAGTTCTTGAGCTCAATTTGGTTTTAGAGATTTCCAATGCCTGTGAACGGCGTGGAATCGACAGATTTTGCTGATTTTGAACTTAAATGCTTACGGATGCGACATTTTCAATACTTCGACCGATGCATTGTCTCACTCTCACAATAACATCCAATAGCACTGTTGTAGTTTCGCTAGGTTAGCGAATGTCTCCAAACAAAATTTTAATTAAAAAGTTTTTTAGCCAAAAATCGAAAATTTTTGACATATTGGCCTGTATATCCGAAACTAGCAGAGATACGGAAAATATAGTCATATCTCATATTAAAGTAAATTTAATTTGCAAGCTAAAACATCTTATAGTCTTAAGTCGTAGGAGTGATAGTTTCGGAGATATAGGGCCAGGAACACGGTTGTTCCAAAAAATTTAAAAAAAAAACCGGAACTTATTATCTGCCAAACTAGCATGGATACGGCAAATTTAGCCATAGACAAAATTAAAAAGTAAATTTAACTTGCAATTTGGCAGTTGCATGGAACCACTTGAAAGTAGTTATTAATAGTTGTGCTGATTAATAATAGCGTGAATGGATGTCGAATTTTGATTGAAAACATGCTTCAATCCTTCGGTGACATTGGCAAATTGAATTTTCATTGGCTACATTTTCCGCATCTATGCTAGTTTGGAAGATACAAACCAAAATGTATAAACAAATTTCCGGTTTTTAGTCAAAAAACGCAAATTAAGCAAATCAAGTTAAATAGATCTATCTCACGAACTCCTAGTAAGCCGACTACAACAGTGTAATGAGTATGTTGACTCGAATTTATATTCGAAAATTTGAGTAAGCGCTCTATCAGTGCCGACACAGAATTTCGGTAGAAATTTTTAACAATTTCCAAACATTGCTCGGTCTTGAATTTCCCCAATGCTAAAAATTCGTAAACCTTGACTGACATTTCATTACGTTGACAGCTTCTTCTATTAAAAACCCCTGTATATTGATATCTACAATATGTAGCTTCCAACGATATGTGGGCGTCTGTGTGTGTGTATGAATAATTATAGTACTTTTTTTAGTTGATAAATACTCGCTTATTGCAATTGAATTCAGTTAAAGCATAACCGGTCGTGGTCTCAAATCAAAATTTATAACGCTGAGCAATGTACTTGATATATACTTTATTATGGACGTTAGTGTTTCTGGCATCGTTTTCAACGCTAGTCAACTGCGCAAAACAAACACTGCGAGCTGAGTTGGAAGAGTGCATGCAGCTGGACACCCAAGCCGTGTGTGAGCAGCGTATACGCGCAGATCATGTGGAAAAACAGACCAGATTTGATCGTTGCTATAAGGAATCCAGTAGCGCTGATCGTTACAATGAGTGCTGGACGAAAGTCTACGAAACGCCCGAGATTGGTACCCGTATTTTGAATGTTATTTGTAGGCAAAGGGATCATAGAGGTCGATGCAAACGAACTTAATGAACATGAAATAAAATTCGAAAAACAAACTCATCAGAAGTTTATGGATGTTTGGAGCATCCGCTGACATAGTTGTACAATAAATATAATACTCGATGGATTCTATTTTAGTGATGATGAAATAAAATTTGAATTAATAATTAATTTTGTCTGTTTTTCTTCAAAATTCCCGGACTGCTGATGCATACATTGTGAGTATATGAATCAACTCTATAAATTGTGACGCAATAGATATGTTTATTGTATTTAAAGTGTTTTAACTAGTTCGCAGTAGGAGTACATACTGGAAATATATGTATGTTATACTTATATCTCCTTATGCTTAAGTTCATAGTACCCCAACATGAGTTTAGAGATTGCTTTTGCTCCAATTGTACATATACAGGGTATTCCAATAAGGTGGGAACTGTGAAATTTGATTGTTCCGCTTATTAAAAATTGAAAAACGTGTTATCAATGGATGACAGAGCAAAAAGCAAAGTGAATGCCAATTTTTCAAAACAAATCAGCTTCACCGATGATTCGCATTTTTTGTCTGAATGTGTTCGTCAACAGACAAAATGGCATTCGTTACAGGAAAATGATAACGAAGTTCTTGTGACCTCAATCGAATGTTATAGATTTGAACGAGATGTGGTTGCAGCAACGTGTTCCAAACCGTATTAATCGTGCACTCTCGTTGGGACACCCTATATAAATTTTAGTACTCTAAAGAGAAAAGATGACCGCATTCAAATTCAAATTCAAATTCAAATTCATTTCATTTTAGTTGTGCCACACAACAATTTCGAGTGAATTTTATTGCTAACAATATCTCTAGACATATGCGCTGTAAAAGTATTTTAGATAAAAAATAATTGCTTAGGCGAGTTTTAGTTTAATTATTGGGTGTATGAAGAAGTCTTCAGCGTTTTTTTTTTTATTGTTTTTGTAACTTTGAAGCTTCACTCAGATAAATTGGTACAATGTATGCTATTCGCTATAGTGTCCATCGTTAGCTACGACTTTTCACCATCTTTCTGGCAGCATACAGATTTCTCGTTGAAAAAATTCCTCTTTTTTTTTTTGTGAGACAAATCAAGAATCGACACAATTTTTGGCTTCTTTGTAAGAAGTGAAGTGCTGCTTATCATTGATCGGAACAAAGGGTAGTCGGAAGGAGCAATGTCAGTTGAATACGCCAGATGGGATAGTACAAACCATTAAAGAGCCTCCAAAATTTCTTTGACGACTTTTGCAAAATATGGCCGAGCAAATATGACAGCATTAGCTTCTAGTCATGAAACGATTTCGATTTGGCCGTTGAAGTTGATGCATGGCCGGGGTTATCTCGATTTTTTGTGCTTTGTATTGTCGTAGTTTGTTTTGCGAACCCCGTTCCGATTTGATGCAGAAAAACACTTCTGATTTTGCATTTGGGGTTGCATGGGGACGCTCGTGAAAAAGCAGCGTTCGACGTCTCTTGGCTTGAGTACATAGAGAACCCAATTTGGAGCCCCACTTGTTTTTGCACCATTCCCATGGTCTTGAAACGTTTCGAAATCGCTGGTTGAGTCGCTACCAAGGTTTCAGCAAGCTTCTCTTGTTTTCGAAGAACAAATGGTTAGATAAAACCATTTGTTCTTCGAAACTCTGACATACATTTTTCTTAATAATTTCTTTGTGATGAACTAATGCAAATAATTGTATCGTAGTAATAATAATAACTAAGTTGTGGTTGGTTGTAGTAGTAGCATATTTGGGAATGATAAAATAAACTTCATAAGTGGCGGCTGATTTGTATGGTGTCTCCCCATATAGTGTTCATTTAATACACTCTCTCTACGAAGCGAATATAAGCATGGGTAGAGATTTGATGACACATCCATTTACTGGAAAGGATTGGCTTAAAATGGTATTAAAAACAATAGGAGAGAGTTAGATGGGCTTCCGTAGCAGAAGAAGTACTGCTTAAATAAATCTTGGGAATTGAGGCGGGAAAAAAGTATTTCGGGAAGTTATCGGTTTTGAATTTATTTTAATGCCAACTAGTGCTGATCTTTTTTTAGAGAAGAATGGATATACAAAACCTAAGAAAATATCTGAGAGAAACACTTCATTTTCCTTAGCAGTGAAATAAACCAGATGCTCAAAACAAGTGCTCGTTTGGTAAACGATACAACGATGTTCCGCTGCCATGATGTCAATTTTACATGGCATCGTTTTACAAATGATGTCACCATGTCAATTTGGCATTGCCTCGTTTTCCAAATGATGCCACGAATGTCAGGGGATTAATCTGTGTAAAAGGAAAATAAACACAAAAACTGCGAAATTTGGATCCATACGACGGATAAATTGGGTAGTGCCACGCCTCATCTAACTCGTTGTATCTCGGTAACTATATTATACAGAGAGATGAGATTTCGTACATATGTAAAGGCACCGGCAAGCAAGAGAGGACGTAGCAATGCACGGCGGGCACGCTTTTTGATTAGCATTGATCTAGACATCTGTGCATCTGGCCGTCCATCTAGCTTTTTACAAACGGCCGGTTCACATAAATTTATTAATGGGCGTAATCCATTCATTTTTTTTTTGTAGTTGCCAAACAAACCCAACGCCCACACATGTTTTTAAACTCTTCACATGAAGTGTGAGTTGTATTATTTATTTAGTCACAGAGTTTGCAACGCATTAAAGAAGGCATCGGCGACGCCATGAAGTGTATACATTTTTGAACAGCTCGACGAGACGAAATTATCAACATATGTCCGTCTGTCTGAAGCAAAAGTAGTTCCTCAGTTTATAAGTTATCGATATGAAACTAGGTATGATGACTTTTTACGATTTTATGTTGTTAGATATAGCACTCATACAAAACCAACGACCACTGGTTATAATGTGCGAACAGCGAACCGATGAGAACTCGTAGCTGGGTTTGAAACAGTTGTCTACGGGTCTAAAGCCTACTTCGTAACAAAAACAAGTTGTTGTTCTCTCTTCACATGTAGAAAATATTACAAAATTTAAAAAAAGTGTTGCAGGTAGGTCGCTAAAGAAAACAAAAATAAAAGTAAAAAAAAAAAAATTCATATAAGAACGAAACGTATTTTATATGCTTACTTTTTTAAACGCTTGCATTTCTGTCTGTTGGGTATACATTTTGTGCGTAGTTCAGTATCCAAATTTGCCAAGCTAATTGTCAGTTTTTCATAGTATGCTACAGTTGTTGTTCTATTTATACGATATATATATATATATATATATATATATATATATATATATATATATATATATATATATATATATATATATATATATATATATATATATATATATATATATATATATATATATATATATATATATATATATATATATATATATATATATATATATATATATATATATATATATATATATATATATATATATATATATATATATATATATATATATATTTATATATATATAATATAAGTGCATAAAGATGTGTGTGCCTTCAGTCATTCACTATCTCTATCACTCTACTGTTCTGCCTCTGTGTATCTCTCTGTACGACTCCAGTTGGCATATTCAAATCAATTGAAATTCATTTTCAATTTGCGCAACAAATAATTTACATTCATAATTTAATATTTATTATTATACTTGTACATACGTAAGTGAAATTTGAGAGCATTATAGTAACAATAATTGGAATCCAATGGTTCAGGAACTTCTACTTTGTAATTTTACTTGATGCTACTTAAAAAAATTTCAATTTTTTGCAAAACTTATGAAAACTATTCAATTTACACAATGATTTCAAGTTAAAGGTATTTCGTTTGATAGATATTCAAGTTTATAAATTTTTGTTATGAGCTATCGAGAGAATAATATTTTATATATGACAGCATTTGAAATCGGTATTTTGCTTAATTGTAGGCAAACACAATTGATATAAACGAGACTCTTAACTAAAAAAAAAAAGGCGAATTTCCAAATTTAAGGGGCTTTGCACATTTGATTTTCGATTTTTCTATTGTTGCAGATATGATGTACAATCTCTGATTAATCTACATCAAAACAATTAATCATTTTATATGTTTTAATAAAGAAATTAGCATTTTACTAAAACAACTTGCAAATCGCTAGTTGAATTTGCCATTCACAGCCGACAGCCAAAGCGATTTGCATTTCACTGGTCCCACTTTTTTTTTAAAAAAAAATTTCGAACTTCGTTTTTAGTTTGCGTTAAAACAAATGTAAAAATAATTAAGTTTAAACGCAATTATTGCAACCTTAAGTAATCGCCGACACAATGCTGAATGCTGAAACCAACACAATCACAGCGTTTTTCCAATGAGAGAAATAAATGCGAGCGATGATATTGAAAAGCAGCACTTAGTACATACCTTTCACTTCCGGAAGAGTTTTAACAAGTGAACCGACAAGGCTATCGAAACGAGAAACCATGTTCTTATAGAGATCACCGCCGAAAATTTCATCAGAAAACACCTATAAACAAAGAACTCTTGATCCCAAGCCCCGGCCAATAATATAGAAACGATGCTGGTTAAAATGAACTTTACGTTTTGCCTTTTTTTTTTCAATATAACTTTTTTTTAACGATATAACAAATATAGATTATAGTAACACAATTTAATTTTGAACTCTTTTTGTTTCAAATGAATTTAAATCTAAAATCACAAATCATCTGCTCTGTACCGAGTGTAACGAGCTTGTCATCCTCATCCATCCATCAATCAAAATATACGTATAATGTTGCATCTTTTAATCTTGAGCTTTAGGTGGTTGCGAGACAACTACCGAGGCAAGACGCAGGCATACATCGTGATACATATAACCTTTCTTTAAAATCTTAACTACCGTATTCTTCGGTAGATCTGCATTGTAGATTTCTTCTACTTTTTCATGAATTTTTTCGTTGAAATTTTTATTAACGCTGTCTACTTCTAAAACGTTATTATCCCTGAAAATGTTCATTATAATCTTTTGAATCGTAGAGAGATTCGTATGTTGATCAATGTCGGTGCTCGGTAGCGTTGCTAGAATCTTTTCCAGTTCATCTGAAATGAGCAAAAGACGAATCAAAATATTCTTTCCAGAATATTTATCTTGAAGATCCTGGTTGTGTTGCTTTTTTGTGCCACCTAAATTTTTAACTAATTTGTAGATTTCATCCTCATGCCTTTCCACTCTTTGTCGCTCCGCTCTGAGTTGTTGCCTCAGGGATTTAATAATTTCTTCGTAATCTTTTGTATTCAATGGTTCCGCTGGTTCTTTTTTAGAGGTCAGATTATTGTTTCGTTTCTTTTCTTGTATTTTCGACAAAAAGCTTAAATCAATTCTTGGCATTTGCTCAAAGGACGCAAATTGTGAACTTTCCAAATCCGAAAGCGAAGTAGTGGCCTCAGCCAGATTTTCAGCAAATCCTGTTGCACCGTCTTCATTGCCTACACAAGCACTATCCTCTGTTGCCGTCACTTGCATATTTATTGACTCTGCGTCTCCGGCAAAATTTTCTCCAACGGACATGTATGGGCCAATATCAGCACTGGCCAAGCCTCCGGCGTCGATATCCATAACGCCCGGGGTGGCATCAGCATTTGATATGACTTCGGCGCCGGCGCTAGCTACGGCTGCGACACCGTCTCCGGTTTCCGTCTCCACATTCACAAGTCTGGCGGCACCATCGTCTCCTGGCTGTTCCAGCTGCTTTTCGGCATCTTCGTTGATTGATATTTCAAGTTCCGGCAGATTCACCGTACTAAATTTACGTAGCGGATACGGGTGTTGGTCTGCCATATGCCACATGCGCAGCTTCAGATCAGTGGCAACGCGTTTCGAAAAAAGGACTGCCGAGCGTTTCGCGATTTGCTTAGCAATGAAAATCTTATACGACATGGCTGAAGTATTTTCAAAAAAAAATATCGGCGAATATAGATTAACAAAAATATATACACGCTTCCGTCCGTTGAAACGCGAGAACCTTTTATACAGAAATATACAGAATGATTTGACGCGTCAACTAAAACAAATTGACAAATATTTTCAAAGCTGCTGTGTTTAAAAAAAATTTTATAATTATTTAATAAAAAAAAGTTTTGTAACATGGAAGACAAGAAAGTGCACGCAACCTATTCAAAAATAATAGAACTTAGACATGTGCGTAATACAAATTCAAGACTTAATTCAAAATGGAAGTTTGGTTACAGATGCACAGCAATCACTGAGACAGAAGAGAATTTACTTCTCCAGCCTATTTGGAGCCCATTTACCGATGGAGAAGTATTTCTAGAGTCAATAATTGTTTATGCCTTTCTTGTAGAGATCGACTCAGTAATTAAAAAGCTGAAGCATAGCAAAGCCACTGGCACCGACAGCGAGCTGCCAGTAGAGTTACTCAAGAGCGATGGCGAATTGTTACTAAGACAATTGCATTAACTCTTATGTAAACTATGCTTCAATGAATGCATAGTCAACAATCGGATTATCAGTGTTCTTTATCCTATCTTCAAGAAAAGAGACCCCTCTATATGCGCGATGTACTGTGGAATAAGTCTCCTTTCTATTGGATATAAAATTTGGTTCCTATTACTAAGTAAACGTCTGAAGCCATACACGAATGCACTGATAGGACAGTATCAGTGTGGCTTTGGACCAAAGATGTCGACCAGTGACCAAATTTTTACTGTACGATAAATCCAGGAGAAGAGCCATTAGTACAACAAAGACACACATCACATATTTATTGATTACAAGGCCACTATCGACACGGCGATAAAAACGAAGTTCTGCAACGCCTTATCTGAACTTGGTATCCCATGCAAAGATCGTTCATATTTGCATGATAACGCTTTCACACACAGAAAGCGTCATCAGAGTTGGAAAACACCTCTCCGAATCCTTTGATTTGTTGCTTTGTCGTGCTACTTTTTACTTACTCTTGATGGAATATATTCTACGCCGATGCCCATAAGCAGTATGGTCAGGCACGATCTTCCATAAGATAAAATTGCAACTCCAGTATGCATATACAATGACATCATCGGCACGAACGAACGGCCTGCTAACTGCAGGGCGTTTTCGGATATTGAGAAACAGTCACGTCTTATGAGCCTGACGGTGAACTAGGATGGGTCGAAGTACTTGGTGTTCACTTGCCGACCATCAGTGCGTTTGTATGGTCTGTGGAGATCTGGAGATTTAGAGATCAGAAGAAGAATCACGCTTGCTAACCGCTGCTACTTTGGGCTCAGCAAGCAAATTAGAGGTAAAGTTCTCTCTCGAAGTACAAAGATAAAAATCTATAAGACACTGATAATCCCGGTCTTACTGTATGGCGCAGAAGCATGGACATCATCTGACATCATCGAATACAGCGTTTTTGGGAGAGTGCGAACGAAACATTCTTTATAGAATTTTTGGTCCTCTTAGAAGATTAGGTATGAATCACGAGCGATGTACTATGAGCTGTATGATGAGCGTGAACTCCGAAGTTCCAGCACTGTAGGTTTACGACGGAAACCTGAACTTGCAAAAATTGGAGGTGGGTTTGTGTGGGGCCTACGCTGAGAAACAGCTATCAACATAGTTGTGAAGCGTCTGTCCATAAGAAATTATGAAATCAAAAATTTTTTAAACGTATTTTCGGAGTCGACTTCAGTTTTTACCGCAAATTCTCTTTTATGGCTTCTATCGTCTAAAAAAGGGTGCCTCGAGAGACAAAAAAAAAAGTTTAAAATGGCAATACTTTCAACTTTATTTCCACCGTTGCCGCTTATACCTTCTCTGCCATACAATGTAGATTGTGGGCCAACAACTCTTTCGTTGTTGTTTACTTCTTCACTATTTACATTGTTGTTTAACAAATGTTATTGAAATTTGTTTTTGCGTCTCTGTTAATGCTTAACAATTTACATTGTAAATTAAGGGCGTTGTTTGTCAATTATGCCAAATTGTAAAATCAACAACGGTTTGTACTTGCTGTGAATGTACTTCTCCAAGGTTCCATTTATTTCTGTAGCCAAATTCTTAGAAATTATTTCAGCGGTTTAGACGTGAAAAGATAAACGACAGACAGAGTTACTTTCTCATTTATAATATTAGTATAGATTAGGTATCTGAAATTGTAGTACGCAGCCTAAAAGTAAATTGTTATTTTTCTTGATAAACTGCCTCTGGCGTCTACTCAATTTTTATACTTTAGTCTGGTTGCACCAAGTTGCCGGATCGCTTAGTTCACTGAGTACATCCAGATTGGTTCAGTTTAATTCAAAAAATTTGGTTTTAGCTTGCAGATACTTCGGTTTTAATTTAAATATAATATATGTATATTATGAATTCGTTGAAGCTGTATTTTTATTTTACACTTTATCAAAACATTTACGCTATTTCTAATAGATTGGTACAGTACAACAGTAGAACCCTCAAAACTAGCGTACATGTTCGCATGCATCTGAAGTGTGCATTGACTTTTTGCTGGCATTGACTAACTGATGTGTTCGTTTCGCTGTGGAAATGAACTTTAATGAGTTTTCAGTTTCGCCATAGCGAACAGAACACAAAAACCACTTAACCAAAATATGTTGTAAACTTTGGCCGGCAATGCTGTTAGTTTGAACGTGGGCGTTCTAGCCAAAATGGACAAAAAAGTATAGGTTCTCTATTTTTTTCATTTGCATTTTCATTTTCATTTTAGGTTTGCTGTTTGGAATATGGTAGTACATATTTTTTTTTTTTCGGGTAACCAATCAAGTGTGCCGCATAGATACTTTACTGCAAGTGCAGCCAACCTAGTTATATGCTGTTAGTATAACAAGTATCTTCAAACATATAAGTTACATAGATGGGTATGAGTATCTGGCGCTGTAACAACTGGCAACTAGCATGCTGTATGCCTGTTCAACTATACTGTACCGTCGATGCTTGCCTGCCGTTCCAATGACAAGTTGTCCGTCTGTGTGCGTTCGTTGATGTATTCGCTTGGTCGGCTCGACAAAATATTAATAAAGCCAGTTTGCTGTCCTTCATTGCCCAATTCTGACCTCGTCCTGCCTATGCTGAGATGTAACTGTTTCAATCTATCTCATTGCTGCCGCTGCACTTCGCCCTCGTGCCTTGTCAAAACTTTTACAAGCTTAAGTACAAAATTTAATTTCTGCACTTTTTGTGCGCTTCCACAAATTTTGCTTTCTTTTTCAGCTTGTTGCTTTCTTTTTTTTTTTTCTAGACTCGCTCTTTTGATGATTTTATTATACACTACATGCATAGCGTAATGTGTATATACATTTCGTTATAAAGTTTGTAATGGAGAGCTATGGTCGTATGATAACCGACTGTTCAATAGGCAGCCTGCAATTGAAGATGTTGGCTTGGACAATATGTGGTTTCAACGAGATGGCGCCACTAGCCAAACAACACGACCGATTTTGGCTTTATTCTGTGAGAAGTCAATTGGCACAGTGGTACAAAATACGAAAAAAAAGCTGGCTAAAAATCCAATGTGTTAGGGAATATACATTTATGAGGTTAAAGTTAACGAATGTGATGCCAAAATCTCCCATTCAGAGCTCAAGATTGGCCTTAGGTCCTATTCATTCATTCATCCCAACTATGCACAACTTTCGCCGTCACCTTCATGATTACTACAAACCCTCATAATTAAATTGTAATTTAACATTTAATTCAATGTAATATAAGGTGTTCCAACAAGAGTGCACGATTTAATTTAAAACTATAACGTCGCTCCAATAAATGTTCCATTATCATGTATGCTCCTGTAACGAATGCCCTGTATTTCCGGTCTCATTTTCAAAGAAGAAAGGCCCAATTTGAATTGTGTTGGGACACCCTATACCACCACAAAAAGGTGGGAAATGGTATTATCAGTTTGTAACGCATTAATGGAACCATCGTAGACCCCATAAAGTAGTATATATATTATTGATCAGCGCGACGAGATGAGTCGATCTAGTCATGCCCGTTTGTCTGTCTGTTAGCCAGTCTGTTAGTTTTTTGGGTATCAATTTTTTAGATATCTGGCTGAAAGCCGGTATTTCAGCTTTTATTAGTCTGAAGTTTATAGTATATAAATATTGATATGTTACGCCCATTTTTTGGGATAACTCCCATACAAACCCATCGCCCACTTTTGTGTTTTTGTACAAAAAACTTCTTTATTCAAGTCAATACTCGCTTAAAATTCGATAAGGTTGTTTTTTTATTGAAGGCCATTTTATATACTCGTACAAATACTAATGAGCGTATGCCGCTCACTTTTTGGGTGGTCCCTACACAAACCCAACGGTCACTTATGTTTTTCCTTCTTATTGTAGTCAACATAAACTTGAAATTTGAAGTAGTTGTTTTTTTGTGATCAGACGTTTCACATACATTATTTTAATGGGCGTTTTCTGCCTAACTTTAGGGATAGCCACAATAGAAACCCACCATCTACTATATATCAAGTTAAAACTTCGTGTTTGTTTTCCGTTCACTTTTGAAAACACAAAATGAATAACCCTATATAATTGCTATAGCATTTCAAATTTCGTGTAAAGGTTATTAAGGCTTCGGTTTAACGGAATACATCTCCTATTTTTAGCCATTGCTGCAGTAGCTAAAATGGCGACGGCGTCCGCCAGCCGGCCAGCCGGCCAGCCGTCCAGCATGTCGTATGAGTTATGCGCGCTGCATGTGTACATCTTCAAAATGCAAACTCATTTGCAGCGAAGCGAGAAATAGCTAAGAAGTATGGGGCAGGGGGGTATGGTAGCGAGCAAAACAGAAAGGACGAAAGCAAGAAAGAGAGGGAGATAGACATAGACATAATAATAAAAAAATAATAAAAAAATAATGAAAAAAAAAATGGTTGCATAGGAAATGAAAAAAGCTCGCCACAAAATATTCAAATGTTTGCGCTGTCATAAAAAACAGGCAGTGTCAAAGTTTTATAGTTTCCTTTCTATACGTTTAATTACATTTTTTTCTTGTTTTTTTTTTTTTTGTTCAACGATGGCGGCGGCGGTGGCTGCCATTTTCTCTTTAGTTTATACACTACCCCGCTCTCTCTTTCCAGTCTATGTTGCTGCTTACAAAACATGCTGCTGCAATTACTTTGACTGCAAATAGAAAAAAATGTGACACTAAAAACTGTTAAATAACAAATATGAATAGTTAAGTGTATGTGTCCGACTTTATAACACCCTGCACAGTTGCATATATTGTTTCTATGGGGGCTACCTCTAAAAATGAGCGTGACACGCTCATTGACGTCCATGTGAAGCATTCATCCATAGGAAGCAGTCATGCCAAATTTCACGACAGATTGCTTCGAGCGCGTACAACTTTTGTTGAATTTTTCGCGTCTTGAAACAACCACTGTGTAAAAATAACCGAACTTTTTAGTTATAGAATAAAACAAGCATGATATTATGTTTCAAAGCTAATATTTATTCAAAATGCGATCCATTTAAATCAATACAACGTTTGGAAGGCTCAACCAATTTATCCATAGACTTTTTAAATTCGCTTTTTGGAATGTTCTTTAGCACTTGTGTCACGGCTGCTTGTACATATGGCTTGAATGTCATCGTAAAAAGCTTCTTTAATTGCTGTTTTCATTTTTGGGAAGTGAAAATAATCACACTGTGATAGATCAGGCGAATACGGAGGGTGGTCGATGAGACAAATCTGTTTTTTCATCAAAAATTCATTGACTTTTTTGGTCTTTGGTGGTGCATTATCATGCAATTAAAATAGTTGCTTTCCTTTGGAATATTCAGTCCTAACACGTAGAACTCTCGATCACAAACACAACGTGAAACTTGTAAATAATATTCTCTATTGATAGTTTGACCTTCTGGAATAAATTGCTATTTGGAATCATAGAAAGTTATCAACATTGTCTTGATTCTTGATTCTAGACCTCTGAAAACGCAATTTTGTATGTTTTGGCTCGTCTTTTGACTTACATACTGCAAATTGTCGCTTAGTCTCAGGATCATATTTAAAATACCATGTTTCATCACCAACTATGAATCGGATCAAGAAAATCTGAATCGTTTTCAGCTGTTGCAATGCTGTACACGAACAATTTTTTGATCATCATTTAACTGATGTGGAACAAAACGTGAACACACCTTTCTTTTACCCAAATATTCAGTTAATATTTTGTAGATTGTACAGTAAGATGAGTTTAATTCTTCTGATAGCATTCTCACAGTGAAATTTGCATGCACACACATATAAAAATAGGCATGTCCTAGCCACTTTTTGACGTAACCACTATAAAACCCACCGTCCACTTTAATGTTTTGCAATACCGAAGTCAATTACACACTATGTGTGAATTAGAGATGAGCGCGTCAGTGATTTTTGAGTAGCAGTGATTATTGTGACTGCTACTTTCAAATCACCGTGATTTTAAACTGCAACTGCGATCGTTACGCAGAAATGCACAGGAACAGTACCACATGAAAAGACATAGTACAGACGACCTCAGTCAACATAGCTTTTCACGTGCGACTTCTTTAAGATATGGGTATTTATAGCCAGTAGCACCGCCACTTTAAGGGGTCGAACTTTCATGAAATGATCTCGTCTTCTAAATATCGTTCAACCTCAAACAATCCGCGTGAATTTCCTGTGATCTTAGGTTTATGCATTGCAACCATAGCACCAAAATTACTCCAAAGCGTCATCTCATTTGTATTGACGGGATTTCTATGAAGTACATATTGCAACGGCTTTAGTCTGCTGTTAACGTCTGCAACCAGTTTTCCTTTGCGGTTTCCATTAAGGTTGAATCGCTAAAAGCTGTCACACTTCTATACTAAGAAAACATTTAAAGAATAAACTTGGTGTTGTTAAAATTAAGCTTTGTTATGACATTTTCTGAACAGGATTAGAGTGAAATGGTACAAAAAAGCATTCGAGGGTGTGGGGATATGGACTCCTTACAAAAATCTTGGGAACATGATATTTTAGGAGGTCACCTGATTACTGATTAAATATTGCAAGCATATATTCACAATTCTTTTAGACTAATTCCAAACTATAGGAAACCGGCATCAGTTTCTAGAATATCTTGTTTTTTGTGCCATTTTCTGGAGAGGATTGATTTTTTTCACGTTACAGAAGAAGTATTCCTTAATAAAATCTTGGGAATTGAGGCAGGAAGATGGTAATTCTGGAAGTCATCGGTTTTGGATTTATTTCACTGTCAATTATTGCTGATTTCAATTCCGATTCAAAAAATTGACTGGATCACCTATTTTTCATATAGTATATACTTCCCAGGATTGATCAAGTGCCATATATTCACTACAACTTGCAAGAACTAAGGGAATACTTTGTGAAACCGCAATGGTATGCTGAAAGAGTTCTGTTTTCGTGTTATTTTCTTCAGAGGATATAAAAAAACCCTAGAGAATAGAAATAAACATTTTATTTTCCACCGCAGTGAAAGAAATCTGATTCTAGAGAGATGAAAGCCAACGAAGCTTAAACAACAAATTCAACAAGTGCTTAAATAGCTTAAAGAAATATGAAGTACTCGA
>JAWNNQ010000073.1:0-213081 GCA_035044765.1 Leucophenga montana
GTTCCCGAGCAAAAAGCGCCTACATCTGCTTTGCGACTGTCTGCCTTTCGATAGGTTCGTAGTCGAACGTTAACGTTTTTCCTTGTTTTCTTTTTTTATAATTTTGGTTTTTTCAAGACTATCGAATGTCTCAATGGTTGTCATGTTAGGCAATCCGCTTCATAAATGATAGGTAAATATACTCTAAGCGCGCTTCGTGATTTAGATGTGATGTGCTCAGCTCTTCGAATAATGACCGAAAGGGACTCAGTATTATTCCACGAGGTTGTATTAGTACCCCTATCTAGGAAATAAAAATGTGAGCTTTGTTCAGTGTACAGCCAAAACACTCTCTTAGGGCATTTCGACGAAGTAAAGTTTTTAGGACGTTACCCTTGAAAAGAAAGTAAACTGGAATACCCATATTAAGAACAATCTCAACATGTCAAAAATGGTCATCTGGGAGGTGGTGCAGGCTGGACGTGGAATCTACCCCCGAAGATCTTGAATCTATACACCTTTTTGTCTGGTGGGCCATATTGCTGCTGTGCTATTAGGCAGTAGGACCAACAGCAACGGTTAGCATGTCTGATCATGTCAAGTAATGCACGTAGATAGGGGAGTAGACCCAATCATAGAGAATTGGATACACTCATTATTTAGGACAAGAATAGCTGAGAGTAGAGCAAATTGTACCAGTATTAGGGTGCAAACAGTTAAGGGTTGCTCACAAGGGGGAGTACTTTCTCCCCTTCTATGAAGCCTAGTCGTAGACAGCCTACTATGAAAACTAACCGGGAATGGGATACGATTCCAAAGGTATGCATATGACATCGTCATATTGGCAAGTGGGAAGTTTGAAGAGACACTCTGTGACATAATCAACAGAGTACTCAAAATCACACAAGATTGGTGCGATGTGGTAGGGCTTAACATCAACCTTGCCAAAACGACCGTTGTACTATTCACTAGGAAGCAAAAGCTTCCTAGATTAAAAGAGATCAGGCACGGAGGGGCGCAGTAGATCTTAGCAATAAGGTTAAATATCTGGGGGTAACGCTAGATAGTAAGCTCCTACGGAAAGCACACATGAAATAAACCATAAGAAAATGCACAAAGGCAATACTTGTGTGCAGGAAGCCGGCCGGAAAATCTTGGGGATGTAACCCGAAGAACACGCTCTGGCTCTACAACATTGTAGTGAAGATAATGCATATGGCATAGTCGTGTGGGTCCCTACAAGGACTAGCGTGTGTCAGCATCACAGGGGCAATGCTCGCGTGCTCAACAGTAGCGTTGGAAGCTATTTTGGATTTGACACCACTTCATCAGGAAATGGAACATAGAATAAAAGAAACGTTCTTAAGACTATCAGTCGATGGAGACAAAGCTACCTCGAAGATCTGTCAGAAACGTCTCCATAAATGGACGAAGGGTGCATCCCTAATTTCCAAGTCAAGAGACGAAATGACACAGAGGAATATATTTGATCGGAGTTTTATCATCAAATGGTCCGACAAAAAATCGTGGACATCGGAAAATTCAGACGTACTAAAACGACACATCATCAAGTGGTACACGAATGGATCATTGACTGAAGATGGTACAGGCATGGGTTGTACGCCCTAGGACTCACTACAGGTAGTCATTGGAAAACCACACCAGTATCTTTCAAGCAGAAATGTGAGCTATAATCGGAATTGCAATTCAACCTAGGTAGAAGCTATCACAACTTATATTGCTATTCTCTCAGATAGCCAGGCTGCATTGAAGGCACTTAACTCCAACACAGTTAGGACAAAACTAGTGCCTGCAGTAAATGGTCTACTGGAAAAACTCGGTGAATATAACAGAGTATCACTGCTATGGGTTCCTGGTCATAACAATATCCCAGGAAATGAACAGGCGGACAAGCTTGCACGACAAGGAGCGGCAACGCTATTGACAGGACCTGAGCCATATTGTGGCATCGAGAGTCATAATATATCGGAAGTAATCCGCAAGGAGAAGGATATAGGAAACAACACTGGGCCACATGCCAATGACTAAGACAAGCAAAGTTACTTCTAGGGGGCTACAACCCGAGCAGATCGAAAATTATGCTCCAACTAGGTAGGAACCAATTAAAAATACTAACAGGACTGCTAACAGGCCACTGTAGACTAAAGAAACATTTATATGTTTTGGGGATACACCCGATTATAGATTCTGTGGCCACGAAAAGGAGACCCTTCACATTCTTGCTAAAAGTGAAGCTGTAGCTAGAAGCAGACTGCAAGTGCTAGGTAATCACTTTATTAGAAAGGGGCAAACTACTGAGATTCATTCAACAAATAGGCTTAGGGCAGGTCATCTAACTCTGTATTACAAACAATATTATTATAAATAAATAAAAAATAAACTAACTGCTTGAGTATTTTTCGTGTAAGTTTGTGGCCACTTGTTTGTCATGCGGTTTAGGCCCATACACTACGTCACGCTTTAGGTACGGTTATTTGGTTATCGCCTGGGATTTTACTTTGGACGCATATTGAAAAAACGAATAGCTTTTGCTAACTTCTGAAGTAGCGGCTTGAAAAAGGGTTCTTATCTGTGCAGTTACTACCGCATTTTATGGTTTATACCTATAACCAGTGCCGTATTTAGGTTTGTGAGGGCCCGGACAGAAGGATAATGGTTAGGGCCCCATTTCACATGTTAAGCGACAAGCAATAAAATATTTAACAAACAGTAATAGTTATTTTATTTGTTACATACTTGTGTGTAGTACTAGCTGGTAACCGGCGCGTTGATGGCCTTCCTTCCTCCCCTCTTCCGCCCTTTCCACATGTTTCTTGCATTTATTTATTTTCTTATTTTTTATTTAAATTAATTATATTGCGCGATTTTTTAAATTTATGTGATATTATTTTTAAATATAATCTCATTGTCTCAACATAAAGATAATAAATTACACTTCAATTTCAATTCACCATGCCACAGACCTCATTTACTAACGAAATTCAAATCTAAGTACAAAAATACCCCTTTGAAATATATTTTGTAAATAAAAAGGCATAGTGATGCAGATAAGGTATTCAATTTCCGATTAATTTACATCGAAATAATAAATAATTTAATATGTTTTAATTAATAAATTAGCATTTTACTAAACATACTATCAAAACACTAGTTGAATTTTTCATGCACAGCCGACGGACAAGCGATTTGCATTTCACTGTTGCCACTTTTTTTAAAAAGTTTTTCGAACTTAATTTTTAAGTAGATAGCATGCTGCTATTTACCTTAAAACAAAGCTGAAATATTAATTAATAATTAATAATTTAATTGCAATTATTACAACCTTATGCAATCGCATTTTTATTGTGCATTTAACGAAACAATTTGCGACAATTTTTCTTCGATTAGGTGGCAACTCCCCGCGATTCATTTGGTTTCGTTTTTTGTTGCTATTTAACTACTACTGTATAGGTGGCGCACAGCTGCTAGTGTTGTCGTGTAAACTTTTTGCTTGGAAACTACAAAAAAAGTCACAAAAATTCAATTAATTTGCATTTAACTAAATATCACTGTAAATTATCAACTATACTACTGAAAAAAAAAATACAATTATAATGCGGAACAAGCATTAGATTAATTTATTCTAGCATGGTGCATTCTAGTATGTTACTCAGTTCGAAAAGCTTTGTGAAAGACTATTAGAATCAAATCGCTCGAAGTTCTGTGACATGGTGAAATTTTTTGAGCGATTTGGCAAATCACTAGTAACCAATTCGATATCTAAAGTTTTGTTTTACATAGTTTTGAAAACTATATCAGGTAGCATATCAGCGGGTGTGTTGGCAATTTCTGTCCGTACCTTTAAGCTCTTGTTGGTACCTTGAGCGACCGACATAAGCTCGGGATTTTAAAAAGCTCACAAAAAAAAATTACGCAGGGTCAAATGAGGCGAGCGGGGTGGCCACTCCTAATTTCTCATTAGTTCAATTCATCAAGTCGTGGAAAAAAAAATTCCTCTAACATGTTCACATGCCGGTCTGAATTCACTGCCACTGTGACCTCATTTTCTTCAAAAAACCACGGTCCAATTCCACTGAGGATATTCCCCACTGTGATCTTAGGCGAATACAAAGGTATTTCATTCAATTGTCGAGTCTCGATTGGTGTCAGGCCAGTAGCACAAGTTCTGTATCCATCCATTCAAGTGAAATTACGCATCATCGCTGAAATCAACAATTGCGTCCTCTGAAACGTTTTCGAGAAGTGCCGCATATGCGTTCCTCCGAGAACGTTCGGGTTCGGAGTTCCTGCTCAATCGACAACTTATATGGTAATGAAGATCTTCGCGAAGAATTAGCTTCATTAAACGGTCGGAGTATGTGTGCGCGCAGAATACCGCGGTGATCGCAAGATTGAAGCTCTCACTGTCCCAATATTCTCAGGTGATCTGATGGGCCGATAGACTCCAGTTCTTCGTTTTGTAGAGACCCATGTAACAATTGATTTCCAGTCCGGGACAATGCCCTATTGAGCTACATTGCAGTGATTTCGCTAAGCGCGTTCGGTTGCCATCACAGAACATCCGTTCGAAAAGTAGGCCTCCACGGCAAACACACACACCTCACTGTTCCAACGCATGATGCCGACTGACCTGGATAGAAATAAGACTTTAGAACAACGTATGTCGATTGGTATTACTCCCGTCACGCTTTGATCCCTACAGCATAAGTGGCGCGCATTTCAAAAAAAGAAGTTATGCTGTCGCACCTGTATAAGTCATTGTGCATCGGTCTGCGATTACATCATCAGAGAACCAATAAGTGGATTGAGCCCAAATTTGAAATATATATTCATGCCGTTTCAATATTCAGTGCATTTATAATTCTTTAAACTCTAAGGATTACCTTATTGTTATGGGTGATTAAAACTTTCACAAAGTGGCTTGGATTAATTGTGAAAACTCCTCGTCGTTGATTCCATCAGTGCATTTACAATTTTTTGACAATATTCTTAATCTGTCACTGCATCAAATTCACAACATATTTATCTGCTCTAATAGATTGCTTGACCTTATATTTGTGGATAGAACTTAAGATGTTTTTGTCACTCTAACTTTTCTAGTTTCCAATCCTGAGGATAAATACCACCTAACTATGAAAATGGTTTTAAATGTGCCACATAGCAGCAAGAGCTCAATGTGTCGTTGCTTTAAAAAACTGACTTTATTAAGTTTAATTTTTTTTGCTTAACACCGATTGGTCAAATCTCTTTTATAGCCGTGACATAGAAAGCGCATGTAATGCTTTTTAAGATGTTTTATCTCAATATTTTGATGAATATGTTCCTTTCCTTACACCGATATTTTCTTATAATCCCCCGTAGTTCACACGTCAGTTGTGTCATTTAAAAAACATAAAATCACGGTATTGTAGCTTTTTTTTTTTTTTTTTTTTTTTTATATATATATATATATATATATATATATATATATATATATATATATATATATATATATATATATATATATATATATATATATATATATATATATATATTATATATATATATATATATATATATATATATATATATATATATATATATATATATATATATATATATATATATATATATATATATATATATATATATATATATATATATATATATATATATATATATATATATATATATATATATATATATATATATATATATATATATATATATATATATATATATAGCTATAATACCGTGATTTTATGTTTTTTAAATGACACAACTAACATGTGAACTACGGGGTATAAGAAAATATCGGTGTAAGGAAAGGAACATATTCATCAAAATATTGAGATAAAACATCTTAAAAAGCATTACATGCGCTTTCTATGTCACGGCTATAAAAGAGATTTGACCAATCGGTGTTAAACAAAAAAAATTAAACTTAATAAAGTCAGTTTTTTAAAGCAACGACACATTGAGCTCTTGCTGCTATGTGGCACATTTAAAACCATTTTCATAGTTAGGTGGTATTTATCCTCAGGATTGGAAACTAGAAAAGTTAGAGTGACAAAAACATCTTAAGTTCTATCCACAAATATAAGGTCAAGCAATCTATTAGAGCAGATAAATATGTTGTGAATTTGATGCAGTGACAGATTAAGAATATTGTCAAAAAATTGTAAATGCACTGATGGAATCAACGACGAGGAGTTTTCACAATTAATCCAAGCCACTTTGTGAAAGTTTTAATCACCCATAACAATAAGGTAATCCTTAGAGTTTAAAGAATTATAAATGCACTGAATATTGAAACGGCATGAATATATATTTCAAATTTGGGCTCAATCCACTTATTGGTTCTCTGATGATGTAATCGCAGACCGATGCACAATGACTTATACAGGTGCGACAGCATAACTTCTTTTTTTGAAATGCGCGCCACTTATGCTGTAGGGATCAAAGCGTGACGGGAGTAATACCAATCGACATACGTTGTTCTAAAGTCTTATTTCTATCCAGGTCAGTCGGCATCATGCGTTGGAACAGTGAGGTGTGTGTGTTTGCCGTGGAGGCCTACTTTTCGAACGGATGTTCTGTGATGGCAACCGAACGCGCTTAGCGAAATCACTGCAATGTAGCTCAATAGGGCATTGTCCCGGACTGGAAATCAATTGTTACATGGGTCTCTACAAAACGAAGAACTGGAGTCTATCGGCCCATCAGATCACCTGAGAATATTGGGACAGTGAGAGCTTCAATCTTGCGATCACCGCGGTATTCTGCGCGCACACATACTCCGACCGTTTAATGAAGCTAATTCTTCGCGAAGATCTTCATTACCATATAAGTTGTCGATTGAGCAGGAACTCCGAACCCGAACGTTCTCGGAGGAACGCATATGCGGCACTTCTCGAAAACGTTTCAGAGGACGCAATTGTTGATTTCAGCGATGATGCGTAATTTCACTTGAATGGATGGATACAGAACTTGTGCTACTGGCCTGACACCAATCGAGACTCGACAATTGAATGAAATACCTTTGTATTCGCCTAAGATCACAGTGGGGAATATCCTCAGTGGAATTGGACCGTGGTTTTTTGAAGAAAATGAGGTCACAGTGGCAGTGAATTCAGACCGGCATGTGAACATGTTAGAGGAATTTTTTTTTCCACGACTTGATGAATTGAACTAATGAGAAATTAGGAGTGGCCACCCCGCTCGCCTCATTTGACCCTGCGTAATTTTTTTTTGTGAGCTTTTTAAAATCCCGAGCTTATGTCGGTCGCTCAAGGTACCAACAAGAGCTTAAGGGTACGGACAGAAATTGCCAACACACCCGCTGATATGCTACCTGATATAGTTTTCAAAACTATGTAAAACAAAACTTTAGATATCGAATTGGTTACTAGTGATTTGCCAAATCGCTCAAAAAATTTCACCATGTCACAGAACTTCGAGCGATTTGATTCTAATAGTCTTTCACAAAGCTTTTCGAACTGAGTAACATACTAGAATGCACCATGCTAGAATAAATTAATCTAATGCTTGTTCCGCATTATAATTGTATTTTTTTTTTTCAGTAGTATAGTTGATAATTTACAGTGATATTTAGTTAAATGCAAATTAATTGAATTTTTGTGACTTTTTTTGCAGTTTCCAAGCAAAAAGTTTACACGACAACACTAGCAGCTGTGCGCCACCTATACAGTAGTAGTTAAATAGCAACAAAAAACGAAACCAAATGAATCGCGGGGAGTTGCCACCTAATCGAAGAAAAATTGTCGCAAATTGTTTCGTTAAATGCACAATAAAAATGCGATTGCATAAGGTTGTAATAATTGCAATTAAATTATTAATTATTAATTAATATTTCAGCTTTGTTTTAAGGTAAATAGCAGCATGCTATCTACTTAAAAATTAAGTTCGAAAAACTTTTTAAAAAAAAGTGGCAACAGTGAAATGCAAATCGCTTGTCCGTCGGCTGTGCATGAAAAATTCAACTAGTGTTTTGATAGTATGTTTAGTAAAATGCTAATTTATTAATTAAAACATATTAAATTATTTATTATTTCGATGTAAATTAATCGGAAATTGAATACCTTATCTGCATCACTATGCCTTTTTATTTACAAAATATATTTCAAAGGGGTATTTTTGTACTTAGATTTGAATTTCGTTAGTAAATGAGGTCTGTGGCATGGTGAATTGAAATTGAAGTGTAATTTATTATCTTTATGTTGAGACAATGAGATTATATTTAAAAATAATATCACATAAATTTAAAAAATCGCGCAATATAATTAATTTAAATAAAAAATAAGAAAATAAATAAATGCAAGAAACATGTGGAAAGGGCGGAAGAGGGGAGGAAAGGAAGGCCATCAACGCGCCGGTTACCAGCTAGTACTACACACAAGTATGTAACAAATAAAATAACTATTACTGTTTGTTAAATATTTTATTGCTTGTCGCTTAACATGTGAAATGGGGCCCTAACCATTATCCTTCTGTCCGGGCCCTCACAAACCTAAATACGGCACTGGTTATAGGTATAAACCATAAAATGCGGTAGTAACTGCACAGATAAGAACCCTTTTTTCAAGCCGCTACTTCAGAAGTTAGCAAAAGCTATTCGTTTTTTCAATATGCGTCCAAAGTAAAATCCCAGGCGATAACCAAATAACCGTACCTAAAGCGTGACGTAGTGTATGGGCCTAAACCGCATGACAAACAAGTGGCCACAAACTTACACGAAAAATACTCAAGCAGCTAGTTTATTTTTTATTTATTTATAATAATATTGTTTGTAATACAGAGTTAGATGACCTGCCCTAAGCCTATTTGTTGAATGAATCTCAGTAGTTTGCCCCTTTCTAATAAAGTGATTACCTAGCACTTGCAGTCTGCTTCTAGCTACAGCTTCACTTTTAGCAAGAATGTGAAGGGTCTCCTTTTCGTGGCCACAGAATCTATAATCGGGTGTATCCCCAAAACATATAAATGTTCTTTAGTCTACAGTGGCCTGTTAGCAGTCCTGTTAGTATTTTTAATTGGTTCCTACCTAGTTGGAGCATAATTTTCGATCTGCTCGGGTTGTAGCCCCCTAGAAGTAACTTTGCTTGTCTTAGTCATTGGCTTGTGGCCCAGTGTTGCTTCCTATATCCTTCTCCTTGCGGATTACTTCCGATATATTATGACTCTCGATGCCACAATATGGCTCAGGTCCTGTCAATAGCGTTGCCGCTCCTTGTCGTGCAAGCTTGTCCGCCTGTTCATTTCCTGGAATATTGTTATGACCAGGAACCCATAGCAGTGATACTCTGTTATATTCACGAGTTTTTCCAGTAGACCATTTACTGCAGGCACTAGTTTTGTCCTAACTGTGTTGGAGTTAAGTGCCTTCAATGCAGCCTGGCTATCTGAGAGAATAGCAATATAAGTTGTGATAGCTTCTACCTAGGTTGAATTGCAATTCCGATTATAGCTCACATTTCTGCTTGAAAGATACTGGTGTGGTTTTCCAATGACTACCTGTAGTGAGTCCTAGGGCGTACAACCCATGCCTGTACCATCTTCAGTCAATGATCCATTCGTGTACCACTTGATGATGTGTCGTTTTAGTACGTCTGAATTTTCCGATGTCCACGATTTTTTGTCGGACCATTTGATGATAAAACTCCGATCAAATATATTCCTCTGTGTCATTTCGTCTCTTGACTTGGAAATTAGGGATGCACCCTTCGTCCATTTATGGAGACGTTTCTGACAGATCTTCGAGGTAGCTTTGTCTCCATCGACTGATAGTCTTAAGAACGTTTCTTTTATTCTATGTTCCATTTCCTGATGAAGTGGTGTCAAATCCAAAATAGCTTCCAACGCTACTGTTGAGCACGCGAGCATTGCCCCTGTGATGCTGACACACGCTAGTCCTTGTAGGGACCCACACGACTATGCCATATGCATTATCTTCACTACAATGTTGTAGAGCCAGAGCATGTTCTTCGGGTTACATACCCAAGATTTTCCGGCCGGCTTCCTGCACACAAGTATTGCCTTTGTGCATTTTCTTATGGTTTATTTCATGTGTGCTTTCCGTAGGAGCTTACTATCTAGCGTTACCCCCAGATATTTAACCTTATTGCTAAGATCTACTGCGCCCCTCCGTGCCTGATCTCTTTTAATCTAGGAAGCTTTTGCTTCCTAGTGAATAGTACAACGGTCGTTTTGGCAAGGTTGATGTTAAGCCCTACCACATCGCACCAATCTTGTGTGATTTTGAGTACTCTGTTGATTATGTCACAGAGTGTCTCTTCAAACTTCCCACTTGCCAATATGACGATGTCATATGCATACCTTTGGAATCGTATCCCATTCCCGGTTAGTTTTCATAGTAGGCTGTCTACGACTAGGCTTCATAGAAGGGGAGAAAGTACTCCCCCTTGTGAGCAACCCTTACCTGTTTGCACCCTAATACTGGTACAATTTGCTCTACTCTCAGCTATTCTTGTCCTAAATAATGAGTGTATCCAATTCTCTATGATTGGGTCTACTCCCCTATCTACTAGTGCGTTACATACTGTCGCGTGACTCGTAGGGGTTGGGATATAACCTAGTGCCCGAGCAGCTAGTTACGTTTAACAAAGACTCAATGTCAAACATAAGACTTAGAGGACCAACCTAACGGATAACGGACACTGCGACATAGACGTATATCTTTTGTACCATAGCCCAGTTATGGTTACGTTGGTTTACCCAAGATCCACTCTGTAACTTTAATGAGACTAAGAATATCCTTTGTCAAAAAGTTCCTGACTATGTCTGACGTAATAAAAGAGTTGTTCATCTGTTCGACTTTGAGCATAGCCAAAGCCGGACAGTCACAGAGCAGATGTAGGCTAGTTTCGTCATCCTCAAGACAGAGTATCTTTTATAGATATCTCAGTCGATCATGACCAGTAAGATATCCCATCAGAAACCTCAAGTCTGGCATACTGAGACGTGCGTTTGTTTTAAGAAATATGAGAAGAGCTATTTGTATCTAGTGGTAAGTGGCAGTATTTCTAAAGAAGTCTGAAAATAAGGAATTGCACTTAGCCAGGCGAAGCCACCAAAATGGTTCATGACCCACAAAGTTTTATGCCGATCCAGTCCTGGCCAGATTATTAGCAATTTCATTCCCTTTGAGAAACCCAACAGATCGTTTCTTTGTAGCCTATTAAAAGTTGTTGAAGAGTACCGTAGCTTCGTAGAACCAACACACCGGTTACCACGTAGTAATTGAGAAGAAATACCAGAAATCTAGTGCATTGACTCTCTTGGGAATCTTATCCAAAAGACATCGGACGCAGACTTCAATAGCATGGACCTCAGATTGAAATACCGTGAACCAGCACCCAATGTAATAAAGATCTTGGTTTTAGGTCCGAAGACACTCTCACCTGTATCCGTATTGGTAAGGGAACCATTTAATCGTTGATGCTCCAACAGCATGAATACCCTTGTATCAATCTGAGCGACTGGGAAAAATAACTGAGAAACTAAATTCCGTACACAAACAATATGTTGGAGAATACTAGATTCACTCAATTCTCCTATCGTCAGACTAGTTACAAATTAAATATCAACGCTTCAATTACTGCAGAGGATTGAGTGAAAATGTGCTGTGGAGGTAGACCATTAACCACCTCTATTGCACCATGCGGGACAGGTTCGAACCGCACTTGACATGATCAGACATGCTAACCGTTGCTGTTGGTCCTACTGCCTAATAGCACAGCAGCAATATGGCCCACCAGACAAAAAGGTGTATAGATTCAAGATCTTCGGGGGTAGATTCCACGTCCGGCCTTTACACCTCCAGATGACCATTTTTGACATGTTGAGATTGTTCTTAATATGGGTATTCCAGTTTACTTTCTTTTCAAGGGTAACGTCCTAAAAACTTTACTTCGTCGAAATGCCCTAAGAGAGTGTTTTGGCTGTACACTGAACAAAGCTCACATTTTTATTTCCTAGATAGGGGTACTAATACAACCTCGTGGAATAATACTGAGTCCCTTTCGGTCATTATTCGAAGAGCTGAGCACATCACATCTAAATCACGAAGCGCGCTTAGAGTATATTTACCTATCATTTATGAAGCGGATTGCCTAACATGACAACCATTGAGACATTCGATAGTCTTGAAAAAACCAAAATTATAAAAAAAGAAAACAAGGAAAAACGTTAACGTTCGACTACGAACCTATCGAAAGGCAGACAGTCGCAAAGCAGATGTAGGCGCTTTTTGCTCGGGAACGGTGGTGTTTTACTTCAGTTGTTTTTTATTTTTATGGTATACTTAGATTAAAAAAATTTTAATATTAATATTACGGTTGTAGTATTAATATTGACGGCTGTAGTATGGATAGAGGGTTGAAAATAACTTTGTTTCGTTAGGAAGAATTTAATTTAAATTTAAATTTAAAGAAATTTTAGAACGTTCGCGGATTGAATCCAAACCGTCTGGAATGTTGGGTCGCACGCTAATCAGTTCATCTATCGTTACCCCATATATGTACTGACATAAGTATATGATTTACACAATATCTGCTATTATTCATTTGTACGTAGTAGTTGACCAATTAAAAATCAACTATTATTTTAAAAATAATTGGTCTAATTCTAACACATTCGAAAATTCAAAATAAATACAAAGTGTTTTTAAATGGGATCGATTCCTTCTATTTATTAAATCGTAGTGTTTTTTTTAACTTTTGTTGCTTCTGGTTATAAAAAGTTTCAATACCAACTTTTAAACAATATTTGAAAGATTGAAAGACATACAGACGGACAGACGGAAATACAAGATCGACACGTCTTGTCATGCTGATGACGAATATATAAACTTTATTGGAATCCGATGCTATTTTATTGTTTTGGGAACATTGTGACTAATTTATAATACTATTTGCACTCTGTATAAAGAGTATAAAAAATTGTAGCTGTATCGTATAAAGTAAAATCTAAATGAAATGTGGCAAGTCGTTTCAGCCTTAAGTATTCAGAATGGCTGGAAAAGAATGGTGAAGCTTCCAAATATATTAAGGGGCCCGTCTGATAAAAATTCACCAGAAAGACCATGACGCGTAAAATGATAGGGTAGAGTAAAGTCGAACATCACCAAAGAAGAATTTCTACCAAATATGGAGATCTCGAAGATCAAGAAACTACAAAACTTAATGGATCATACTGCGAGTAGTATTATTAAAAGTATGCGTGGGAGTGAAATCGAACGTTTGTAGAAGTGGAAAGTTATTGATTGCCATTCGCTTAGGAATGGTCAAGAACGATTATTTTGCAAACAACACGCTTACAAACGTCCGCTATGATACAAATCCCCTGGGTAGACTCCGACCATCCTGACATCACGCTAATACAGAAAATTCGATAGAAAGAAGAGAGATACTCTGAAAACACATTTTGTGACATCTTTTATAGTTGCCATGAGAGGAAGCATGAATTTGGATTTGTGGGTCGATAGAGTACTTTGCGATCTCGTATCCACTTTGGATGGAAGATAAAGATGAAGAACCCAAAGACGTATTTATGCCAAAATCTGTACAGGAACCGTAAACCGATTCAAATTGATAACCAGAACGGATATTACTTATGATATTACGATACATATGCACACTGATCAAAGGAAAACAAAAAACAGCTGATCCCGTATACCGACAATATCCGTAGTGGCAGTTTTTCAAAAGCCATTTTAGTTGACATAGCCCTTGTCAAAAAGCTCGGAGCACGATCTATATGATGCTGGAGTATCTGCTGGTTTGCGGTAGCAAATATTGATTTTTTTAAAGAAAGAAAAGTCTGGAATATTATTAAAGAAATTGTTAGCTTTCTCAAGCCAGCTAAAATTGCAACGACTACACTTCAAAGTGAAAAGTTAGTTTTGGGCGACCGTAACGCTATTTGGATTCATTGTAAAATTAAAACTGAAAAAAGCTGAACCTTTAGTCTCTGAATTTGAAAACGTTAGTCTACTCCATTCTAGATTAGTGCCTTTTATGGTCCCTATTTTCAGACTCCTGATATAATGTAAAGCTGGATTTGTTTAATAAGAATCGCGTAGATACAAAAAATAATATATTTTCAAAAACTAATTTATTAGCTTCAATTAATGTTTTTTGCAGGCAAAACGTTTGAACAACAAAGAAAATGTACTGAAATGGTAGTAAGAAAATTCCACATATTTCCCAGAACTGTACGAGTTGTCATAAGTTACTCTCACAGTTCCAGCAACGTAAATAAGTGTAGAGCGAACGCCATAATGCTTCTAAGATGTGATTACAATTAAAGAAGAAAAAACGTTTACTTCGGTAGAACCGAATCTTCAATACTCTTCACACGCATTTAACAAATTAATGCCAAGACCGTTGTGTTTATGATGGCTGTCTCTAGGCGAGACTCGCCTCTATATAATATATAATGTTTCCTCTTAAATAAAGAATAGTTTATTTCATAAAATTTAAATAACATATTATCAATTTGATTTATGGTTCTTGGAAAATTGGAAGTCTTTCTTTGTGTTTTTTTTTTTGCGTATTTTAATATTGATTAGTACCGGTAAACCGAAAGTAAAATCCAAGAACCGTAGCGGAACCGAATACCGAAATAAATTGGAACCAGTACAGAACCTTTTTCTGAAACTAATATTTCGGTACGTACCGAAACCGGAACTGAAACCGAAATACATTTCGGTTTTATTCCCTGCTTTTATTTTAAAATGTGAAAGAATACGAGTATTGTTATATATTACAAATCGAATCCGATTATCAGTACTATTTCGATTACTAGATATAGATTGGCATATTTTAAATAAACAGTCGTCATTTAACTCGCAATGCGATCGCTTTTTCCTTCTCTCGGAACACAACCACTGGAGATGAGGATAAAACAAAACGGTAGTGCAGTCGTAGTCAGAATACATTTGTATGTACATACATGTATTCGTGACGAGGCATAGAAAAAAAAACAATAACGGTGCGATAGTAGACAGAACGCAGCATTCTTGTGTCGAGGTATTGTGTCACAAAAAAGTGAATTTCTGTGTTATATTCGCGTCTTAAGTCGATAAGATGTCGAACGAAGAAAATAATATTCAAGCATTGTTGGCGCAACAGCCACAATTTTCAAAAGACATGTTACAACAATAACAAAAGTGGATGTAGACAATTCTTAATCAGCAGAGTTCAAACCGTTACGTTGAATCTGTCATTTGCCCATCGTTTTCAAATTTTAAAAAGAGCAACAAAATTGGGAGTCATACTTTCAACAGTTATCGAAGCATTGCAACGCGTATTCTGTAGTAGACCCTGAAAAATAACAAATCCTGTTTTCTATCGTGGATATGTACATATGTGTTCGAACTACTTAAAAATCTTTTTAGTGTAAACAACTGTAACGATAAGACATACAAACAATTAACGGAAAAGTTAATTGAACATTTCCAGTCAAAGCGCCACGTTGTCACAAACACACACAGAGTGGGTAGCCGATCTACGCGGAATCGCTCTTGAGTTTCAGTTCATATGCAAAGCCGAAAATTGCACAAACAATTTCGTGGACGATATGATTCGCGACCAAGTCATTCTCCACACGCCTTTTGATGATGTTCGGATGTTACAAAAGTTACAGCCGTCGCTCAATGACGTATTATTAATCACAGAAACATATGAAGCAACAACAATACTGTAACCGCGCTTAAAGAACTAAATGAGAAACCGTTTCCAGTTAATGCTATATACAATAAAAAGCAATAAGAAAAACGAAACAAAGCAACAGCAGAGAGGAACGTGCTCAAATCTTGCTCTGGCTGTGGTCGCTCTCACAAGAGAGAGCAGTGCCAGTTTCGTACTACTAATTGTAACAAATGCAGTATAAAAGGACACATTGAAATCGTGTGCATGGCCAAACAAAATAAATATAAAAATAGTGCGCAAAAAAAAAAAAAATAAAGACGCAGAAACGGTTCAAACACTGAGCAATGTAGAAAATTTAATTAAAATTAAAAATGACAAAAACGTTATCAATCTACCAATATTAAATAGAATCGTTTCATTCGAAATGGATTCTGCTGCATCAGTGTCGATTATTAATGCCACTACTTACAAATTGCTCAACAGTCCAAAGACGAACAGAATTTTGCACGCGTTCGGTCAAAAGCCAAGTGTGGCAACAAAGAAGCCAATATCGTGCTGATCGTAACCGACGTAAATTATTCAAACAATCTGTTCGGGTTGGATTTGTTTAAAACATTAAAATTTGAAATTCAGCAAATTTCAAGAATAAGTGAACAGCATAACGGTCAAGTCAATGCCCTTTGTAACCGATAAAGAAGTATTTGAGCCAGCTATCGGTGTAATAAAAGACTTTCAAGTAAGCGTGTATTTGAAACCAAATGCTACACCGAAATTTTACAAATTTTTCAAATACCTTTCGCACAAATGGAGAAATTCAAGGAAGAAGCAGACCGACTAACGCAAGCAGGTACTATTTGGAAACCAGTAAAATTCCGTAACTGGGCATCTCCAATTGTACTAGCACCCAAGCCGGGTGGAGGGCTTCGAATTTGTGGAGATTTTAAGCAAGGCGTCAATGCACAACTTGGCATTGAGCAATATCCATTGCCTACTCGAGAATCGTTGCTAAACGTAATCCGCCATGGTAAACACTTTACCAAAATCGATCTGAAAGACGGCTATCTACAAATGGAGTTTAATGAAGCAGTAAAGTAAATGATGGTTCTCAACACACCATTGGGTCTTTTCTAACGATTGCCATATGGAATAGCCAGCGAGCCCGCTATATTTCAGCGTTACCTCGAGCAACTCTTAAACGGTATCCCCGGTTTCACGACATAATTATTTCAGCCCACATCGAACAAATTTTAACCATTAGAAAAGATAATGGCATAAAATGCAAAAAGGAAAAATGCCACTTTTCCAAGATGAAATTTAATATTTAGGGAGAATAATATCGGGCTTGCAAGCTGACATCGAATTGAAGCCACTAATCCCACTAATCTACAGCAATTAGAAGCATTCATCGTCCTTTGTCATCGGAGTAGTGTTGTCCAACATACAGCCAGATGGAAAGGAACGCATCAAAGACATTGGACAAACACCAAGCTAGGTACAGGCAAACTGAGAAGCACTGTCAATCATTTTAGGGGGACAGAAATTTCATCAATATTTGTATGGAAAGAAGTTCATACTGATCACAGACCACAAGCCTCTGGTAATAATTTTTAATCCAGGCAAGCATCTACCGACGATGACTTCAAACAGGCTTCAGCGCTGGGCTATAATCTTTATGGCCTATAACTTTGAGATCAGGTACAGTGCTACCACTGCACAACACAACGCTGATGCTCTTTCCCGTTTGTCTTTCCCGTTTGCCACATTTCAATCGTAGATTTGCCATAACAGTCAACAATCAACTGCTATGTCTACACTCGGATACAAATCGCATTATAATCCCTCGCACGTTAAGGAAAGACATCCCTAAAGTTCTACATGATGGTCATTGGGGCATAGTAAGGATGAAGCAATTAGCACGACAACATTTCTAGTGGCCGGGCATTGATGAAGACATCTCAAAACTAACCATTTGCATTTGTAAAACAAACAATCCGTCTCCAGCAAAAGAATTCCAGAGTTGGCCATTGATTTTACTGGGCCCATATTTAACTCTATGTGGCTCATTTGTGTAATGCATACTCACAATTTCCATTCATTACAGAAATGACGTATACTACAAGAGCAAATACAATCGCAGAATTGTCCAAAATCTTTGCAATCGAAGGGTATCCAAAAACCATAGTCAGCGACAACGGATGTCAATTTACAGCAGACGCATTTAAACAGTTTTGCGGTGGTAGTGTTATAAATCACATTACCATGGCTCCGTTTCACCCAGCATCGATTGGACTTGCAGAACGCTTCGCCCATTCAAATCTTCAGTACGCAAGAACATCCAAGAAGGGGTTTCGCCGAAAACAGCCATCACAAAGTATCTTTCTTTGTATCGTTTGACGCCAAACGCATTTGGTAAAACACATGCAGAGCTCATCCATACGCACAATCTTAAGCCAGCTTTTCTATAAACTGGCAGTATGCCAACAGAATCAGCCAGCAACCAAGTACTCGCCAAATCAAGCTCGAAATTACGCAAAGCGGGAAAAGTTGATAGACGCCATCATCGACCATTCAGTGGGTCACATGCTATTCATCGTTCGCACTAAGTATGGTTTCATCAAACGCCATATAAATCAGCTAAAGCCAAGGTCAACCTCAAGGTCAAACAACGTCTAAGATAAATCTACTCAATTCTGGTGTGTTCCTGACTCGCAAAACAACTCACCACCGCCAAACCAAGATGTTATTCAGCAGCAATCGCCAAGCACACAGCAATCTGCTACAAGAATTGCTACTACCAACGCAGATCCTTCACCTAACCTGCAAGCAGCACCTAAAGCTACTCACAAGAAGGTACATCGCAGCAGCATCGCCATTCGGGTATTCCAGTCCGCAGAAGTACTCGAGCACGTCAAGATCTTAACCGCTTTCAGCCTCCGGATTTTAAAAAATATAAATCCACTAACCGTTCTTAAATTCATAGAGGGGATGTGTTATATATTTCCCTAACAAATAGAATCCGATGATCAGTACTATTTCGATTACTAACATATTTATGCAAACACACATCACTAACAAATACGCATAATTATGTATCCATATAGATTGACATATTTTAAATAAACGGTCGTCATTTAACTCGCAACGCGATCGCTTCTTTCTTCTCTCGGAACACAACAAGTATATATACGAGGGCAATTCGATAAATCGTGACTTTTTGAGTTTTTTTTGTCAAATATCATCTGTTAATAGACTACTGTAAAAGACGCTTACGTCACTCGCTTACGGTGCCGCGATTGCTCCCACTCATCCATAAACGTAACCGTGTGACCAATTCAAAGCAATGTTTGGTGATGTCAAACTGTAATTTGAACCGTGAAGTAAGGATCCATCACAACACACCACAGATCAAAAAACAGTCAAAGTAGTGGGCATCTTGCAGTGAACATGCCCCAAAAAAGGCCAAGGTCATTACGGTAGCTTTTATGGTAAATCTACTCACAAGAAAATTTCATAAATTGGGCTACGAACTGCTACCCAATCCAGCATATTTTCCATGCGACAGTTTCCTGTTTTAAAACCTGAAGAAATTACTCGCCGTTAAGAGATATGAGTCGAATGAAGAGATCATCACAAAAAAAAAAAAATAAACGCTGGACTAAATGCAGCGAGCGAATAGGAGACTAAAAAACCGAACTTATAAAATTAACCTCTTATTTATATGTTTATGTTTATGTATTCATAGACAACTAGTAGATTCCAGCGATGTTGTACGCGGCCTTCCCCTTTCCCCACCTTCCACATTGTCCTTCTTATTGAAACAAAAAAAATGGAAGGAAAATCTAAAAAATCCAAAAATTTTCTGTTTATTCAATCGCCACGAAACTTTACAGGACTACCCACGGGACTATTTTGAATATTTCCACAAAATTTGATCAAAATCGGTTGAGCGGTTTCGGACTCTATAGGGAATATACATACATACTTCCATTTTTATATATATAGATATATGATTGTAAATATATTTAAAATTTGAAAAAAAATAATTTTTTTCAAATTTTAAATATATTTACAATCATCATAAATGGAACAGTACATCCGAAAGATGCTGTCTAAAATTATATATTTTTTCGAGTACTTTGAGGTACTTTTGGATATGAAGGATATAAATGATATGTCAAGAACCTACCAGCAGGTTACTGGGAAGCGGATAGTCACAGCGCAACTTGTTCGAATATTATGCTCAATCCGATTAGAGTGGTACCTTCGGTCCGAACAGGGTACCGAGAAGCGGATATGCACAGCATAACTAGTCCGAACATTACGCTGATTCCGATTAAGTAGCGAATATGATACTGAGACGCGGATAAGTGATCATTGCTCTGAATAGATAATAGACTGCATATTTTAAGATTCCTAAGTTACAGAAAAGTTACGATAAGTCTAGCATAAGTTGAATATTCATAAATAAATAATTGTGTGGTATTCCCTCATTTGATTCAACTTCGTACGCTTCATCGACCCAATTGGTTTGGTCCGATTACTGATTCAATTTCATACAAAATTAAAATCAAAAGAACGAACTATTTGACGTCTGCCGATTTTTTTTTTCTTTTCCCTTTGGTTTTATGTGTCTATTTATAAACTTAATACATATTTGGACAATAGACAAAGGGATATGAATGATATAATGAACGATTTCATTTTACCAGGTATTTTTAGCTGCTTTTTATTCATTTGGTATATTAAATATCCGTAAAATTATTTAAATTATTAAATTATTGACAATGTTTTAAGTGTACAGGTGAAAAGTTTGTTTTTGTCGTCTATATTACCAGCATGGTCTTTTGTTCATTAATTTTATGTTATGTTTTATGTTTTTGTGAGCGTACATCGATATCGTATCATCAGCAAAAGTAGCTACCATTGCCGAACTGTCATTAGGACTTGGGACGTCAGCTGTATACAAGGTGTATAATAATGGTCCAAGCACACTATCCTGTGGTATTCCAGCTCGTATGTGTCTAAGTGAAGAGCATGCATCTTTGTTTTTAACATACAAATATCGACCAGTTATGAAGCTACGTAGAATATTATATAATTTAATGGGAAGCATACCATTTAGCTTAGAAACTAAGCCGCCATGCCAGACTTTGTCAAATGCCTTTTCTACGTCAAGAAAAACACCTATACGGAAATTTTTTTCGTCAAGACCTTTATCTGTCACTCTGTGCGTTTGTTGGATTGTGGAATTCTTATGTCGGAATTGTTGTTTTGGTCCAGTATTGGTTGAGTTCGGTCATATAAAAGATTTTCGAAAATTTTTGATAAAGTCGGTAGAAGGCTAATAGGTCTGTACGACGAACTTTTAGTTGAATCCTTTCCAGGTTTAGGAATAGCAATAATTTCTGCTATTTTCCATATGGATCGAAAGTGCTGTGGTCTAAGTATTGCATTAAATAGGTTTCTTACGTAAGTCAGTGCGATTTGAGGAAGCTCTCTTAAAATGTGTCCATCAATTTGATCATATCCTGGCTATTTTTTGCGCTTTAATCGTTTTTCAATACAGCTAATAATTTTAATTAAAGTTCTGTATTTTGTTTGTTTGTTGAATTATATCATTAAAGTTGATTATTGATTTTTCAATATCGTCAGCAGTCTTAAGTGGCACTTTGCAGTAAGATTAATTTCAATAAAATCACGAAATGAGTCCCAATCAGTCCTTTTGTTATATATTTTATTTTCTATATGATGTTTATGTATTGCAGAGCTATAGTCAATTTAATTGGAGAATGGTCAGAAGACAATTCAAATCACGATTTAATTTCAAAGTCAAGTAGGTTCATGTTTCTCAAAATACAAAAATCTATTAGGTCAGGAGTTTTTGTCAAGTCTGTAGGCCAGTATGTAGGCTCGCCGGTGGTTAAGTGAGTTCCTGTTATTTTATGTATTGCACTTAATAAGTTTTTGCCTGTTTTTTCTGCAGAAATGGAAAGTTATTTGGCCATTTTCTTGGGAGCGGCCAAATTACGATTATTTTGCAAACGGCCCAAGCAGTTCACAGACATCCGTTAGGACACGAGTCCCCTGGTTACGCAACGAAACCTCCGTGGTGAGTAAATTGTGGGAAGGCAACCACTTCCCTTAATTTGACGTTGGTGCGCAGGGTTTGGTTCCGTCCACCGCAAAATAACATTTACCAATGAAAACACACAGGAAGCCTCGGATACAATTCCCCATTTATGACAACCCTCGCAAATGATTTAAGGACCATGATTTACGGATATGCACCTAGAATGTCCTGTCCCTCCAAAGGGCTGGTGCATATATCCAGTTGCCTAGTTGCCATGCGAAGAAGCACGAATTTGGATACGGTTTCGTGGTTAGTAGGAAACTACGAGGTCTTGTCACCAGTTTCATACCTGTGGACGAGCGCCTGGCCGCAACAAGGCTAAGTACTTCAACATTAGCCTGATTAGTGCACACGCCCCGATAGAAGTCGCAGACGATGCGGCCAAAGATGAACTTTACAAGCGTCTCGAATATCTCCACGATGTACACATCGTGCTTGGCGATTTCAGCAGTCGGAAAATTTTGCCTTCACGACGCTACCTCCACCAATGGAGAGAGGATAATCGATTTCGCCGCAGGTCGGAACATGCTAATCAGCACCACCAGATTTCTACACCGTCATATACACAAGGCTACTAGGCGCTTTTGCCATCAAAAAACACGAAATTAACCAGTCAGCGTGTTTGATGTGCGGACGGTACAAGGTCTAAACATCGACTCGGATCGGACCTTGTGGCAGCCAAGATACGCACCAGGCTTAGCTGCCAACACTCAACGGAAGCTAGACGTCGGAAAGATGAAATCAAAATAAACCGCCGAAGCCTTTTAGCCAGACTCTCCCAACTTTTCCGTGCGTCTTCTCCGGCTTCAGGAGAAATAGGTGAGCAGTGGAGACATATCTCCCACTCCATGGATACGGCTGCCAAGGATATCATTGGGTACACCAGAAATGTGAAGAACCGTTGGTATGACGAGGAGTGTCGCCAGGCCCCTGCAGAAAAAAGAACTCTGTAGTCGAGAGAAACACGAGCTGTTAAACGCCTTTTCAGATGCAAGAAAAAGGAGCAAGAAAGGCGTGAAATTTAAGATGTTGAGTTGTTATGTGATAGAAGTGAAGCTTGAAAGTTTTATCAAAAGCTCATGCATCTAACCAGAGGTTTTTATCCCAGAATTTCTTTCGGCAAGGATAATAATGGAAGTCTGGTTACAGATGCACAGGTATCACTGAGAGTATGGTAAAGTCAAATCTCAAACCTACTTTGGGGCGATGAAGAGATCGCCCAAAGAGAATAATTTCTAGAACCACCAATTGATGATGACTCTCTTGTAGAGCCACCGTATTATAACGAGGTCGACTTAGAAATTAAAACGCTGAAGACTAAAAAAGCAGCAGACTCCGATAAGATGCCATCTGTGGCAAGGTGGCGAAGAGGTGGCGAAGAGTTGGTAAGGCGTATGCGCCAACTCTTTCGATACGCCGATAAGAGTGAAGTTCTTCAATGCCCTATATGAACTTGGTATCCCAGCAAAGATGGTTAGTCTTTGCATGATGACGCAAAGAACCTCTCCGAACCGTTTGATACCAAGAGAGGTTTCAGGCAGGGTGATGCTTTATCGTGCAGCTTTTTATAATCTCTTGATGGAGTACATCCTACGCCAATGCCAAAACGTAGAACGGTCGGACACGAACTTTTTAAGAAAGTGATGCTACCCGCGTATTCTGATATCATTGACTTCGTCAGCACGAAGGAACGGCGAGTTAGCAGGATGTTCTCAGAGATTGAGAAATAGTCACGTCTCATGCGCCTTGCGGTGATTGAGGACAAGACGAAACTGCACGGGGTGGTCATCTTATCCGGATGAACCCTCAAGCTCCAGAACTAAAGGTTTATGACGGAACCCTGAACTTGATTGGTGGATGGCGTCAAAGAGGACGTCCGAGCTTAAGATGGCAAGATCAGGTCCATGATGATCAGAAGAAGTTCAGCAGTGCGAGCGACTGGCGCCGGCGCGCACTAAACTAAACCGAATAGTGCACTTTTCGACGTGCGGTCTTGACCGATGGACGGTTGAAGAGCCACCTCAGTAAATAACTATTTTTCTCATTCTTTTGATTTATAATTTAATTTTAGTAGGGTTGCCTATATCACGAGCAGAAAAGATAGTAACTCTGCCCTTTACTTACATTTTCTTTTCTCAAAATGACGGCGGAAGAAGTATGTACAATCTTATTTGATTATTAATTAAGAGAAGAAAATGGTGTTCGCATTTGTTGCGGACATGCAAGTAAGTGGACTTGCAACTGAAAGGGAAAAGCACAGTTGCGAGGAATATAAATGATACCCGCTTCTGAAGATGCTAACAACAGTCAACGAATTAATCAATAGAATCAAATCTGTCAAATCGGTACCTTCCCTCAATTTCGGAAGAAACAATCAGTTTACGAAATTTAATCAATTGAGAAAATACCACTAACATATTTTCAATCACTCAATTAATCGTTTTTTTTTTTTTTTTTTTTTGAAACATAATGTCTTAGACCTTGGCCCCGACAGTCTCTATAAATTTCTCTCACGACGAACGTTAGACAAAGGCTTCGTTACAATTTATTTCGAAAAATACTCATTTTATTAGTTTAGTTTTATACGATCCGAAAAACATTACTCCTCAAAACAATAACTTTATTTATTGTATCGAATAAAATTAATAGTCGAAATAAATTAATAGTAATATACTTACCGGCAGCGATAATATGAAAAACACACGGAATACGTTGTCGACCAATTTTATTAGTAGCTATACACAGGAGTGTTCCATAATCGAGCTCAGTTATTGGCGTGTAAGTGACGGTTGAAGATGTCCCTTTACATATTGTTTTTTTATGAAATAATATAAGACATTCGTTACTACATCACAAGTTTAATATTTTAAGAAATTACCTGCTCTTGCAATGTGATTCGTTGCAACGTCAATACTTTCAGCTGAATTATTAAATGTCCAACTAAACTCAACCTCAGGCGGATTGGCATCTACGGTACATTTTATTTTTGCATCTTCTTGCTTTGCTACACCATAAATTCGGGGCTGGTTTGGTGAACAAGTTGGTGCATCTTTTAAATCATAACCAAATAGTAATCATAGATTTAAACTTTTCAGTGACAATTATTGTATTTAAATGTTTCTTAAACTTACATAAAATGTCTAAAGCAAATGGAGCACTGATACCTTCTCCCTCTGCATTAAAACCTACACAAGAATAGTTCCCAGCAGTCGATCTACTTACTCCTTGGAGAACTAATGAATGATTGCTGATAATAACTCCCTGAGATATATTATGAGGCAACGGTCGATCCTGAAAAAATGACAAAAACCAGAAAAAACATTAACTTCGGTAGAACCGAAGCTTTAATACCATTCACACGAAACTCCAAATTGTATAGCAGATGTGTACCGACATATAGGGTATATTAAGATTGTGAAGATATATGTAATAGGTAGAAGGAGGTACATGATGGCCAGCATGAAAATTCGAGTAGATATAGACATGTCCGTCTGTTTATCTGTCTATCTCTCTGAGTTTTTGGAAGCACCGAATTGTGACTTTTCAACTATCGTATTCCATCTTCAGATAAATTGTATTGTATGAACATGCCACCCCTTCTGTCCCAGAAATTTCTTTCTCTTGTTTATTAAGCCACAAACAACAAATGTTTTTCTTCAATTCTAATAAAATATTCCACATAGGTCCAGATCGGATCACTATAAGCGATAAGCCCCATATAAACTTGACCCCATATTTTTTGTTTTTGTTTAAAATTATCTTATTATACATCATACACCAACCCTAATAAAATATTCAAAATAGGTACAGATCGGAATACATATAAATCAAAAACAAGTCAATACATTAAATAAAGAGCTTTAGAAAAGGTAGACGGTATCTGGATGTCGAGCATACTGGACTGTCGAGCATACTGGACTATTTATATACCTGGCCTATGCAATACAAAGTATTGTCAGGTACATCTGACGTTTCCATTTGAAAGTTTGACATTTTTAGCGTAAAAGTCCACGCATTATTTAGATTGTTTAGTGTGGCTTGAAAAAATAATCTAGGACAAAAAATAGAATTAAACCATGAACATTTTCGTACGATCATTTTTCATAATTTCCGACGTGGACTATCAAAGCTTCAATGAACAAAAAAAATTTTACGGCGAACAAGCACCATCATAAGCACCGTAGAAAGGGGTACAACGAGTTCAGTCGTGACCGATGTTTTCTTCAAGACGATTTAAGTGAAGGTTGTTCAAAACCGGTTGTTATGCCAGAGAACTTCGATGCTGTGACCGAACTGATAAAGCAAGAGCGTTGTTTGGTCATTTCACCTATTTTACATTAAACTGTATAGTCACCTTAAGCATATTTGAATTCAATCATATGTAATGCTTCTCTTATATTAGTTCTTTGGTAATTTCATATTCTATTACACACACACATGTATTGTAAATTTAGATTTTGAGAGGCAAGCGTCAGTGGACGCTTAGTATCAAATTGATCAAAGTCTAAAGTGATTCAGGAAAAAGCACGCACCCCGTAAAAAACAACTGAAGAAAGTGTACAAGTGTACAGCTGTACAAGCGTTATGTGACATATTGTGAGATAGAGGCTTATTTGGGCATAAGTATGACAATCATTAATAAGTTTTTTTTTTTTTTGTTAAGTGATCGAGTGGATAGATTCAAGAAATTGTTGAAAAACTCCAACCTCGGTATAAGCCCAAAACAAACATACAATCGACTGCTTGGTATTCCAAAATGAGCCAAATTCAACAAAAGTTGTTCCCGCGCGAATCAATTTGAAGCAAATGATTGCCTGACTTCGGCAATAATGGTCATGTGGCTGCAATTGCCTTAGAGCAACGTAAGACGGTCAATTTTGTATGGTATACAACCATTTGTTCGCAAAGAGTCTTCGAAAAAATCAGGATAAATGAACCGCCCAAGAACATCATGACAATGCGAGCTCTCACTGAAACGATCGAATTGTTGGGTCATCCTCCGTACAGTCCTTATTTGGAACCCAATGACTTATTTTTTTTCCCGAACATCAAACAAAAATTACGTGGGCTTCGATTTTCTACGCTAGAAGAAGCGGTCTAGGCGCTTAAACCGCATGTTTTGGAGCTACCTCATTCAGAGAGAAAAAGTGCTTAGAAAATTGGGTCACGCGCATGCATATATTGATCATCACGGAGAATATTTTGAAAAACAATAAAACCATTTTCAAGTACAAATATTTGTTTTTTCATTGTTAGGCCAGATATATAAATAGCAACCTACTTATTCCTAAAATTTAGCGGGACAGGCACATTAGTAAAATAAAGTTTGATTGACAACATAAAAGATAAGCTGATTTATTTGCGATTAAAGTTAAAATTTAAATTTTTTTGGTGTACGCAGACTTTTTGGGCAAGTGTACGTCTCTTTCGTTTAGAAGGACATAGCTGCATCGACTCATATCGACTAGCTCAACACACAATATAATAAGAATATTAGACATGCTGATGGTATTTCAGTGTTCTATGTTTCACTTTTTCATTCATAGTGTAATATATACATTATAGGGTCTGCGATGCCTCCATATATGTATTATAAACTTTTTGACAAATTTATACTGGATACTACAGTATGTGTGAATGGTATATAAATTGTAAAACATGTAAGGCATAAAACTATACACACATTATGCCGCCATTCTATACGAAATACTTGAGGATGTGCCACCACTAAGCAATCAAAATACACATCGGTTCCCTCTCTAATAGTATTTCGATCAAGCGACGTTCCAAGCCGAACATAGGCCTCTGGTATATCTGCCGTAAAAAAGGGTGCGTCAAAAAATTCTTTAGAAACTGACATAAAAACTACTTACACTGTATATCAAGTTTCCAACCGTCCTCAAGTGGTTCGGAGGGTACAGCATGATTGTATGCTTTGCATGAAAGGTATTTACCAGCATCAGATTTGCTGAGGGTAATGGATAAGGTGCTTGTTGTTTGATTTCCATCGCTTGAAGTCTAGAAAATAAGTAAACAAAATATATAAACAGTAAAAATATTTAGAGATATGTAACACAAATTTATTGTTAAGTATAGCTAAGAATTGTTTTAAGGCACGAAAAAAAAACATTTTAAATTTAACTATATATACGTTGATTTAACCATTTTTACCAATGGTTAGGCTCCAATGGGTGAACTATTTAATTTAAAATGTGTGTACATTAGTTGATTTAAGAGTATGTTACGTAGTATAATTAACTATTCCCAAATTCAATAAAATTATTTTAAAATTTAATTTGATTTGCAAAAAGACAAACCAGGCAAACTGGAGAGTAGCAGGTACTAGTTTGCTGTCTATATATACTTTTGACTTGCCTTGGTCACTTTTCAGTATGAACAATCTATAATGTAACATCAATAAAAATCAAATTTAAAGTGTACCCATAGCAAATTTTAATGTATACCATATATAATAAAAATATTTCATACGGTCGTCATGTTGAAAAAGGCATTCTGCCACACCAATCTGGCGTCGCTTGCTCGTTAAAATAGCCCCGCTTGCCACAAAAATTTTTAATTATATATGAAAAATATTAAATTTAAATATTTTTGTATTTAATTCTCAAATGAAAATTGTGTACACATTAGTTATCCCATTCTTATCACACTTAGTTATCACACTTTTAATTCAAAAAAGTTTTAATCAAAATGTGTACATACTTGTAAGTAATAAAAAAAATGTGGTGCAATATTAAATTAAACATGGCATATTTAAAATAAAGTTTGTTTGTTTGTCAGATAACTTTTATATAGATTTGAATTTCGGTCAATCGTTAAATGGTCACTTATAGTTGAAATTTTTAGAGTTTTGACACTGTTTTCAAATCAATATGAGAAATGTATCACTTATGATCGTCTGATCTGGGCTTTAAGTATATTTCATATTTAGGGCCATTTTCACGACTTGCCGATATCTTTAGGTAGTTAATAATGTAAATCGTCCTTTAGAGCGCGACAGAGATTGAAAGTATTTGTTTTTAGTTTCTGCCAGCTGAAAACAAAGATAGACGGAATATGTTACTTTATATTATTCAACCATGGGCTAATGCATGCAAAGATTAAGCTCAAATCAGTCAATAAACGCTGCGGTAAGTGTTTCCGATTATATGCTCGGTGTTGTGACAAAGTCCAAGAAATGTCGCACCAGTTTTCTTCAAATAACAGCCAATCTGCGCATTCGACCATACATCCAACCGTCAGTGTGGGAACTTCAGCGCCTTCAGGGCATGGAGTTGGTGTTCATCCGACATGGCCAACATTTAGGGACATATTTACCGCAATATATGTGAAAAATATTCGGTGGAAAAGCGCTTCTATCTAAATCAAAATACAAGAGGTAAAACTAAGGATATTGTTCAACAGATTCCATTGACCAATGAGGGTTTTTATCGTAAGCGTATAAGCGCATTTTAATTAATAGCCTGTTAACGAAGAATCTGGAACAGCTATTATTATTTTTATTAAGTGTCTTCCTGGCGTTACAAGAAAAAATCTTATTAAGTAGTACACTAGTCACAACGCAATTAAATAAATAAATAACTTAATTAATAAATAAATATGTAAAAAAGACAAAATAAAATAATATAAACATGATTATCAAGATTAAATATGAATACATATTTTAAAAAATATTGACTATAGAGTAGATTTTTGTCGATTTAAAATTAATCAGTAACAGTGTCGTGGCGGTTAAGATGTAAAGTAAGTTTGTTTTTGAATTGTGTTGTGCTTTGGCGGCATTTAATTGTCGGTGGTAAATTATTCCAGATACGGATAACATTCACAAAGAATTGTCGCTTAGATATCAATGAGCGGTGCCTTACAGGTACAATGTTGTTGACTCGAGTGGATCGTGAGAAGGATATTTTCAGGTACAAGTATCTTGGTTCTTTGGTGATTTTGACTTTATGAAGGAATAGGAGTATACGGAGAATAATTAAGCTTTCAAACAAGATACCACATAACTGTTTTGCCGCATTAGAAATCCTATATCTATGCCTTAAACCAAAAACATATCTAGCAATATTGTTTTAGCAGATGGAGTGCTTTTGGCGGCTTATATGGTCACATATGCCAAATACTTCAATTCCATAAAAAAGAGTTGGAATTAAGTACGTCTTTGCTATAAGAAGTTTTACCTTGAAGGGCACGAGATGACTTGTTGCCCATAGAACACGCAGCTTGGCGTAGGTTTTACCGACCGAGAAGTTAATGTGGTTAGACCAAGTGAGCGTAGAATTGAAAGTGAAACCCAGGTTATTTGCTTCATTAACATAACGAATATATGCTTGATTAATACTGATTTTAGGTAGTAGGCGGAAGTCAGTACGTCTTTTGTAAATAATCAAGCATTTGCATTTTCCGTGTTGAAATAAAGACCATTTATTTGTGCCCTTTTACATACTGCTATCAAAAAAGCATTTATGTCATTTATATATCCAGTAATACAATTAGTAGGGGCACTAGCATATAATTGTACGTCATCTGCATACATATGAATATTTCACTTGTTAATAACATCAGGCAGACCGTTTGCGTACATGGCAAACAAAATGGGGCCTAAAATTAAGCCTTGTGGAATACCACGATGTGAAGGAAGTAGACTAGATACATTATACAGCTTGGAACCGGTTTGTCAAATAAGAATATATAAGTTTGGTAGAACTGGACGAAATCTGAAACAAATACTTAAGCTTAACATAGAATACTGTAATTTACAGAGTCGAATACTGTAGAGAAGTCAAGTAAGGCTAATAAAGAAACATTATTATTGTCAATTTTGCGTCTTATATCCTCACTTACAAAAATAATGGCAGATGTGCAACTGCGTTTCTTCCTAAACCGAGACTGCTTGTCATTTAATAATAACTTTGATTCTAAATGATTGGAGATTTGTTTGGCAATAATATTTTCAAAAGCATTTTAAAGCTATGTCAAAATGGCTTAAATTCATTGTTCTTTTTAGTAACAGGTATTATTTTTGCCAACTTCCAACTTTGAGGAAAATAAGAAGTTGTCAGAACTGTGTTGAATATATGTGTCAGGTACTGGAGTAATTTAGGTAAGAGAATTTTAATGAAGGTCGGATTCACATCATCTAAGCCAACCGCATTGGACTTAATACTAAAAAAGGACTCAAGAACATTACACTGATCAACACACATAAAGCTAATCCTATTATCACAGAAGTTTTCAGTTACAGATTTATGGTAGTGGCACAAAATGGCGATTTAGTTCGTTAGCATCAACGTCTATTAAACAACCCTTTTGTTTGGTTATACCTAGATTATTTATCTGCTTCCAGGTCATTTTTGAGGAAATAGCTCTAGTAAATTTATCGTTGTAATGTTCGATGTTAGAGTTTTTAATAGCTAGCGTTACAGTCAGTCTAAGGCGCTTATTTTGTTGGTGGAGTAGATTAGTCCGATATCTTTTCAATCTTTTGTAAGCAAAGTCACGTTAAGAAATAAGTTGTTTAATGTGATTATTGAACCAGGGTCTATATACTGGTCTTATCTTTTTAGTTTTAAAGGGACATGTTTGTCGTATAAAATTGTTAAATTACTGTAGTGATGATCCGTCTGGGAATCAACAGATAGAATTCGAAAAATAATAGTCCAGTCGAGAGATGCAAAGTCAAGTTCTAAATTAAAGTAGTCAATAGAATTACGTCACGGTACGCTATATATCGTTCATCAGTGCTAATATGGATATCATAGGTCATAAAGATGAGGTCATGCTTGGAAATGACAGGAGCGGTTAATTGGTCGTAAAGCTTAACATTGAAATATTTATTCACAATGAAAACATCTAGAAGTGTTTCAGCTGTTTGCGAGAAATGAGTGGGCATAGTAACATTTACTGGTTGTAAACCAATAGATTTCATGCTATCAATTAGATATTGTTTTTTAAGGAGGTCGCTGTTAAAATCACCAGTTACACTTATGTCAGTGTGCGAGAGTGAAAAAGGTCAGTATGTTTAAGAAGTTAGAAAGCAGCCGATTAGCATTTGATTTGAAAAAATTTCTAAGAACAGATATCCTGGAAAGCAGTTTAAATTTGATGCCCATTTTTATGTAGATTGCGACCCCTCCCCCATGTCCCATATGGTCAAAACGAAGTAAGGAGTAACCACTTAAGTTCACCGCATTGTCATTCGTATCATTAAGGAGACATGTCTCACTTCCGCATATAATATCAACACTCGAGTTTTCAAACAGATATCTAGGCTCATAAATTTTTTTATAAAGGCAACAGTGAGCTGATCATTAATATAGAACGGCATATTAGAGTTGAAGCCAAGATGAGTAAGCTGTAGAGTGCATTTTTTGTCCCTGCGATATGCACTGGCAGCTTTTGTGATTGTTATTTTATCACGAACGTTTTGAAATTTTACTATGATGACCGGATCAACTCGAGAGCGAATCTTATTAGATGGTTTAGTTCTAAATATATCGCTTAGTTTAGGAGGGGTAACACCCTCATCGTAGAGTACACCATGCATGCGAAGGTCGGATGCAAATGCGTTTTGCTTGTGCTCCGTTAGCTGTGTATCTATCTCTGCACCAATACAACGATATTCTCCAGTTTCACCACTCTCTCTTGTATGCGGTGAACGACAGCAAAAATAATATTCATGAGAACTCTTTGCTCCAACTCAGTTATATTGTTACCCAGAAAGTCGTTCTGTTTATCGAACCTCCCATTTAAGAGTCCAATTACATCCTCCGACCGAATGTACTCCGAGGGGCGGGGAGAGAGAGAGTCCCGGTTTGTACGGGCTCTCTTATTCATGCATGTTTGTTGTTGGCACCACTCATATTAAATTTGTTTGTAGTAGTCGTGTACAAGTTTTAAAATTATGAAAAATCTTTATTATTATTTTTCGTGTTCTACTTATTGAAATTAACGTCTAACTCAGCCAAGTATACGCGCTTTATTTAGTAGTCTGCACAATTTCAATATTTTAAAATTAAAGTGACTGGCACAAATATAAATTAAATTGGAGCACAGAAATACACGTCAACTTTTATCGAAGCAATTTTCTATATTGAATGCAATTAAAGAGACTTCAATGTACAATTAATAACTAAATTTCAGTTTGTATTTCAAAACTGTCCGAAAATATGCATTGTGGGAGGAAAGTATTTCAGATCAATCCACATTGCCTCAGTGGTCAGAACTAAATTCATTTCTGAATAAACGATCCTGGAATCTATGCAGATCCAAGCCCAAATTAACCGTTCAGCACAAAACAAACTCACGAAGAATACCTACACGCCAGTGCAAGATGTGCCGTGGGCAGCGTCTTTTTCTTATAAAATGTCCGAAATTTTTAGGAATGAATGTGTTATAATTGTTCTTCTGGCTCTCATGGAATGAGGGATTGTACCAGTGAATTTAGTTGCGCCTCTTGTAAAAAAAAGGCGCCACACATTATTACATAGGGTACATTCTGGTGCTGTCAGAAACCCTTCCACTTCAGCAACGCCATCATTTTCTGAAATAACATCTAAAATTCAGTCTTGTTTTTTATTGAATAGTCGAAAAGTTTTTCTGGGAATAGCTATAGTTGATATAGAGTTGAAAATCAACGATTTAGTGTTTGGTATCTGATCGAATCTGGATCCGAATGCACATTTATATCAGATAAATTGCGAAAAAGAATTGGCCTTCCACTATAACACCAGAGTTGTAGTTAGCAAAATGTGTGTGTTCAAAATTCGTTCTCAAATAGATGAAAGGTAGAAATTTTCGTTATTAAACTAGTTTTGCCCCATTTGATAGGGAGTTTACCAATTTTGTCGGTGAGCAGTACAGATTTTCGCAAATTCCCCAAATTTGTTTGGCTGACAAACATTTTTATAAGAGTCAACAAATTGATTTGATTGACCCTGAAGATCTTAAAGAAGATATGGAAAAGAACATTGTAGGAACTTTAATGGCGCAGGAGATAGTATTTAAATGGCTCATAACAGGTCAAAACAAGTGTCTTTCTTTAACTGTGTAGGGCTTGAGAAACAGATGGCCAAGTTTTGGGAGTGTGAGGAAGGTTTTGTAGATCGGCCACTAACTGAAGAGGAGAAAGTCTGTGAGGAACTTTACGCTAGAACTACATACAAAAACCAAGACAGACGGTACGTTGTTTATCCGCCCTTTTAAGACCCTACGGTTTTGGGGTCCGGAAGAATGCAGACAGGTAGCTTTAATTATGGTAATCCGAAGCGATAAATTTCTGGTCAGAAGAGGATTAATATCAGCAGTTAAGACATATGAGTCAAGTCTTGAAACCTTCAGGTGAAGAATCTTATAGACATTATTATGTACCGCACCATGCTGTTCTGAAACCTAAATAAAGTCATGATCGTTTTTAACGTTTGAACGACACCTTTCATCCTTTTGCTAAAATGGAGGTTTTTCAGATATGCTTTTATCGCTGATATAGAAAACATGTATAGGCAGATTTTAGTGAATCCACTGCATACATATTTTCAAAAAATAGCCATTAAAACCTTGTTCAAACTGGCAGAATATTCTGAAGCCAATTATCCTCTCGCTGCAACGGTTTTAAAGGATTTTATGTATATCGAAAATGCCTTGCTCACGATATACTGTCGGCCATCAAAATCCAAATGGAGCAATTCATTGTGTTGAACTCTGCTGGTTTTCCATTACGAAAAGGGTCGTTGAACTGCAAAGATGTATTAGCAGGAGTTGCATTGGAACATTTAGTGAGCAAAACATTTTTTGAGAAGCCAGAAGATGCAGTAGCAAAAATGTTAGGCATACGATGTAACGCAATGGATGATTAGTTTTAATTTAGTGTCTCAGAAAGCTTATTTTTCTGAAGAATAACGACATTTTTCAGAAAAGGCTTCTGCTCAGGCCAAGAGTTCCATAGAGACGTTGCACCTCTTTATGAATCCAGATGAAATGCAAGGTGTGTACAGGGCTATTTCCAGACCTTTTACGATCAGTGGAGTGGATTTGGAGCCAACAAGCGATCTTTCATCTAATTCATTTTAGCGGCTTTTTCACTATTTATTTCTCGTAGAGGCTACCCGGCTGAGGTCCATTCTGACAATGGAGCAGCTCGTGTGCTTCAACAGATATATAGCGACTTGATTAAATAAGCAGAAAAGAATTTTGAATCCGTCAATGCCATGAATGAAGGTCAGTTCAAAGTCAAATTTCAAATTTTTGGTGCACGTGCCGTAACTGTTGGATAATTGGAAAGTGCGACTATAACCTCCAGAGTGCTGGCGCTTGGAAACAAGTTATCAGTATGGTCATGACTCTGCTGATGGCTAGGCTGATTTAGTCAGGCGAGGGAAAGTAAATTCCCTTCAAGGTTGGATAAAATTCTACTGTGTGAGCTTCCAACTAGTGTGCTTCTCACAATATAGCTGTGTTTATCCAATTTCGAGAAAACTAATCCCCAAATCCAAGGTGGAATATGCAGAGGGATGAATGGTTAGAGGGTATCCAACAGTCAATATGCGAACTCTGGATACCTGTCACCCTCCAGTTTCAAGTTAGTCTGCCTGTGGTATCCGGGCTCTGGCACAGATGACCTTCTTTCCCGTTTTCGCGGCTCTAAATGCATTAATAAATAGGTCGTGCAAATCAGCATGGAGACTGAGGTCAAGTTGAATTCAGTCATGTAACTCTCGGGGATTGAATCCAGCTCATCCTGTCCTCTGATTCCAAATCGACCTCGATGGTTGTGGCCGAACCCCAAATCGTCAATTCGTACGACAGTGCTTCCCTCTGGTATCACTCTAGCAAATCTGGATCATGTCCAGGTTTCGCTATTTTCACCACTAAGAAGAAGCGTTGCTTCAAACAAGCGCTAGCTAACGGCTACTCGAGGGAAGAAGCTATCGAGAATGCCAAAGCTACAGATGGACGGGCTCTAAAGAGACTTCGATCGGAGGAGAATTCCCCTGGAATTCACATCACTACGAAGATCCGGTCGACCAAAGGGTCAGGGGAAGCTTCATATGGCAGTGTGGTGAGTGGCGTTTAGCTGGGCTTCTTTTCGGCCGATATTAAAAACTTCCCTTCTACATCAAAGCATAAAGCATTGCTGCAAGAGGCAGTCGATGTCACAATCGTGTGTCCGTCAGATTAGGTGAAGCAAGAATTCGAGGGGTGTATTCCCCGCACGAGCTGGCTTCTTGTCTCATCGAACAACGAGACGGCAAGATGGGTTAAAGGTAACCTCAGCCACATTAGGGCAAAGGTTACTTTTAACTTAACATTATTGGAGGAAAATGAGTTTCCACAAACGCATTTGGTTCGTGGTTATTTTCCCTTCTCACAAACGAAAAGGTTCTGGCGACCATTGGGCCGCAGAACAAACTCTCAACCGCGCTGTGGTGTGTGGTACAGCGCAGGGAACTGGGCCCGGATGATGAGGTATATGCAGGGATAAGCACACCTGTAAAACAAGTCTCGCGGAAGGTTGAAGGACCTTCCAAAAGGCTGACCAAGCAGCCCCCAACAACGTCTTCACCGGCATCTCGCCAAACAAGGAAGTTGAAGCCAAAGCAGGCTCCCTCAGGCAAAGAGGTCTCGAGCGGGCAAGAAGGAAATCCTTGTCCGAAAAAACCTCCTGGATAGTAAGTGAGCACCTTGGTGCTTCCGACGAACCTTCTCCATGCCAAAGGGACAACCGCCACATTGAGTAGTCTTTTCACCGAGCTTAACCTAAGAGCCTTGGTGTGGCAAAATTCGAGGACTTAACTGCAAAACTGGTAAATTAATCTAAGACCACCCTGCAGAACTGCATCGTACGGCAATTCTAATTGACAAAAATGTTCATTCTTTTCCACAAACAAACTTTATTTCCAGTGATTATTAGATATCTCCACAGGAGTAGACTCCCAGGAAATTGTTCTTCCATCTGCCAACTACCTAGGGGATGAGCCCAATATACCACTGCTTGAGATGCAGCGACTAGTGGAGCACTGATACAGCAATAACAGTCAGATCATTGTTGGATGTAATTCTAATGCACATAACATCGTCTAGGGCAGCATTGACGCGAACTACAGAGTTGAGTACCTTTTAAATTACTAAATGAGATCCCTGTTCGAAATCGCAAATATAGGTAGTAAACCCACCTTTATAACAGCAGTTAGAAAAGGGTTTTTCGACCTCACTCTAACTAGTAGAGGGGCCACGAACTTCGTTTGCAATACGCTAGTTTCACAAACGAAGTCACTCTCAGACCACCGACATATTCGCTTTGAACTACCAGGGGCCTCAGATATCGTCTTCACCTTCATAGGAAGACAATCTGGCAATCGTAATACCAGCTCGTATCATCTAAAGTTGTCGGAGTCATGCGCAGCATTAGCTCAACTTGTGAGCTGGAGCTAAAGGAGATTTTATAGAGCTCGTGCTACGATAGCATGTCTTCATGTTCAGTCCACATGAAACATAATGTTGCCAGGTGGACTGATAAGTTAGCTATCATACGACTAACGGTTAGGAAGCATTTCAACCGAGCGAAAAGATTCACTAGGTGGGAGGAATATAGATCATTCCTAACCGAATACAAAAAACTTGTACGTCAGTCCAAGCATGAATCCTGGAAAAGGTACTGTGATGGTTTGCAAACGCTACCGGAAGCAGCCCGTCTTCAAAAGGTAATCACAAAGGACAGACATAATGACACCGGACTCTTAAAGAAAGAGAACGGTTTTTATACCAATAGAATACCAATTCGCCTATATGAAGGGTAAATCAACAATTGTCGGACTAGATTATTTTCTTGATATTGAGGGTGCTTTTGACAACACGTGCTCGAGTGGCCCCGCCACATGAGCACTTACACAGAGGGGTATAGATAACCTCACCATTGCCTTGGTTGAAGCCATGTTAAATCTCTTGGTAATGTGACTGTCAGTATTAGGGCGATCATGGGGTGTCCGTAAGGAGGAGTGGTCGCCCCACTTCTTTGGTCTCTGGTGATAGACGAACTCCTAATAGAGATCAGTTCACAAGGCAAGAACGTCATTGAATATGCTGATGACCTGACGATCATGGTCTCAGGGAGATTTGGGCATACTGTCTCGGACATAATGTGTTCAGTTCTTCGGATTGTAACCAACTGGTGTGCCAAGGAGGGCCTAAGGGTTAGCCCACAAAAAGCGATCTTAGTGTCCTTCTCAAAGGTGTACAAATTGGATCTGGGTCCAGTGCTTATCCAAAACTCTCTTTTGGTCTATATCCGCTGCACATTTTTATTCCATCCAGCAACAGAGGCTCTGAGACTTCAGATTGTAGACAGTCGGACGCTAGGTGAATTGGGTCACTCTAGTCTCCTTAAACTCATCCCTGGCATCGAAATCTGAAACGTTTGAGAATGTTCGTCCATCTACGATCAACTGGCTCACACGGTTTTTCAATTTAGGGTCCACACCATCGAGGTCTACAAATTACCCTACACATCTTCCCCTGCCCCCTTTCACCCCGTCGCCTACCATCATTCCCCCGCACCTTCCTCTACCACCCCTTACTATACCTCCCCTTCTCCATGCCCCCTTCAATCCTATTAGCGTATATACAATACTTCATCCATCTATCTTAAATAATACCCTGCGCGTTGCTACCTTCTTCCTACCTCAACTACCTCTACCCATCCTTCCCAATGCCTCCTTAGCCTACCTCTCATTCCCCTACCGTTTCCTCTTCTCTGTTCGAGCCAATATACAATATTTCATCCCACCATCTTAAATTTTTGGACCAGAAACACTCGCGGGCATTCATTCGAATTGTGAATCTAAATCATTCAAGAATCCCCAAGAACACACACACAAATTTTCGTCAAAATTGGTCCAAGAAAAGACACGGTATTTTGGTGTCTAAGCGAAGTACCGTGGAATAAGTATCAGGACAGTATCAGCGTGACTTCAGGCCAAATAGGTCGACCAGAGACCAAATTTTCACTCTACGATAAATCCTGGAAAAGAGGCATGAGTAGAATAAAGACACACACCACTTATTTCTCGGCTCGCCGCTTTCGACACTCCAAATAAGAACAAAGTTCATCAACGTCCTAGCAGTAAGCGAGGATAAGTACCATCGGCACGTCTTGGATGGTCTGTGAGTCCATATTATAGAAAGCTTTGTCTACCTGGGAACAGAGATAACCAGAAAGAAGAACGTCAGCCTGGAGCTTAGACGAAGTAAGCAACTTGGAAGTAGTACCTTCTCGCGAAGTTCGAAGATAAATACTATAAGACGCTGATAATCCCGATCCTTGAGTATGGCGAATAATGGTGGATCCTGACTACATCATGGATCCTGACTACATTCCAAATTCAACATTGTTCTACATTATCAAGGGTGTAGGGATTTCACAGTCTTGAATACACGACTCCTCCATTCTTATCTGTCTTATTTTAAAACTACCCGATCTATAATTACTTACTTACTTACTTACTATTTTTCACTACAAATATTATCGGTCATGGCCGCATGGTCTGGTCATGGTGTCAATGCCAAGTCTGCGGTAGTGCTCCCAGACTTGGTATATATAATGAACATTGTCGCTGGGGTCGTCATCATAATCTGATCATATCCGAGGCATCCTGTGTCGTCACTGGTAAAAGTTTTAACTGGTGGTGCCCAAACTCAGCGCACGAACTCTTAATTATGAGTGTTGCCTTCTCACAATTTGCTCATCTCGGAGCGGATGTTTAAAGGCTACCCAGGGTATACGTGTCTTAACGGCCATTTGAGAGATATCGTTTGCAAAATAATCGTTTTTAGCCATTCCCAAGTGAAATGGCTAAAAACTAATGTGGACTTCTTCAAACGCCACCATCATCCTTAAAATTAAATCAAAATATTTTACCCAAAACCTTTAACTACTTTATCTCTGCAACCCGTGATTTTTACCTCCCCCTCTTTTTTTATAGCTTATACTCAGTACGAGTGCAAAAAATTGCGGTTTGCACCTGATTCAATACGCTTGCTTATCTCAATAAACACACTTAACTACATATTTTATTAAAGCACAAAATTTCGACTCTCATGAAAGAACTCTCAAAAATTTATGGGGCGTAGTTTACACGTAACCCGTAAATTTACACTTCAAACTTGATATGTAAATTGGCTTATAAGATTTTTGAGTTTCTGGGTTTATATATAACATCATAGTTGAACAGCTATAATTGCTATATTAATTAAGGAGACTACTTACTGTTTCAGTTGTTTTCTCTAGACGAACTCCATTCTGCCACCAAGTAATTACAGCTGGTGGTCGTGAGCCAGCGCTTTGGCATAAAAGGTCATATCTTCTTCCAGCTGATAATGGTTGGTGAGCTCCGAGTAAACGAATATTTAATGGAGCGACTGGAAATACACGAATTAACAAAATAAAAAGTCAACTTTAGTTTTCATACGATGGGGTTTTTCATGAAAACTTTTCTTAAGTCAATAAAATGTGCGTATGAACGCTTTTCATGAAATCCAAATTATCGTGAAAACTTGCCACCTTTTATGTTTTAGTTCTTAAATTAAATGTCAGTGTGCTTGCGTCAAATTTCAATTCGACGTTTCCAAGTGTAGCAACAATAAAACTGATATGTTTTTGCCCTTTTTTTAATTTTTTTTTTTTTTTTTTTGTAGTATTTAATATGTGCATGCGTATTTGTGCCTTTGCTGATATGTTTTGCCTCCTAGCTTCACAATTTGGTTCTAGTGGTGGCATTAACTTCATTTCATCATATTGTAGATATCAAATAAACAGGGATTTTTATACAACTATCATAAAATTAATAATAAAAAAAAAATTTTAGTGTCTGTTTTTGATTTTGAAATATAAGCAAGCTTATATGGATAGCAGCGCGAATCAAACGGATTTTTTTTTTTTAATTTTAGTCTGTCTGTTGTTTTGTCCGGGCTAATCTCGGAAACGGCTATAGAGGACGATAGTGGAATTTTCAGTACATTTTTTTATTTCCATGATAATTTGACTGTCCAATAGTCCAACCACACAAATTTCACAAATAAAATTCTGCTTGCATGCATTATACCACACTTTGCACAGACTCACAAACACACACATAGACGAGCAATTTGTATGCTTCAAATTCCAGCAGAGTAGCACATTTAGTGAGAAGAAAACAAAAAGTACCACATAATGATACTCTCATACACATCCATACATGTGTTTGCAAATGTCAAACGATGCTCACGTTTTCACCCTCTCTCTTATCGCGCGTCATTCGCATAGTAACGTATATTCTGTACTTCTGTTTCATCAATGCTTAGAACGTAAGAGTGCGTAAGAGTATTTTGCTAACTGAAAACCAAGAAACCGAAAGGAACAAAAAATATAACAGCTTGACGTAATGTACTACCTTATCTATACTCTTTACATATAATTGCTTATATGGCTTTGTATGTAACGATTTGAAGCAAAATATACTGAACCGGTTTTTTTTTTAAACAACATATTTATGCTAAGGAAGAGAATGGTATACATATTTTTTGTATTTTTTTTTAAGTAAATATCCTTTTTTGTTTAGGATTAGGTTTTTACGAAACCACACGAAAACATCCGAATCGTTTTTTCGTTGCGAATGAACACCAATACACATGAAGCTGTTTATTCTTTGTATAGACAACAACAAAACCAATGATTCCTTTGGCCTTGGGCATAGGCAAAATACGAAGATCGATAAAATTATTTTTGTAATTCATTCGGTTTCATGGTTGAATAATATATGCGGTTATATCGGGGCAGATAGTACATTTTCTCCTACATGTTTATAAAAAGTACTCCGACATGTTTATAAAAAGTCTCCATGTACTTTGGTCAGTGTTAGTCAAAGTCAAATCCTATCGATTGTCGATTCAAGTGTTACTAAGTATTAACTTTTTTAGATAAGTTTTTTTTTTAATTCAAGTATGATATAAGCAGGAAAAAATGTACGTATAGAACAAGCTACTTACAATTCATATCAATTTGAACAACCGCTTCTACAATGGAGGCCCTGGGGTGATTGGCCGCCCTGCATGTCAGTCTTGAGTTGAGATCCTCCCTCCCGAGAGGACCTATTGTAATTTCGCTTTGAACAACCTTTCCGTCTGAAGCATAATTGCCTATAGGTGTCATTTGTATGCCATCACGAAACCAGCTTATTGAAGGAATTGGGTTTCCTGTAGTAATCATTTTAAGCGAAATGAAAAAATATTAATGTTTTTATTATCATAAAAAATTATAAATTTAAATTACCTCCAATTACTTGGCATTTTAGTGAAACAGCATCACCTTCGCTGTATGGTCCCACAACTGTCGAGCGCTCCACATTCATATCATCGCGAATTATGACTTGCTTAGGCGGAGCTGAATAAAAAAAAAGTATTTCCTTATTAACTTAGTAATTGTAGTTACTTAGTAATTAGCTATATTGTGCTGCATTAAAAATGTTGAATTGTTCAGAGTACTTTTTTTAATTATATTTGCAGTGGAAGGGCTCACAAACTTGGCCCACTCTAAAGCCTTTCTTATTTGTCGTACACCTTTGATTGAATGTAACAGACAGAAGGATACATATCCGACGCCACAAAGTATAATGATTCATTACCGTGAAAAAATTGTATCTGACATTTTAAAGAAACTGGTTTTTTGATCCAAAGTTATTCTAAAACCAATAAAGCGATTGGATAAACAGGAAATTTTTTTTATTTGTTTTTGATTTTCCTTCCATTTTTTTTTTTTTTTTGTTTCAATAAGAGGGAGCATGTGGAAGGTGGGAAGGGGGAAGGAGTGGCAAGGGAAGAGGAGGGCCGCGTACAGCGTCGCGGGGACCTACTAGTTGTATATAATTATGAGAATGCTTTTAATTAGAAAAGCTTCTTCAGTGGTGTATTTATCCAAATGTCTTGAAAAAAAAACTGAAGATTTGATACCAAACAAAAAAGATTTCTGTGGCACCCAAGAATTTGGATTAGTTTGGAAGTGATTTCCGTATCACAAAGGATGGTATTTTTTTTAAACTAGAAAGAACGCATCATTCGACTGTACTCGACTTCGAGGTACCCTCTACCTTGATACCCTGTACCTTGTTCAAGTATTACGTAACTTAACTCTTTATCACATATTTTTATACAACCTACCCCTCCCTCCCTCTCATAGTAACGTAACCTCCAAAAATGCTGTGCAAATATAGAAAAAGTACCTACATTTGTCGATAAGATAAATCCATTGGCAATCAATACAATAAGAAATAAAAATACGTAGATCTAAAAGGAATTAATTTTTTATTGATCCATGGTGATTGGGACCAAAGCCTTATACCTTTTATGGCAGGGTACCCAGAAACTTTTTTATACTATTCACTATTAACTTAGTATGAATATAATGATAATTTTGTCACAGACAAGACGGATCAAACCAGTCATGTTCATCTGTCTGTCCCATGTCTGTTTCAATGAAAACTAGTCGCTCAGTTTTTAAGATATCAAACTGAAGTCATTCCTAAACTGAACATATATCACAACTACCATGCCCCTCTCACTTTTAGGGGTAACCCCTTAAAATGGAATGATGGCGTGTGAAGAGTATTGAAGTTTCGGTTCCACCGAAGTTAAAATTTTCTCTTGTTTCTTGAAAACTTAATTGGTTTATTGACTCGTCATCAATTTATTATTCTTCAATTCACAAACCATCTTCATCGAAGTCGTGTTCGTTCAGTACGCATAGAAGTTCGCCAGCACGTTAAGCAGCAACGAGGCGTGGGCGTATTTTTTTCCCCCGTCAATGATACTTTTTCCTCTGTATGTTTTATGCATTTCACGAATATGATGCAGATTGATTTGTATGATGTGCGATAAATCCCACATTAATAAATAAGTATCATTATTACAATAATTTTTTTCGATGTTGATAATTTCATTTTGAAGAAAATTCAATCAATTGATTTGTCCATTAATATTGATCTTGCTAACATATTGGAGACGACGGTAAGCACATCATCTGAAGAGGCTACTCGACATGCAATATTAACGACAGAAGCTTTCTAAATTATGTGATAAAAACGAAGATAGTTTCTTATTTAAGTTTTTAAAGCATTGTTTAGATTTAGAAAGCATTGTTAGATTAAAAGTTAGAGTTTTTGATACTGTGTATATATCCGGAAGACACTCAAATGACTTGCATAGTAGCGTCCTCAATGCGAACGTCTCAAACTAGTGTTGAAAGACTTCCTCTTTAAAATAATTTTAAGCGAACTTTGAACATTGATGAAGGTTGATTTACTGCCATGCATATTATTTTATTGCAATAGCTACTAAAACTCGGAGGAAATTTTTTGTTACTTTAATACAAAATGTTTAGGACACAAAACTAGCACAATGTTAACATAAATTGGTCTTTTAAAAACGCAAAAGTATTGTCATTACAAAATAGAATTTTAAACGATTTAGAAACGAAAATCAATATTTAGGTTATTAATTGCCCAAAAATAAAATTGTTTTACTCTGAGCGGAGCACGGAGCACAAAATATTAAGGAGCGGAGCCACCGAAAATTCTGGTTGCTCCAATGCTCTGGGTGTATAACTTTGAATTGAAGTAAAATAATGAGATTACATAATTTCAAAATTTAAAATGGCTTTATTAGAAGCATAATTTTATGACATTAGAGTTTAAATGGGATTGGCGATTAATTCCCGAAAAATTGGATGCCATACCCACAACCCCCACAATACCCCCATTTGATCCGTATACGCACACTTTTCAAGGCCGCATAGCCGAGAAAAAGTGTCTTTTCTTTTTTTGTTTTTCTTTTTAACTAAAATTTTTACTTTTTTTGTTTGTTGTTGATTTACAATACGCATTAAGCCTTATTTATTTTTGTTAGTCTTGTACATGTAAAATTTGTAAGCTAAATCACTTAATGGCACTCTTCTACATGTTATTTAAATATACATAGTATTACAGTTTTTAAGTAAACTGAAACTAAATATTTACATACAAGATAAAAAAAAAATTAATAAAAAAACCTTTTTTAAATTAAAAAAAAAAACATTTATTTTTATTTATATTTAACAAATTAAACATAGTAGTATATAGTACTAAACTTAATAATAGTTTAACGAGCACTAGCTGCTGGGTCCTTCGTCTCGAAAAAAAATGTTCTTTTATTTAATTTAAAATTTCAAGGCATAGGTCTTCTTTAAGAAGGGCATGACACAATAATAAGATAGCGTATTAAGCGCGAGCGCACTCGCGAGGGTGCAGGGTAATTCGTAGTCGTGAAAACAGCAATGTTCCATTCATACTTGTTTTAAAATCAGCTTTTGATGACACATACGTACGTGTTTCATTACCCAATCGAGTGTTCTAAAATGGTTTGCTTTTATGAAATCTGTGTAATCCAACTTTCTGCAAAAGAAAGTTAAATTCTTGGAACACTTATTTTTCCAATTTTTCAAAAAATTAAATATTCATACGATAGTACAATAAAAGATGAGACGACTATGAGTCTTTCAAAACTCATTATCGTATGAAAATGCATTTCTCGTTTTCCTACAATGAGATGATTAACATTGCGAATAGTATATATGTATGTAAAATTTCAAATTTGATGTTAAGCAATCTGAATTTATCATATTGGTCAGATATGGCTGGGTCGATAAGTCTTGTCGAGCTTATCAAAAAAATAGGGGGTCTGTAATTCAATCTTCGATATGTTACATACATTTTGACATTTCAACTGAGCAAATATACCCAACTTAGAAATATTTTTGAACATGAACAAAAGTTCATGAACCCAAAAGTATTAATATTTAAGATTTACTATAAACAAAGCTTCCTTACTTATATTTGTTATTTACCAGTCCTTGTTATTGATATACTCACTTATTACTGACAACTTAATCCGGCTATTGCGTGTTTGAGCTTTTAGAAAATCCACTCTGCATCTGTAAGTCCCTGAGTCGGAGTCTTGAGAGTTTTGAATAGACAGCTTTCCAGGCTCCTTATCAAATATAAAGTAAGCTCTATCGGCGAATACTGTCTCATCCGACCATCTTTTTGCAGCTTTGGATACGCCTCCACGGATGTCGACGCTAAAATTATGAGATACAAATCATAAATTAAATATATGCAGAGAAATGGATTGATTTAAAATAATAACGAGACAAATTTTAAAGAACTACAAAGAAATTATGACTAAAGTCACAGTTATATTCATTTAAACATACTGGTCGTTACCATATATTCTGGTAACGCTACCAATGAGCACAATACTCATGAAACCACCAGATTATAATTTTTTAATATTAAATACGACGAATGATAAAATTTATTTATTCATGGTTATTGTAAAATTAAAAAAATTAGAAAATGTAAAAAAATGTTCGTTTTCTTTCCTTTTTATACTATTCGCACAAAGTGTTTGTTTGAAAGCTTGTAATGCATTAAAGAAGGCGTCGTAGAAAAAAAGTATACATACCATTCAAAATTGATCCAGACTGGTTAAAAAAAAAACAACATTTTTATGCATTTTAATACAAATCTTTATTATAGCCTTAAAAATAAGGTCCTTTTGAGTCAATACAAGCATGTCAACAGTTAATCCAATTTTCCAAACAGCGTACCTTCAGCGATTTTTTTTGTATGTCCTCAATCGACTCAAGACGTGTCTCCCGGATATTTAAGTTTCGGAAACAGAAAAAAGTCGCAGAGTGCCAAATCTGGTGAATGGTGAATTTCCATCACTTTTTCGAGGTTTTTATCGAAGCTTCGGCAAGTTTTCTACGATTTTACGACCCTCAGTGAATGCTTTGTGCCTCTGAAATACTTGCGTTCTCGATAGAGTAGAGTCCTCACAACACTTTTGTATTTTTGAATGATTCCGTTGCCGTTATTCCATTGGAAACACAAAATTTCAAACAAACCCGTTAAGTTTTTTTTCCCATGGTAAAAATCGCCATACTAAACATAGACTAATTATCGCATCCCTCTCAAACTTGGCATGCATGTCAATGAAAGTGACAGCCAACTTAAGAAGAGAAAAAACTAACGATTCGGTTTACCGGTTCAGTTTAAAACCACCAGTCAAGTTTGATCGGTTGGTATTCTTGCCCAGCTAGTCAAGACGGTTGATGTAGCCTTGTCCGTCTGAAAGTACAGTAAGTTTATGGAGTACCCACCCATGTTGATATGCCCAGCCTAGTTTTTGAGGTAGACACTTATATAAACCCATCGTCCACTTTTGTGATTTTTTAGGAAAAACTTCTTTAGTTAAGTCAATATCAACTTGACGTTCGATATGATGGTTTCTTATAGACAGTCATTTCACACACATATACTAGTAGACGTGTCCCGCCCACTTTTTGGGGAAGCCCCTATATAAACCCACTTCCCACTCTTATGTTTTGAATTATGATTTGAATTTCGTGTAAATTCTATTAGCACTTCAGTTCAACCGAAGTAAAGTCATTTTCTTGAAGGGCGGCAATCGAACCTGAAAAAACGAATCTTTTGCCAGAAATAATAACGATTTAACAGGGATGTGACAGATTGCAATTGCAAATTTCCGACAATCGAAATTCTGTGTCGATCAAAATGTTTAATAAAATGACATAATTCGATCGAACGATTCACGTTCGAATCCAATGTTTGAATCAGTATTTCCCAATTAAATCAGCTGCTCATATTTCGTTGACAGTTACTCAATATATTTCGATTTGTTTTTACAATATACATATATGCACATTACAAGACTAAATGCATGAAAATTGCTCTCGCAAATTTGTTGCTAATTGAAAGTAGAAATATTAAGAAAAAACTTTTTGTAAATGCATACAGGTTGGCAGTGCTGGCACAATTTCGTCTTCGATTTAGACTTGATTTCGATAAACTGTTTTGCTTAATGTTTTCATTTTAATAAGCAATTTTTTAATTAAACATTTATTCATTAAAATGCCGTGCAATGGTTTATACCACCTTTTAGTGCATAAGTTATTGTAATTAACCAATTCAATCGAAATGATCTTGAAATTGGTTTGAAATCGAAACTCAGCACACCCCAGTACGTTTGATAATTGTAACATAGTTTTATTTTTCACACAGTCGCAGCTGTTGACTAGTGGCAGATATACCTTCACAAGCGTAATCTCCACACCTCCAGACAGCCAGAAAGTGTACTGTCTACAAGAATAAATCTTCTCGCGCAGTAAGCGTGATTGTGCGCGGTATCGCGAAGTGCCGATCCGTGTTTCATGCGGTGGCGGCCCGTTATCACATATGGACATCGATTTAATAACATTGGAGCGGACAGTTTATCGCGCTTCGATTTTATAATTCCAAATTTGCTGCTTGGTAGTTCACCACCATTTGTCCAGGCAAATAACTATCAGCCCTGCACTGCTTAGGGTTCATCAAGTTTATGCTAATTCATGTTTCATACAGAAGGACGGATGACAGACCCATAAAGTATATATATTCTTGATCAGGATAGAAATCTGAGTCGATATAGCCATGGCCGTCCGTCCGTCTGGATGCATGAGACAAAAGATCTCAGAAACTATAAAGCAAGAGACTTCCAACCATTCGCCGTGAAAATTAGTGTGTATATTCTTCTAGGAAGAGAGAAGATTTTGCCGATATCAAAAAAAAAATTTTTAATTTTTATTAATAATTTTTTTAAATTTTTTAATTTTAAAAAAAAATGTTTTTTTGTTAATAAAATAAACTACAGTTTCCAGAGCGCCTTGCCTTTGCCATAACTATCAACAAACCCCATAAAAATAAATTTATAAAAAATAAATAAACAAATACAAAAACAAGAAAAAATCGGTTTAACCGAAGCTCTAATACCATTCACACGAAATTTTAAATGGTATTCTAAAAGATAAAAGTTTGGGTTTAGGTAGGGGCTACCCCAAAAAGTGGACGGTACACGCTCACTAGTAGGTGTGTATGAAGCGATGTAGTGGATGTGTAAAATGCCGCCATATCAAATTTCAAGTTGATATTGACGTTTTCCATACAAATATTGACCATATTGACTTTAATAAAGAAGTTTTCATACAAAAAGTCAAAAGTGGGCATGTATGTTTGTATGGGACCTACCCCAAACAGTAAGCAGGTCCCACCCATTAATGTATTTGTGAAGCGTCCGCCCACTAGAAGCTACCATATCAATTATTAAGTTGATATTGACTACAATACAAAAGTTTTTCATACAAAAAGTCAAAAGTGGGCGGTGGGTTTGTATGGGGGCTACCCCAAAAAACGAAGTGTACGTGCAAAATTTCAACTGGATAGCATAAAAATTGGTCCCCGAAAAATGCGCAACAACATACAGACGGACAGATGGACAGACAGACAGACGGACATGGCTAGATAGATTCGATTTTTAATGCGTTAGAAACTTTCAGACAAACTGATAATACCATTTCACAGTATGTATGAATGGTACAAAATAAAGTAAATAAATAAATAAAGTTTATATTACGTATTTTTTCACGCTGAATGCCTCAGATCCAACTATACTCCGCCTGTGTCTGTCTTTTCAGCCGTCATAAAAATCTGGACAGCCTTTTCCAGTTGAGTGCATCTATTTGGTGCAGCTGCACTGCGCATGTGAATTAGGTGGGCTTTGGAATTTGTAGTTTTGTACAATTCACACAAATGCTACTATCAGTTTGTCAGAAAGTTTGTAACGCATTAAAGAAGTCAATACTATTGTCGTTTGATTGCCATTTAACAGTCAACAATTTCGATTAAGCATGGTTCGTTTTTGCACTACGTACAAATATATGTACGTTAGGACACGTATCCCTTGGGTAATCCACGGAATCTCCGTGGTGAACGAATTGTGAGAAGGCAACCACTCCCCTTAATTAGGGGTTGGCGCGCTGGGTTTGGTTCCCGCCACCAAAAAAAAAAAACGTACCAGTGAAGACACAAAGGAAGCCCCGGATAAAATCCCCCAATGATGACGACCCCCTCAAACGATTTAAGGACCATGCTTTGCGGATATGCACCTGGAATGTCCTGTCCCTCCACAGGGCTGGTGTAGATATCCAGCTGGTTGATGTCTCGACAAATTTAAGGCTGACATCACCGCAATACAGGAAATGGGATGATTAGGACAGGGCTGCTCGGATGGAGAACCTTTAAGTGAGCAGACGTGGCTGCGGCCGATGACAAAGAAGGCAAACTACAGCAAGGAGTGAGATGGAGAACCTTTAAGCGAGCAGACGTGGCTGCGGCCGATGACAAAGAAGACAAAACTACAGCAAGGAAAACACAGTAATGACGAGAAGAAAAGAGGAAGGGAAACAACCGCAATCGCAACGGTAACAAGACATACACAGACGGCAGCGTGGTAACTATTCTAAAGCAAACGAAAATTATTAATATAAAAAACACTAAAAGTGGCCTAGTTTCCGTAGTTTCAATTTAAACAAATCAAAATGAATAAAATTCAGAATTAAACGAAAAGTAGACAAGAGAAAAAAAGTGATTGTGCGAAACAAGTTCAAATAATTATTGAATTATTATTGTCCGAGGAGTAACATATTTCACGTGGATCGAACTTATTTAGTCTCCACGAGAAATTGGTAGGACCGGAAATATATTTCTTACGGATCGAACTTATTCAGTCTCTGCAAGAAATTTATACAACCGACACTTATTCTTTTTGCGTCAAACATATTTAGTCCTTACGAAATGTACTAACCGATTAAATAATTAATTTCATATACAGTCCTTACATAGAGTCTTACTAGAACACATTTGCTTAAACACTAGCACATTTCACGTGGGCCGAACTTATTCAGTCCCTACGGGGAATTTGTACCATCGGCAGCACATTTCATTTGGATTGAACTTATTCAGTCTCCACACAAAAATAAGCAGCTTCAAAGTATCCTCCGCAAACGCACAACCACTCTTTCGCATCACTTAAGAATTAATGTTGAAAATCAAAGTCTAAACTAAGAATCGTTAAACAAACCCTAGTCTAAGTAAACATCGCACATGGAACAAGCATTGAAAATCAAAGTCTAGTTAAGCTAAGAGTCGTTAAACAAAAGATAGTCTAAGAAAGCTTCGCACGTAGAACAAACATATGAAATCTTAAAACACATGTAAATAGATAATAAGAATAAATGAATAAAACTTTAATGAATTGTTTCTAAGTAAAGTAAGCTTTTTATAACCTGGAAAATATCATCGCCAGTGGTCACTGAATAACAATAATTTCTGTAACGAACGCCTGGCATTCTGACGAGGATACCCCGGCCGGTGACATCGTTAAAATTTTTTTTTTTCTTTAATAAATTTTTGCACTCTTAGGGGTAAAACCTTTCCCTAATGTTATTTTACGACTAACAATTATTTTATATCATCAACAAATTTTAGTTGGGATTAGGCGAGCGCCAGCACATATTTAAATTTTCTTTTTTTCTCACGCGATTTTAAAAAACAAAAAAATTGTGTGCTGTCTTTGCCTCTAACCTTCTGGTTTTATCTTCAATTGAAAATCTATTGAAATTTTTCGAAAATTGTCAGAAACTTTAACTCCTGCCGATATCTGAACCCTCTGAACCCTCCGTTTCTTAAAAAAAGAAAAAAACGTTAATTTCGTCAGAAAGTTACATAATGCAAATGGTGTTTACTTGGCACAAAAGTAGATTTGTTCAGTGAAATACTACAATTATCGTATATATCCGCACTCTTTACAATGGCTAGTAATATGAATCGACAGGAAAATCCAAACTTTAATGAGAAAATGTAGACACATCGATAAAAGTTATTGTAGTGTTGTTTTTGACAATTTTGAAAAAGTGGACTGTATTTAATGTGAGCCTAGCACTGCTGAATGAATATATAACGTGTGTTCAATTCAGTTGATGATATACGACTGCATTTATTCAATATTTTGTACATTAATGTTGATTGATTACACCTACGCCCAGTGTGGCCGTGATACCAAACAATGATGTACACTGAAAGTAAAATTTGATCGAACATTTTCCCGCCTGTTAGGGAATTCCTTAACAATCTGTAGATAGCTTGTACAACTTCGATATTGAATGTTTAATTACACGAGATGAGGTCTGCCACTCGGACTAAATTTTCAGGATGAACCACTGTAACTTAACCCTTATGCCTTTTACAGAGCGGTGCGTTCATCAATGACAAGAGATACTGGTCCTGGTGATAGATTCTACTTTTCGGTTGACCACTTTGTTCGTTGCTGCAGTGTTTTATATACTCATGTTACCAACGCCGTCAGATATCTTGTTGTAATCTGGTAACTAGCTGCCACATAGACAATCCTTTTAATTTTAGATGCTGCAAGTTATGTTGAGGAATTTGTACCAATGAATCCCATACAAGTAAATGCCCAGGCCTCAACTTATCTCTGTATGGCAGATCTCTGCACAGATGGACATTTCTTCTCCGCAACTCGTGGGTCCAAATATGAACCAAAGCAACAAAAATATTAAATTACCACGGGACTGCACCGCGACACAAGCTGCAATGCAGCTTAAAGAGCAGCGGTTGGACGAGGGTCGTCCAACAACGGTAAGTGAATGTATCCGTACGCCGGTTGTTATTTCAGTCAGACCTGGTCATGCAAGACCAGGTACACAGCAGCGTGTCCATGCTGAAAGGTCTGCAGTGGCGAAATTGCCGAACGTTCTCAAGCTCAAGGTAATGGTGCAGCCACCAAAACACTCCAGCAGAGTAAGAAAACAGCTATGTGGTGTGGATGACCCTAAGCGTAGAGGACTTAGTGGAGCTGGCGTGAAGTGGTATCTAAGATACCTAGAAAAAAGATTGACGCCGGACAGGGCTCGTGAGAAAGCGCTGAGCCATAAGACCGTTGTGCAGTAAGCGAGCGAATAGGACGCTCGCCCCTCCCGACCACGCGGCGGAAAACGTAGCAGGACTGATGGTGTAAGAACAGAGGGCGACGACGTTGGCAGCCAGAAGAGGAAGCACCCGCAGAAGACAGATCGCTGCGGAGGGCAGTCAGCTACGCCAGTGTCGTCAAATCAACGAAGGTGGTAGTACTAGCTGAAGACTATCCTCAGATAATGCTGACACCATATGATCTGACGGATTTGGAAGACGCCATCTTATGCGAGGTGACAAAAGGCTGCTCGCATAAGCTCAAATTTGACGCCGTACATTTTCGGCTAGTGATGCTCTTGGTGGATTGTGCGGATGAGCACACCGTGGAGTGGCTGCAGCTGCACGCTCCTGTATTGGGGGGCTGGGACGGCCCTATACCTATTCCTCCCCAGATGTCAGGGGAAAACGGCGGAATGGCTTCTAGGCACCTTTGGAAAGTGATGTCACTGAGACAGGAGGGTTGCGGACAGCTGATGATAGTTTAGATTATGACTGATTCCCATCCACCTAAAACGGAAGCCTGCGACAGAAACAGAAACAGTGGAGGCGGCGGTGGCAACTGTCGTTGAGAATAGGGCCGAGACGCCTATGTCTGAAGGTTCGGACTTACAAATTGAGCCCCTAATTTCCTCCCAGGAATTCAGGGAGGCAGAACAGCTCCTAGAAGGCTTTTTTTGGTCTTGGCTTACCTGGGCTCTTCCATTAGGACGATTGGGCTTTGGTTTCGGCTAGCTGAAACTGTAAACATATGTTCGTGACGAGTGTACCAACACAAGAAAAAAAAATCGATAGTCGAATGTACATTGCCCGCGAAATTTGAAAAGTCACTTTACTTTTTGTACATACCTCGTATAATGTAATTAATAGACACTCACCGAAGAGGAGCTAGGGAGAGCAGAGGACTCTGCGTATGAGCCGGACATATAGTCCGGAAAGCATCAGAGTAGCCCAGATGAATGGCTATCATAGCGATGACATTCACCAACCAACAACTGGGGCTACCGCTGATCCAGGAACCCTGGTGTCATGAGGGCCGAATCAAAGGCCTGTATACCAGGACCACGAAGGTAATCTGGGACACTAGATACAGTATCCCAAGAGCTTGCATAATTATCAGGAATTATATTAATTACACTATACGAGGTATGTACAAAAAGTAAGGTGACTTTTCAAATTTCGCGGGCAATGTATATTCGATTATCGATTTTTTTGTTTTTTTGTGTTGGTACACTCGTCACGAGCGTATGTTTGCAGTTTCAGCTATGTACCATGTTTATTTGGGAGAGGCATAACGGTTACAAGTGTTTTGCGTGCTCGGCGATTTTCTCCTATCGACCTCAGGAGCTATTGAATGACGGCAACAACGAGCCAGATTGGCTCAAAAGGGTCATAACTGGTGACGAAATATGGGTATATGGTTATGACGTCGAAACCAAAGCTCAATAGTCCCAATGGAAGAGCCCAGGTGAGCCAAATATCAAATATCAAAGTTTTGCTCACTTGTTTTCTTCGATTACCGTGGCGTAGTGCTTCGAGGATTGGAAAAAGCGTTGGCACAAGAGTATTGTATCTGAGGGGGATTACTTTGAAGGAGACAACATTGATGAGAAAATAAACATATTTTTTTTAAAATTTAAAGTCACCTTACTTTTTGAACATACCTCGTACTATTCGAATTTCTAACTCGGGACTGCGTCCCACTACTCACTGAGTTGGAAGAGAAGGCACAAGGAAGCGAGTACTCATTGCTTCAGCATACTGCGCGGGAGAGCATGCATCACTTCCGGAGGAAATTGAACGCCTCGTGCAAACGTGGACCACCTATCCTGGTAGGCTGCGATGCAAACGCACATAATGCGGCTTGGGGAGCAGAGACACCAACAATAGGGGTAAGTGTCTTCTAGAATCCTTTATAAGTAATCGCCTAACCTTTACTAACAAGGGATGCTCACCGACCTATGTTACCAAGATTTGGCAGGAAGTTGTAGATGTAACATTCTGTAGTATGTCCATGGAAAATGACATAAGAAACTGGTATGTATCACAGGAACCATCCATGTCTGACCATAGAATAATTAGATTCGAGATACGACGGGACAAAGGGACCCGAAAATTGAGAAGATCCCCTTGTAAAACTAAATGGGGAAAGTATGCATCACAATTAACAGATGCCATGGGTCGCAGAAAGGTAGAGTAGCTAGACACTCCCGGCAGCTCGAATATTTCGGCCAATGGCCAAGACATAGACTGATGAGAACATCTCACTCCGTAGACCGGAAAGTGAGGAACAGAAAACTCAGTTACTTCTGGATACCCATTTCCCAGGAGGCACATGTAAAATACTCCAAACAGAGAAGCTGCATGTAAGAACAAATAGGGCAGACATAGAATTTGTCATGTCCGTGATTAGTGAAGGAAAAATTAGGTGGTCCATATCTACTTTTAAAGGCTTCAAATCGCCTGGAGTAGATGGAATATTTCCAGCTCTACTGCAGAACGGAGGAACAGATATACTCCCAAAACTGACGAAGATCATGACCAAGTCACGCGACAATATGTAACTCACTAGTAGATAGGGGAGTAGCCCCAATCATAGTGAATTGGATACACTCATTATTTAGGACAAGAACAGATGAGACTAGAGTGAATGGTATTAGGGTACAAATAGTTTAGGGATGCCCACAGAGTAGTCGTAGATGGACTACTATGTAGACTAGCCGAGAATGGGATACAAGCGGGAAGTTTGAAGAGACACTCTGTGACATAATTAACAGAGGACTCAAAATCACACGGTACGATGTGGTGGGGCTTAACATGAATCTAGCCAAAACGACCATTGTGCCATTTACCAGGAAGCAAAAGCTCCCTAGATTAAAAGAGATTAGGGTCTCAGGGGTCACAGGAGAACTTAGCAATAAGGTCAAATACCTGGGGGTAACACTAGACAGTAACACGCTCTTAAAACTATCAGTCGATGGAGACAAAGCTACCTCGGAAATCTGTCAAAAACGTCTCCATACATGGACGAAGGGTGCATCCTTAATGTCCATGCCTAGAGACGAAATGACACAGAGGTATATATTTGATAGGAGATTTATCATCAAATAGTCCGACAAAAAATTGTGGACGTCAGAGAGTTCATACGTACTTAATCCACACACCATCAAGTGGTATATGGATGGATCCCTGACATAAGATGGCATAGGCCTAGGAGTTGTAGGCCCAAGGACTCACTATTGGGAATCAATGGGAAAACACACCAGTATCGTCCAAGCAGAAATGTGTGCGATAATCAGACATGCGCAAATTTAACCTAGATAGAGGCTATCACAACTGTGATATTGCTATCCTATCAGACAGCCAGGCTGCATTGAAGGCACTTAACTCCAACGTAGCTAGGACGAAGCTAGTACTTGAAGCATATGGACTATTAGAAAAACTAGGCGAACATAACAGAGTTTATCTGCTGTGGGTGCCGGGTCATAACAATATTCCAGGTAATGAGCAAGCAGACAAGCTTGCCAGACAAGGAGCGGCAACGTTATTGATAGGACCTGAGCCGTATTGTGGCATCGGGGGACATACTATATCGGAAGTAATCCGCAAGGAGAAGGATGTAGGAAAAGGAAAATCCTGGGTTACAAGCTAAGGAGTAAGACAAGCAAAGTTACTTCTAGGGGGCTACAACCCGAATAGATCGAAAACTTTGCTGCAGTTAGGTAGGAACCAACTAATAATATTAACAGGACTGCTAACAGGCCACTATAGACTAAAGAAACATTTATATGTTTAGGGGATACATAGTCACCGAATGCAGATTCTGTGACTATGAAGAGGAGACCGCTCTTCACATTCTTGTAGAATGTGAAGCTGCAGCTAGAAGCAGACTGCAGTTGCTAGGTAATTACTTTATTAGAAGGGAGCAAGTGAGTAGTTTGGACCCTAGGAAAGTACTAAGATTCATTCAACAAATATGCTTAGGGCAGGTCTCAGTTTCTATATGTCCCCATCATAAATAATAACTAATTCTTGCCGCTGTGCCATAAAATTTCCAATTTGACGGTTCTGTTCGCACTAATAAAATTTGTGCCGCTCAGGATATATGAGGGATACCCTCTTCGTGAAACAAATCTTTTCAACGCAGCCAAAAATGCTTGTGAAGTTAGATCGTATCTGCTTCAAGATGTATTGCCCAAGTCGAAAGACAAATAAACAGTCCAATAAATTCACTCCAATGTTGCTTGGTAAGAATATAACCAGAATAGTAAATTCCAGTGCAGATGAATTGCCGCAATAAGTTCACGCGGCTACGTGCTAGGCTTCCCATTTTTTGAGTATAAATTGCAGTTCGAAACCTGGTGAAAGCAAAGCATCAGTTAATAACGGGCTTAACTAAAACTCGACCACTGGTAATCCAGAAACGCTGAGGCAGGATATTCATTAATAAGGTTAGACCAGCGTGTAGATTCTGTAGATGCTATTCCAGAACTATTCGTTGTGAGAGTATGCAATTATTTGCAGTGATGAAGGATATTTGATCTCCGTTTGGCAGATTTCATTTGATATGCGCCCACCAACCCGAAAAATATCAACTTCGTCCAGCAATAGTGAAAGCTTCCTAATATAGCTTCTAGCTTATATTTGATTGGCTTGCTAGAGTTGTTGTATGTCATTTATAGAATGTTGACCATTGAACGCAATGTAGCAATGCACAATACATCTCAGATGCAGTGTAAGCTGCAGTAAATTTTGTGTTTAGTTCGCGGTGCTTAGCAACGACACGATTCCAAGCGGCAACGATGTATAAAGTGTTGAACAATTTTGAAATTCTTTCTAACAGCTGTCCTATGATATCTGGTTGTGTATATTCTTGAAGTACAAATGTGTGAGTAGTAAGCTCCTCTGATGCGAGTTCACTACGTATATTATCGATATTTTTCTTATCCTGGTCTGTAATTGGTTGCCATGAATTTTGTGGTTGGTATAGTCAACCGGAACCATTCCACAACTGCGGGCACTTTAAAAGTTCTTCTGTTTCCTAAGAATTTTGAGTTTATGAAATTCAACACATTGTTGCGAGAAAAAACGATGTAATATTTCGGCAGGTAATTCATCGTCCCAACCATAGGACTGCAGTCACAGTTGTTGGAACATAATTTTAATAAGATTAGTGCCAAAACGCCAAGTGGGTCATATATATATTATGAGTGGAAATCCTCTGTGCGCTATTATGGATGTGACTTGTTGTTGTGCCAAACAAGCTTTTGCGAAATTGGTCGCGCCAGCTACAAAGTCATCAACATAAACAATGTTTTTGATTATATTACCCATAGCTTATTTTATGTTTCTTCTCCTGTAGAGCGTAGATATCGTGTTGCCAAATTTGAGGCTGACGTCGTTCCGTACGTAACAGTAAGAAGTATGTAATGACTTATAGGTTGATCTAGTTCATCTCTCCACAGAATTCTCTGACAATCTTGATCTGTGGGATATATTAATTCTCTATAAGCTATAGATAGCCAAAAATTGTGCTTTGTGCAAAGATTAAGTGAGACATTTGATGCTGACTTAAAGACCATACTATATTTTGTTGATCTGCTATTCAATTCATATTCAATCTCGTGTGGTGGTACCTTTTCCAATTGACCAAGCATAATAAACTATTTAATAAAATCCTTGTACTCAATTTATTGTTTGTTCAAATTGTTTTAATGCTAGTTGAAGTGAGTTTCCAAGTAGTTGAGTTTATTGTAACAATGGAATGAACACTACATGGCGGCTATCGTCGTCATAGCTGTGATATAGCTGATAATGATTTTCACAAAATTGTTGTTATATGGTACTATTTTCAGATGATTCTTGCTCTGATTCCCAGAAACTTCTCAACGCTGTGTCAATCATTTCATATTCACTATCATGGTATATTGCATACATAGATGCTGGAAACGTACCCATACACTCCCCACCGTTATGTTGTTCACGGTGTTACTACATAACCAAACATTGTATTTTGAGCAGTAGAATAGCCCATTTCGCCAACCAACGATCCGCTTTTTGCATTTTCACTTGCATTTCAATACCTTCAAAATTGACCCGGACTAGTTAAAAGAACAACATTTTTATGTATTTTAATACAAATCTTTATTATCGCCTTCAAAATAAGATCCTTTTGAGTCAATACAAGCATGCCAACGGTTAATCCAATTTTCCATGCAGCGTTCCTTCAGCGAATTTTTTTTTATGTCCTCAATCGATTCATGACGCATCCCCCGGAACGGATATTTAAGTTTCGGATACAGAAAAAAGTCACAGAGTGCCAAATTCTGCCAATTTGTGCGATAACTTTTGTTTCATGTTTGGCCAAAAACTCCGTCACAATCAAGCTGGAATGTGACAATGCATTGTCGTGGTGAAAAATCAATGAATTATCTCAAATCCGGCCGTTTACGACGAATTGCCAAGGGCCAAGTAGTACACCTTATTGACCGTTTTACCCTTTGGAACGAATTCATGGTGCGAAATACCACGGCAATCGAAGAAAACGGTCAGCATCACCTTAATTTTCGACCGACTTTGACGTGGTTTTTTCGGTTTCGGCTCATTATTGGTGTGCCATTCGCTGGATTGTTGGGCAGTCTCAACGTCATATTCATAAACCTACGTGTGCGTTTGCTGAATGTAGGGTCATCAGCTACGTTGGCAAGCATCTCTTTTGCCAACTCTACTCGACGTTGTTTTTTTCAAAAAATTCATTTCTTTTGGTACGAGTCTGGCGGCGACGCGTTTCATACCTAAAACATCAACCGAAATGTGTTGTGCCGATCCATAAGAGATGTTGAGTGTCTCTGCTATCTTTCTAATGCCAACAAGACCATTTTCGAGCGCAATTTCTATCACTTTTTCGATGTTCGGGTCAATTTCGGTCCAGATTTATGTACGCATCTATAACTTCCGACTTGTTGTGAAACCTTGATAACATTCGCATAGTGACAATTCCCCTTGTTACACTTGGTGGCACCATCGCCATTGATATGAGGTGCTTTGACAACTGCAGTGGGAAGAATTATATGATGACGCTTTAACTTATGAGCAAGTGAGTAGTGTAGTATGAGTAGTGTAGTGTATGTGGAGACTCCAGCTTTGCAACTATTGCTGAGTACATCAACTTGCGAGATTGAGTGGTGTTGACGTCCACAATAATGACAGCGTTGTCTAGATGAACAGTTGACTGCTTTGTGTGATTATGACAAACAAATTAAAACATAAGTTGTGTGTTTTAAAAATTACCGTTTTTATGAAATATTTAGTTGTTTGAAATTATTACATTTATACAATGAATGTACGCCTTGCCGTTATCAGGGGTGGATGGACGACTTGCATGAGGCAAGTATTCTACGATTTCACGACCCTCACTGAATGGTTTATGCCACTCAAATACTTGCGTTCTCGATAGAGTAGAGACCTTAAAACACTCTTGTAACATTTTGAATGATTTCGTTGCCGTACAAAATTTCAAGCAAACTTTTTGTTAAATTTGTTTCCATGTTAAAATTCGCCATACAAACTTTTCGTCGTAAACAAGCAGCTGTGAAACATGGACTAATTATCGCATCCCGCTCAAACTTGGCATGCATGTCAATGACAGTGACAGCCAACTTAAGAAGAAGAACCGAACCGATTCGGTTCGGTTTACCGGTTCTGTTTAAATCCACCAGTCCGGGTCAATTTCGGTCCAGATTTATGTACGCATCTATAACTTCCGACTTGTTGTGAAACCTTGATAACATTCGCATAGTGACAATTCCCCTTGTTACACTTGGTGGCACCATCGCCATTGATATGAGGTGCTTTGACAACTGCAGTGGGAAGAATTATATGATGACGCTTTAACTTATGAGCAAGTGAGTAGTGTAGTATGAGTAGTGTAGTGTATGTGGAGACTCCAGCTTTGCAACTATTGCTGAGTACATCAACTTGCGAGATTGAGTGGTGTTGACGTCCACAATAATGACAGCGTTGTCTAGATGAACAGTTGACTGCTTTGTGTGATTATGACAAACAAATTAAAACATAAGTTGTGTGTTTTAAAAATTACCGTTTTTATGAAATATTTAGTTGTTTGAAATTATTACATTTATACAATGAATGTACGCCTTGCCACGAGATTGCTAGCTGACGAAATTGGGGTAGAAATAAAACGTGGTGCCTTTGATTGGATTTGAACGTTTTCCAAAAAAAATTGTAAACTTTGTAAATGATCCTTTAATAACTCCTCGAGCTCACGACAATTTATTTAAATCCATTTTAATTGAATGCAGGCAACAATACAATGCTGCAGTGACTACATATTTTGTTGTTGTTTATTGCGTTTTGGTAGTTGAAATGGTGTTTCGGATTTCAAGAACGGTTTACAAATCATTTATGGACAAATTTATGACTGTGGCTTGCCCAGTGAGGATATAGTGTTTTCCAAATGATTGACTTAAGATTTTCTGTGGACCAATTGCATTTTGTAAGATCGTTCTTTATGCAAAAAATATAAAACTGGGCTAACTTAAGCGAATTATATTTTTTCGAATTTCAAAAGTTAAATTTATTGCCCTCATTTTTGTTAAAAAAAAAAAAAATTCGATATTTTTAAATAGTGTAATTGTTATTGGCGACCTATAAAGTGTGAATATATGAATTTTTACTGGCTCAGTGCGTTTCCAGTGTCGTTATCATTCTTGAACAGAAAATCGTGAAATACACAAGGCACTTTTCAATTAAGCATGGTATATAAGCAACCATTAGCAATGTACGGCTATCCGACTGATGAAGGGTGTATCAGAAGCCGATCATTTTTTCTGTGTAAACAAAATATTGTTCATTATTCCTTCTTTTGCATTGAGGAAGTATATATATAAAAATTATTTTTCCCATTGTAAAATGACCTCGAGCCAGCTAAAATTCATATATTTTTTAAATATTTTTACTTAAAAAAAAAAACTAGAAACATATTTTGTTATCATTAATCGCATCGAATGCCATTTTACATTTTTTTATGTAGACTAGTGTTATTAATGTAGGACTATAATCGTTTTATATTCGATGATGTCGACGAAGAAGACGGGGTAGCTCTTTTGTTACATAACTGGTAACTGGATGTTACGTTTATGGCACTAGGATTGGAGCGTATAGCGCATACATACATAAATATTTACGACAACAATACTTTTTAAAAAGGAAACTTCATATATTATTTTATTGTACGAGAAATTTGGTAAAAAAACAAAACATCTAGAAGACAGTACTACTCTTAGAAAATTAATTTCATGACTTAGTGCAGTACTGTTTTGAAAGTATCTTACCTGTAGATTGGTGTACCTTTGTCATCTCGGTACCATAAGATTAAAACAACTTCATCTTCCTCATAAGTAGTCACGTTACATGGAAGATAAATGGTTTCTCCAGTAAGTGCCTCAATTTTGTGAATTGGAACTAAAAGAAAGAATATTTAATTTTTACTTAAAAATATTACAACATTTTATTTCTTGTCTACTACAGACAGTTATCAAACAAAAATAAAACAAACAAGAGATAATGTTAACCTCGGTAGAACCAAAGCTCTTAACATGCCTTCATTTAATTTTTAAGGTGGTAAGTTCATAACTATAGAAGCTTCCGTCCATTAGTGGCCACAATACCGAGTTTCAAGTTAATATTGACAAATTAAAAAGTTTTTCATACAAAAATCGATATACTTGTATGAGAAGTGAGCTTGTATAGGCGCTACCCCTAAAGGTGGGCGCGTCATGTTAGGAAATCTCCATACCCAATTTCAGATTGATATCTTAAAAACTGAGCGACCGTAATGTATAATGTGCCCGACTTCTAGCGACCATGTACCTCGTTTAAGGCTCCTTGTATGAACCATACATTACATTATTTAGAGATCCGATCTGAACATCTGCGCGATTAGAATTTATTGAATAAAAAATAAAAAATTCTCATTTAAAAACGCAAAATTGTTGGCATGGTCTGATCTGGACCTATATGGAATATTCTTAAGGATTAATGTAGCCTAATTAAGAACATTTCTAGCCTAATTAAGAAAAAAATCAACCAAATTTCATACAAAAACTTAAAAATGGAGAACAAGTTTGTATGGGGTTGCCCCGATCTTGGCCCGATCTTGACCAATGCGGAATATTTTAAAAGGGTTTACTTAAGATATTCAAAATTTGGCGTTTCTAAATGAAGAAGAAGAAAAAATGGTTAAACGAAAACTTAAAACTGACTGCCAGGTTTGTATGGGGCTACCGCTTAAAGTGTGGTTGGCATGTTTATTTAATACAAGTTATCTGAGGAGGTAAAGAGAGTCTAATATCTAAATTTAAAGTATCTTATAGTCTCCAAGATCTATTCATTCAAACAGATGGTCGGACAGACGAACGGTAAGTGGGAAGTTTGAAGAACCACTCTGTGACATAATCAACAGAGGACTCATAACTACACGATTGGCGTAGGGAGGCGGGACTCAACATTAACTCCACCCAAAAAAGTCGTTGTACCATTTACACAAGTTGCCTAGACTAAAGAAAATTCAACTCGGATGGGTAGTAGTGATGGATTGCAAGGAAGTTAAATACTTAGGATTAACTTAAGACACTAAGCTTTTATGGAAAAAGCACACAAAGGAAACAATGTGAAAATGCATCAAGGCAATACTTGTGTGCAGAAAGTTGGCTAGAAAATCAGGAGGATGCAATCCGAAAACCATGCTCTGGCTATGTAACATGATAGTGCACATGCAACCACTGCGTTGAACAAAATTCTAGGTCTAACACCAATATACATAGAAATTGTGTATAAAACTGAGGGTGTTTCCTTCCTGAGACTGTTAGTTGACGGAAATATAGTTACCTCAGGCTACAGTCAGAAACGTCTCTCTACATGGACACTAGTGTCCATGAGAGATGAGAAGGTGGAATATTTTCAATCCGAACCTCACTTCAAATTGTCCGATAAGAAGAATTGGACATCGGAAAAGGCATATGCGCTGAAACCACATTATTAAGTGGTATACGGATGCATCTTTGAAGACAGAAGGAACTGGTGTAGGAGTCGTAGGACCCAAATTAAACCACTGAGATCCCTTATGTAGATATAGTTAGCTATAGTTAGATGTGCACAGTGTAATTTAGATAGAGGCTATCGCAAATGTGAGATTGCTCTTCTTTCGGATAATAAGGTGGGGTTAAAACATTTTTACTTTGAGTCTCTGTATCTCCGGTATTACTTGCTAAATTTATTTCATTTTTTTAACAATATAAAACTGTAAGCAAATTTTAATCAAAAAAAAAAACCGGACCTTAATAAAAATTAAAAATAACTCCTTGTTTACAAGACAATTATTATGCCTACCTGGATGTATGGCATACAGTTATGGGGCACTGCTGCTGCCGCAAGTATCAACCTAATGTAAGTCCTTCAAAACAAGGTCTTGCATAAAATCACTGATTCTCCTTGGTATATGCCCAATAAAGTTTTGCATCGAGACTTAAGAATGCCAACAGTCATGGAGCAGTTAGACCTCCACATCAGCAGATATAATGATCGTATGGCATCGCATGTTAATCAACTAGCAGCGGCTCTTGTCGTTAACACATGTCGTAAACGGGTCCAAAGATTTCACCTGGACAATCTTCAAAATACGCATTGAGCCTTATTAATTTTTGTTAGCCATATTCAGGTGCAAACTCTAAGTTAAATGCCTTAATGTCACTCTTTAACTTATTCTAATGTATTATAGTTTTTTATTAAACTGATTGATGTTTACATACGAAATAAAAAAAATAGATAAGACTTTAAAAATCGTAAACGGTTCAAAAGTTACAGAATTTTGTCCAACATAAAACGTTTCTGAACCACTATGCGGCGGTTCAACAAATAATTTTATGTCAGGTCTGTAATATATACCAGTATTATGGAGATATTGAAATGCTTAAAAATGTTCTAAGCAATTAGTTACAACAATTTTTTTACAAAAAGAAAAAATCAGATTTATCTTCAACTAAAAAAGAATCTAGACGGTATATATAAAAATTTGTTGAGACCACACTTATATTATTCTTTATAACAAATTCCACTAAATCTTCATGATCCCATGACCACAGATTATCGGCAACCAAAATCCTACTTTTTCTATATGTATATTTAATATTTTACTATCTGCCAACCTCCCATTTCCACTTACTTTTGTGTTTTCAGTAAAGATTCAATCAAAATTCATAAATTCCATTGAATTTGTTGCCACTTTCAGTGGGAGTTGGTTTATCTTTGATGTAAGATTCAAAGGTAAAATGATACACTTGCGTATGAAATCGCTAAACGTAAAAGTAAGTATCGTACATATACAGCTGTATATGTACGATATTTTTAACATTTTGTTGTCACTTGCCACTTTTGGATGTTTAGTCGCTCACTTTCAGAATGATAACTGAAGTCAAATAAGAGAGCACTTACTCTCATTAATTGTAGTTGCTGTTGATAGACTAAGAACAAACAAAATACCTGTTAGCCAGTAATGTCAATTTAGATATTAAAGAGTGTAAGAGTGAGAAAAAAAAGTAAAAAAATCCAGAGATTACCCCCTATAACCTCACAAACTTTACCTCTAGAAAAAACAAGTTGCATTGCAAATTAATGGCGTTGTTTGTCAATTATGTAAAATTGTGAACTGTCAAATATAGCTGACACCTTCATCGCATTGCATTGCAAATAGTCTCCAATATCTACAAATTTCAACTAAAAGTGACAGCAAACTCAACGGAAATTGTTAACCTTGTCAGATATGGCACCGTATAAACTTGCTTTTACACTTAGAGAACGGTTTCCTGTATGCCAAACTACATACGTGACTTCCTACAGCACTAGACAACAAAAACAGCTACCACATGATATCAACAATACTCAGAACACGCGGTTAAATGAACGGACATACACACACATATACAAATGGACGTGTCCCGTCCACTTTTTGAGGTTATTGTGTATGCATATACACGTTTAATTAAAGTACAGATTAATATAATAAATTTTTGAGTCCCGAGAACAATTTCGAGTCCCAAGCGAAATTTCAGGAACGGCGGGTATTTCTGGATAGTCGAGAAATCATGCATATTCCAGTAAATTTTAAAAGTTTACCAATCCCATCCGATGCCGAAGATTTTGTCGGATCTCACAGAAACCAGCGGAATTCCCATCCCGTGCCCATCTCTATTTCCAACCAAAGATTATATATTAACAAAGGTGGCGCATTGAGCCCAAAAATGTCGTAAATTCGTTTTTATGCTTCGTGACACGGGTTTGCAGGAATGTTGCAGAATGCGTAGAACAAAGACAACCGACTGATCATTCGGTTGTTGTCAGCTTTCGTATGTTCGAAACAAGAAATTAATAGTACTGGCGCAATAGTACGACCCGACATAGCAACCTGCGTCATCTTTGTTATTATAATATACCAGTGCTTTGGATCAATTGGAACTTTTATTGTTAAACATTTACACAACGGAATATTACAAGTACAATGGATGGTACTCCGTTGAACTTATTGAAATTGTGGACTATAAATATTCATTAGAAAATTTTGTTGATACTTTGTGTTTAACGTTATTTTTGATACTGATACAAGTTCACGTACATAAAAGTCGGTAGTCCTGGCCGCAGCAATGATTCGCAGATTTACGAACAGTCCTTTTTGAAGCAAATAATGCACTCTACCGATTTGTTCCTCAAAAATGCGAAGCATATAAGATGCGGGTCAATGATAATGAAGCCATGCATTTTTACAACTGCGGAGGAGCAAACCTGTTTAATTATTAGATTTAGATTGCCATGCGCGTTTCGGACAGCTCAATTTGCCAATTGAAACACAGGTTGCGTCGCCTTGGCAATTGACTGGAGAACAATATTGGGAATGCAAACACAATAATAAAGTTGCTGAGAACTCTGCCCGGTCTGCTCCAAAAAGTATTGCAGTGAACATAAGGAAGGCAATTGCGAAATCATTTGTCGACGGATGAATATATAATAAAATATGTAAGTATACTAGAGATGGGCACGGGATAAAAAATGTTTCACAATCCCGCCAGTCCTGAAAAAAAATGTCTTTCCCGAACACACCCGTCCCGAACATTTTCAAATTAAAATTAATTTTATTTTTAAACCATTCACACATAGTGTGACATGGTATTATCATTCCGTCTGGGAGCTGAGTTCCTTAAGTTCCTTTTACCGCAATCAAATAAAGTATCAAAATTGACTCGCCATGCCTGTTGTGTTTTTTACACGTTATTTTTAACTAAGTAACAAGTGGGAGTATTAGCAGAAGTTCAGTTGTCAAGATCATTTTTGATAATCTAATTGTTAATCTAAACACACTTAAACTATTGTAATTCTATTATCCAAATACTAATATCATTAAATATTATTATAAACTTTATTATATTTAACACAAAATCAACAAACTTATGAATTCCACGAGATTAAAATTTCTCCAAATCTCAGATTTTGATATGGAAGGTTTAAGTTTTATACTTCTGTCTTTTTGAACTATTTTATTTTTAATTTCACTCATTTTTTTTTTTTTTTGCAGTCGCTATTATTGCTTCGAATTTCGAATTTCAATATCATTGAAAAATGCAATACCGAAATGCAAAATACATATAACAGCGCTATTGTACTTGTGTATACGTAAAAAAGAACTATTTTTGTTATTTTGTATGCACATGCACATTTAATTACAATATGTACATATTAATATATTATATTTTTGAGTCCCGAGCCAAATTTCGAGAGCGTCGGGATTTTCGTGGTAGTCGAAAAATCACTCCAATTCCCGAAAATTTTAAAAGTTTCCCGATCCCGAAGTTTTTGTCGGATTCCACGGAATCCGGCGGGATTCCCGTCCCGTACCCATCTCAAATCTATACCATATATTTTCAGATTTGTTTTATAATTTTTTTTGCCGCAACTGCAACAAACTGGCTTTCTTCAACAACTACTCGGGATTTACTGCCTTCATAGTCGATATCAATTCAGCCATTTTGGAAAGTAAATTCATTTGGATGGAGACCCACCAGATGCAAAAACTGCATTCTTTTCTTGGCTGTAAAATAGATATGCACTGTGAAATCAAATGGTTAAATAAAATGTACATATATCTTTGTGCAGTGTCTCCAGCTTCTTCCTATTTAGGCGAAGCTCATTTACTCCTTAATAAGCCACGGAACTTCCGTGGTGTGCAAATTGTGAGAAGGCAACCACTCCCCTTAATTAGAGGCTGGTGTGCTGTGTTTGGTTCCTGCAACCGCCAAATTTAATAGTGAACAGCCAGAGGAAGCCTCGGATTCCTTCCTCCTTTGATGATGACCATGATTTACAGATATGCACCTGGAATGTCCTTTCTCTCTATAGGGCTGGTGTACATATCTAGCTGGTTGATGCCCTTATCAACTTCAAGGCTAACATCAGCGCAATACAATATGTGATTGATAGGACAGGGCTGCACAAATAAGTTTCCTATTACATCTATTATAGTTGCCATGCGAGGAAGTACGAATTATGGATGCGGTTTCGTGATTAGTAGGAAACTACGTGGTCTTGTGCCCAGTTTCATACCTGTGGACGAGCGTCTGGCCGCGATACGTATCAAGGCTAAGTACTTCAACATTAGCCTTATTTGTACCCGACGGAAGTCGCAGACGATGCGGCCAAAGATGAATTTTACCAGCGTCTCGAACGTTTATACGAACGCTGCCCAAACCACGTTGTAAAAATCGGGCTAGTCGATTTGAACGTCAAAATTGGGAAGCAAGGAATCTTTTGAATCTTTGTCGAAAAATGTTGCCTTCACGGCGCCACCTCCAGCAATGGAGAGGGGATAATCGACTTCGCACCAGGTTGGAACATGGTAATCAGTAGCACCAGATTTCCACACCGTAACATACACAAGGCTACTTGGCGCAGTCCAGATCAAAACTCCATAGATATGGCTGAGGTCATTAAATAGAGGAGTGTCGCTAAACTGCAGCAGAGAAAAACGCCGCCTACAAAACAGTAGGGAGCATCTCGAGATATTAAAGAGCAATATCGTAAGAAACGAAGAGAGAAGAAATGCTTTTTCAGTCGCAAAAACAAGGAACAATAAATTCGTGAGCTTGAGCATGTTGAGGTATTTTCAATTAAATTCCTTGGAAACTTCGCACTTTGTATTCCTTTATATTCCTTGGAAACTTCTCACCAATGCGTAAAAAAATTAATACTTTTATTTCGCAAAATCGTTTTTATGCCATTCACATATACGGAGGTGTCACAGAAATCTCTAGACAAAAATCCATCTGGTGATTTGAATTTCAATAAAAAATTCCGTATGTGTCACAGAAATCTACGACAATCATAGAAAACAGTTTTTAGTGTACAGAGTTTTGTGCTACACAGAGTTGTTGTATGGCAACGCTGTCAAACAAATACACATTTTTATAAATTTAAATTAAATAATAAAATATGCTAAATGTTTAAATCCTAAGACACAGTTACGAAGGAAATACGTAAAACTAGCACATAAACAAAGTTTATGATTTGAAGAGTTTATATATGCAATTAACAATTTCACCAAGCAAAAGGCTGGAGATTTCAAACGGTCTAAAAGAGATTTCTGCGACACCTACGAAATTGATTTAGGTCGGAATTGGGGTGAAAGCGATTTCCGTGACACCTCCGATAGTGTGAAATGGTATTATCAGTTTGTCTGAAAGTTTGTAATGTATTACATTTTTGTGCTATCCAGTTGAAAATAAGAACATACACTTCTTTTTGTTGCAGTTTAGTAGACTATCAAGATTGACCCGCCATGCCCATTTTTTGCTGTAGCCCCAATACAAACCCACCGTCTACTTTGAAATCTTCTTTATTGTAGTCAATATCAACTTAGCAATGGTTGATACTAATGAACAGACGCTTCACATATATATCAATGGGTGGGACCCGCCATATATACAAACATTGGTACATAGATACAAACATAGGTGCACATGTACAATACATAGATTCAGAGATACATATCATCTATTTTTATATATGTAGACTACCAGGTACCGGCGCGTTTCTGCCTCTGCTTCTCCTTCCCTCTACATCTCCTTCCCCCGACCAATCCTTTCCTCTGTTCCACCTTCCATCATCCCATGCCCCCTTATGCGCGTTGCTGCCCTTCCCCTGCCTCAACTACTTCTACCCATCCTTCCCAATGCCCCCTTACCCATTCCCCTACCCTTCTCCCCTTGCCACCCTTTACCTACCACACCTTCCCCTACCTCACATTCCCCTTCTCCTATTTGCCCCTTCCCCTATTTGCCCCTGCCCCTTTTTCACTACCCCTCTTCCCAACCCCTCTTCTACTTTCCACCTCCTTCTCTTCCGGCTCTTTTCATCCCAACACTCCCCTTTCCCTTCCCTCTTCGATCCCATATAAAACATTTCATTCCTCTAAGTTTTTTGGGATCGAATTGTGAGTCTAAACCATTCTCGAATCCCCATGAACACACACAAAAATGTTCATCAAAATTGGTCCAGCCGTTTAAGAGGAGTATCGTATACTCGTACAGAAGATTTTTATATATAAAGATTTATTTATACCCAGATCAAGTTTAGAAAAAAAATCTCCATTCTCTTTCTTTTTATTTAAAAAAAAAAATTTCTTTGTTTCATTTTTATTTTATAAAATAATAGTATGTATTTTTAGAAAAGAAAAAAATGAAGAACGTAAGGCTCTTTTTTAATCATAGATTTATATGGAGGCTATATTTTATTGTGGTCCGATCTGAACTATGTGGTATATTTTATTACGATTGACGTAAAATACGCATTTCTTTTGTAACTTAATTAAGAACGAAGCCAAAAAAAATTTCATACAAAAACTCAGGCTTAGGCTAGCCCGTTTATTTCGACGTTTTAAAATTTCCAAACTTGCAGTCTCCATTTCTTATAGACCCTAACATGGCTATTTCGACTCAGCTTTCTATGCTAATTGGAAATATATATACTTTATGGGGTCTACAAAGCATAAGTAGGTTTTCAGTGTATGTCCGCCGTATCATCAACTCCCAGAGCTCACAATTAGAAATTACAAAAACATTGTTACAGAATAGACCAATATAGTATATAGCCCCAAAAAAATCTATGTTCCAGATAGTACTGAGGCAGGTAAACTTTTTAATATGAAATCTAAAAACCCAATTTGTAATGCCCATGAAGATCCAACATTGTCTCAGAACCCTAAAGCACATATCACATATAAACCTACCGCCCATATAGTGGCCCTGGTACAAATAACTTTATTACCAAATAAAGAATCTTTACTACTATAAGTGCATATAAAATATCCAACAAATGTCGAAATCTGGCCACTAGGGTCTATTACTAACCAGCTGAATGAGCTACTATAGAATGTACACCACAAGTTTGTATCTCTTATTCTTATAGTTTCTGAGAAACAAACGTTTAGACAGACGAAGAACGGACATGGCTACATCTATTCGTCTCTATAAGCTGATCATGAATATATGCATTTAAATACATACTTTATGGGATTTTCGTCGTTTCATTTGGGTGTTACATACATTTTTATATTTAACAAATCCAATATACCCGTTACACACATACGTATGTACGAGTATGTATGTGCATGTATTCAGTGTATACTAATGTCTTATGTACGGATATGTACATATGTCGTCCGATGTGCCTTTCAAAATGGCCACTCTCTGAACTCCAAACCAGTACTGGCTATAAGTGATATTTGTTTCTAAAATACTGGCATATGTCATTATATTTGAGAATACAAACCATCTTTGCTTCCGAAAGATATATCCGCGAAAGGCATAAAGATGAGGAGCAGCAGCAGGGGTATCTCCATACTTGTTTCATTAACGATTGAGGCAATTTTCACTTAATACAGATACAAATCCACTTACACTAAAATTCACAACACAATTAATTTCAGAATAACCGCTTTCATTTAAAATTTTTTTTTATTTTCATTGAACATATACCGGAATCTACCGACCACATATTATTCCAAAATATATGTATTAATAATTAATTGCGATGCAATGTTTGATTTTGATTAAATTTAACATAGAATTGCACTCTTCAAGCACATTCGTGTGCACGGAATATTGAAGATGCTGCCGTATATATATAGGTATATATACATATGTATATTCAATGGAACAGCATCCAAAATGGCTGAACCACCGAGCGAATATCCGAACCAGCTACCGAACAGCCGAAATTTACTTTACATACGACAGGCGTTTCTTGGAAAACTTTTGCAATTTAAATATTTCCATAATCGACATTTCTCAAAACTCACATTACTATCGCAAAATCTGTACATTTAAATTTATTTAACTAAATAAAAATATTTGGACCAATTCTGTCTCGGTCTACCAACTATAAAATCTGGCAGTGAAATTAACGCGCTTGCCGCTCGAGTTTACTTCGTTTTAAATTACCCGATGCGACTGACAAGTTTATTACATATTCCTATGATATGGACTATACTTACCTGTCACACTGATGGCTTGAGCTTTTGTAACTGCGCCGACGCAATGAAAAAGCTTTCGTATGTAAACAGTGGAATTGTTAGTGACCTTTGTATACCTACCATGACAAATACTTCCAGTCTAAGAAGATACCAACCCTATGCACCCCCTGTCGCACAAAATATCCTAAGTAAATGCTGCGACAACGGAATGTATTTAGAGAGACGAACGTTTAAACGGTTAGTGTGTAATGGAGATTTTAGATGCTACGCTTTCCATGGCAGGCAGCATGGTTAACCTCATCAACAGGAAAAATATCAAGCGAAAATACGTTTGCCGCTATTATGCGATAAAATGACTTTTTCTTCTATAGTAGGGCGCTGTTGTATTATGATACTAAAAGGGGACCTAAAAACTGAGGTGGAACTATACCTTAAGACCAATATAATATGGCACAATAACATTACTTAACAAAAATATAAATAGTATATGTTTACACGATAATACCCTTCATATCTACTCGTACTATAAAAAGAGTATTATCGGGTCATCTGAAAGCTTGTAACTATTGACAAACAAACAGCTGCATAGTTTGAGAGTAAAACACGAATAAAGCCAAAATTTTGTAGCATATAACGTATAATGGTATCTCAAGTAGAAAAAGAGCTGATATCCTTGGCTACACATTAATTATTTTTAATTCTGCGTGCACATTGAGAGAAGAAGAAAGAGAGAGAGAGAGAGAGAGAGAGAGAGAGAGAGAGTAAAGCTAGAAGAAAGCTGATAAAATAAGGAAAAAGGAGGTGTCTGCGCTATGATGGAGTTGCAGCGTATTTAGCCCACATAACCATAATCATTAATTCCATTCGAAAATATATTTAATAATGACCCCTCAACATTTACTGACCGCTTAGCTCATCTCAACTCCGTCTACATAAAAATCGGGCTCGAAAAGCAGTGAAGCTAATACAAAAGACGCTAGCTTAAATTCAATAACAAATCTCATTTTTTTAATTATAAAAAAAACTTAAAAGGGAATGAAAAAAAAACTATAAACGAACGACTAAAAGTAATACATTTTTGCAATAAGCACTATACACATCCATATTAACTAAAAATAATAAAAATTAATCAAATTTGAAAAATAAGTGCAGCAGGTATAAAGGCTATAATGTTTCAGTTCTTCGATAGAGGATATCATCAATAACTTTAACATCTGGCAAACGTGATTGATTCTCTTTGACTTTAGCAATCAATTCCTTATAGTCTGCAGATTTGAACTGTTCAGAGTTTAAGTCTACTAATTTTCCATGAATTTGGTCAACAAGCAAACAAATCTTCGCAATTAGTTCTTGACAGTGCATCTGGAACGATGTTCTGGCTACCTTTCCGATGCACTATTTTGAAAGAATAGCCCTGTAGCTTGAGAGCCCATCTCGCCAAACGTGAGCTCAGATCTGTTTGAGACATCAACCATTTGAGCGATGTATGATCCGTCACAACCGTGAATTCATGACCTTCTATGTATGCTCTAAATTTCCTAATCGCAACAATAGCGGCCATAACCTCTTTCTCGGTGACTAAATAATTCCGTTGAGCTTTATTAAGCTTACGAGACATAAATGCTATGGGAACTTCGTCCATAGCTTCATTTAGCTGTATTAACACACCACCTACTACAGTATGGCTTGCATCACAATGCAAGTAAAAAGGTTTGCTAGAGTCGGGGCTGTGTAATAAAGGTGCAACACACATTCGCTTCTTGAACTCCTCGAAAGCCTTCCGAACGTCTTCTGGCTAATCGAATTTTTTCCGAGTTTTGAGGCAGTCTGTTAGCGGTTACGCAATGGATGCACAGTTTTCAATAAACTTGTGGTACCAACCGGTCATACCGAGAAATCGACGTAGCTGTCCATGTGAGCTGGGAGGGGGAAAATCCACAATAGCAGATATTTTGCCAGGGTCTGTGCTGATGGTTCCATTACCAACCACTTGACCTAAGTATTTCACTTCCTTTAAGCAAAAATTGCTCTTTTCGACTTTTATTGTCAATCCAGATGATTTTATCTGCGAGGCGACTTCTTCAAGCACTTGAAGATGACGCTCGAAGCTATCGAAAATGATAAGTAAATCATCTACAATGCCCGAAAGGCATCACTTTAAAGTGATATAGAGGGTGTCCTGCGACCCTAAAAGCTGTTTTTTCACACGGGGCTGGATGAAGGGGGATCTGCCAAAACGCATCTTTAAGATCGAGACTAGTGATGTATTCGGCTTTAGGCAACCGACGTAATATCCCATCTATATGGAGCAAGGGATAGGCGTCCTTGATTGTGACCTCATTTACTTTTGTTTCCAATTGTTTACTATGTGGCTCACTTTGTCAGATTGATAAGACAAATTTGGAGTTGTCTGTCCCATCCGCACAGTGGTATTTCCAATACTGACGCTGGCACAATTATTAGCTGGTGAATTTATAATACTCCTACCAGTGTGTGGTATTCCTAAAAATTGTTCGAAAGTTTGTTGCTCAACTGCTGGAAAAGTTTGAATCGCTACGGATTAAGCAGGATTTACTGTATCCATCAAATTAACCACTTCCGGTGCTGCTGTAAATTATTAGTATTAGTATTTTGCTGACTAAGTCGATCAAAACCTGACTGCATGATTACCGTTAACTGCTGTATTGACTCTAATAGGGTGGCCATACTATCCATCCAGTCTGAGGCTGTTGAACCGGAACTGATACTACTGTTTCTGTACCCACAATATTATTTCTGGCGGAAGGAGCCGGCTCTACACTAGCGACTTGATTTCTTGCCTGAAATCTTATGTTATGCACTTTGACCGGTATTTGAGTTGGTGGCTCTGATGACAATATCTGCATAGTTCCAGAAATTGTCTCGCTATTACTTGAATTTAGATTCGATCCACAAACAGTACAAATCTTTTTCCCTTTTGTAGATGCTGTGAAACATGCACGGTGAAATGTTTGTCCACAAGTGGTTGTCAGCATCGTCGAGAGTGCAAAAATGTCATCATTGCACGCACTACAATAAATGGATTCAGTGTCCACTTGAAGACAATTGCGTGGACTATATTGGACAGCCATGGTTTAAAAAAAAAAAAAAAAATAGTCAATCCCAAAAAAAAAGAAATAAAAATAAAAAAAATAAATAAATAGGTATAAAATAAAAATTAACTATATAAACTCAATGAAATAAAGGTATAATGATTCCCGATTTTAATGCTAACATCAGTATATTGATGATATAATCGTCCAATCTGCATAAGAAAAGAGACAAAAATAATTCCTTTGTAGATCGCACCGATTAAATTGAGAATGAATATAATTACCCGAATTGAATTAGGCGCTTAGTTTGATTTAGCGTATGTTTGTTTGTTTTGCAATGCAATTGCTAAGCCAGCGTTTAATACAAATGAGAAATGTATGCGCTGTGGTGGCGCAGCGAAGTTAATAAATTTATTAGAAAAAAAATGTTCTCTTTTTATAAAGCAGATTGATACTGACTCTTTTATTTTAAGCAAATTTTACATAAATAAATTTTTTTTTCTTACAAAGCTTCACTTTAGAAAATTAACTTTCATTATGATTTTTATGTCACAAGGAATACGACCTGATCTCGTTGAAGTTCGCCAAGGAAAAGAACGATGTGAAAATTATTTGGTTGTACGAAGGCTTACTATACTTTTCTAGCGGAAATCATCTCCCATCTTTTATTGACAAGTGTAAATGAAAATGTAATAAAAGTTGGGAGAAAAGTAATTGAAAATTAACACCCACACACCAGTGTTGTACTGAAGGAAAGTATTAACTACTGACCGATTGGTGGCGCTAGTAGTACACTTTAACGCTCGATATTTTTTTAAAACTTAAATTGCATAAAGCAGAGCGAAAGGCTATAATTTTTATTGTTACTAAAGCTTCAATACTCTTCACACTTGTATGTTTAAAAAAGTAGAAAAATTCTAACTACTGAAAATTTTACAATAATTTTTATACCCTGCCATCATGGAAATGTTTCTAACAGGCAGAAGGAGGCGTGGCAGACCCCATAAAGTATATATATTCCTGATCAGCACCAAAAGTTGAGTAGAAGTCCAATTTAGACGTGTTATATACCAATAAAAATAAAACACCCATATCACTCCTTATATTCTTTTTTATTTTTTCTTGGCACGAGACGAGTCCAACGCGCATAAAAAATAGTTATGAATTTCCGAAATTGTTTAAAAGTTAATGAAATAGTTTGTTTGCGTTTTTAAATCCTTTAGAAAACCAAAATTCTTTGTTACCGGAGTTTAGTATTAAAAAAACCAAGAAACTTTTGTACTAAAACTATTTTAGCGGATTTTGGCGGGATTTCAATTGGCTACTGTGGCTTAACGGCGTGTGATACGTCATAGCTTTCAATGAATGACGTAATCACTATAGTAATTAGTACAGGGTGTGTTGCATAACTTCCTTTTTGGCCACTCCAAATCGTTACTTATTGTGATGAGGCGCTTCGGGAGGTGTTCCCTCAAAGTTGAAGAGTAATCCGTTGCTCCGTCGTATTGACACCAAATGTCTCCGAAGTACAATTCATCAAGTCGTCAAAACAAATTACTCCAATATGTTCACATACCAGTCTGAATTCACTGCCAGTATGACCTCCACGGTCCAATAATCCCAGCTGAGGAAATTGCATACCATACTGTGACTTTAGGTAAATGCAAAGGCCTCTACTGCAATTATCGCGGATTGGTGATAAACAAAATTCTGCCTGAGATTCAATCACGGCGATCAGTTGTTACTTAATATTGTAAATATCAGTGATTGAGTATCATTTGTTTTTTACTAGTGTTACTGTGATTCATAGCGTATGAGTAGTATATCATGCATGTAGTGCTAGCTGCACAAAATGTATCAACGTATCAAGTTGATGACATACATGGTATATAACTGATACGCCGCGAATTACAATATTGAATAGCAACTGACTACGACGTGATTAAATCACAGGTAGTTAAATATCTGTCTTATGATATGTTATATCATACACGGAGTGTTCTCATATTCAAAAAAGCTATTTAAATACTTGTTTTGAATTCAATATTTATGCTTCGTTGACTTTTATCTCTGCAAGCATCTTGGTCTCTATTTCTGATATTTGATATAGATTTTTTCTTGAGTTTTTTATATCCAATCCTCTTTAGAAAATAACATCAAAACACAGCTCTTTTAGCATAACATTGCGGTTTTATGTAGTATTTCCTTAGTCCTTAAAAGTTGTAGTGAAGATATGCCACTTGATCAATCCTGGAAAGGACTATACGAAAAAAATTTGATCCAGTAAGTTTTTTGAATTGGAAACCAAATCAGCAATAGTTGGCACTAAAATAAATCAAAAACCGATGACTTCCTAAAATACCATGTTCCCGCATCAATTCCCAAGAAGTTTGTAAGAAGCTCATATCCTGTTGCGTGAGCCCAATGATTCCGACTATCTCCCGCACTATTGATTGGTTTCTTGTACCATTATAAGTCAATCCTCTCCAGAAAATGGCTCCAAAAAGAAAATATTCCAGAAACTGATAGCGGTTTCCTATAGTATGGAATTAGTCGCAAAGAATTGAAGTGAAGATACGCAACTTGGTCAATCTAGGGACGCATAATGTGGGATAAACATGTTCCAATGGGTTTTAGGAATGGGCAGTACAATCAACAATAGTTGGAATATATACAAATCAGGTGACTACCTAAAATACCATGTTCCCGCCTCAACTCCCAAGAAAGAAAATGTTTACTGAATTTTTAAATACGTTTTCGGGCATTAGGAAGAGATAGTACTTCCTTTGGAAAGCCTTTCTACCACTCACGTCATTCAGTCTTTTAAAGTTCCTAGAGTTTTGTAGCTCAATAGTAATGGTCTGCGTGGGAAAGTGGTCGAGATTGTGGATTATATGAAGCGTAATGATGTCTTAATTACAGCAGTCAAGAGACCAAGCTCACAAGCTAAATTAGTCTTGCATCTCTAGCTGACTTCAATATAGTCAGGTAGGACAGAGACAGGAACAGTGCAAGAGGTCTGACATTCATCATTCATCGTACGATGAATTTCAGTCCCTTTTCACTGTCTTCTGTCGGTCGACAATATTTATTTTTGGAGACTTAATGACTGGATGTGAAGTCCGGAGAAGTGAAGATTGAGTTTGTGAACTTATACATGCCAACAGTCAACAGCTGCGACCCTGGGTATCGTCTGATATTGAGCCACGTTACCGTCGAGTTATTCTTGGTGATTGCAATACACATTATGAGATGTGGTTCTCGGAGCTGAATCAACTGGAATGGATATTGCGGACCAAATAGACGGCTCTCTCAACGACGATTGTGCAACAAGGATGAGCACATCTACTGCTAGCTCCCCTGACCTAAGTGTCGTAACTGACTCGTTTGCTCTATATACTGAGTGATTGGTTGATATGGCGTTGAGTTGAGACCATATTCCTATTGTGGTTAACATTACTTGTCCCGAAGACTTTATTGAGTCGGATCGTCGAATCTTTGTCAACTATAACCTGAATTTACGCGCTGTATAGAGCAACCGCTCCGCTGTCTCTTGCCACCTAACGACGTTAGGGTTGGTGAGAAAATTATTAGAGATGAGATTTCCAATGCTGCAAAAAGGCATATTCCTGCTGCATGCTTAGCAACCCTGCGTTATGAATAGCAAGTAGAAGCCGTATTGTCTTGTTATCTCACAATGTGACTAATCTCCTTGCTGAGCATAGGAAGGTAAAATGGCTGGAATGCTTGGATAATAGTGACTCGGGTTCGCCAGGTATGTTAAACACTATTGAAAGACTCTTTGGTGTTCCTCAGAATAGAGCTCTTTCAACCATCACATTCGAGGGAATGCAAATGGATTGTATTCTGCAGATAGCTCGTGCAACACCCTTCCAAGCAGAATAGTTTAGAGCGAAAATCCATACGTCATATTCGAATGAAAAAAGGACATGAGGATTTAGAAGACTTTATATGTGAGGAGGTTTCTGCTGCTACTGAGAAAGCAAAATCATCCAAGGCACTCGGCTCGAACGGCATTTCAATGATTATGCTGAAGCACCTCGGACCTGTAGCATCAGAATATCTAAAGTACACGTTGAATTTCACTATTTTCTAACTAATCCAAACGTTTGGAAGGTAGCAAGGATTGTACCTCTTTATAAACTTGGCAGTGAAGCTCAACTTCGGTTCTCTTATAGGTCCATTTCACTTCTTATTACCATCGATGAGAGAACATTGCCTCCTAGCGGATCACCAGCATAGTTCCAGAAAAGGTCGCGGTACGTCTTCAGCATTGAGCCAAATCAGCACTTTTATCGCTGATGAACTCAATCTGAGGCCATGCGAACGTATTTGATACAGTTGATCATGCAATCTTCTTTCAAGACTTGGACTCCACCTCACTACCTGACAAAACAAAATACTGACTATTAAACTATCTTATTGGTAGAAGAGCATACGTTGAGTTCAGGGGGTGATGTAGGGGTATAGAAAGCATAAAGATGTGGTTAAACAGTCAATAAACTCTTCAGGGACAATATTGTGCTTGGTGGAAGCCCGCCGCCTATTGATGAGATGTAAAACGTCTCCCACGTAACACCAAGACTAAATTAGCACAGTTAAGATCCGGATGTAGCAATATGATCGAGTATTACAGGGAGCTGATTGGGATCGGCACCAATGATTGCTGTCCTGAGTATGGTTAATCGCCACTCAACACGACCCAACTGTCAACTGTCCCTCCCGTCCAACGCTATTAAATCCTGTGGGTCTATGGATACGGCAGTTTGAGGTACCCTCGTTCTTGGTACTGAACACCTAGGGTTACTCTTCGGTGTACATTACTAATTACTTTGCACAATACTTTCATTTATTTAATTAAATGTATATAACCTCGTACAGCCCAAAACAAGCTATTACAACAACAACAACAACCATAAAACACAAAAACAAGTATTATAGGAGCTTTACTGTACCTCCTATATCCAAACTCTACCTGTTGAATGACAATATACACTGTTTTTAATATCTAAACATTGATAAAAAATTTATTTTGAATCCTTCAAATTAATTTAGCAAGTGTAATAATGTAGAAATAGTACTGTCTTGTGCGATCACACACTTTTCTCGTGACCCTCGCTAGCGCTTGTCTTATTATTATTTTTTTTTTTGTTGTGTTTGTGCCGGCCAGTTTTGTGCAACGTATGTAACTTAATGTATATACACTTGTATATTTTAACTTTAATCACACATATCACTGCTAATATTTTACGTATTGAATCAACTTTGTTATTATATAATTTATTAATTTCTGTTAACTATAATTTTAATTCATTTTATGATACAACATGTCAGAAAAGCACTTTTGGAAAAGTCTGCGTACAGCTGCATACGAGATGCATGGAATCAGCGAATATGCGATTACCGATACCTAAAAATATTGTAAGAAATGCTTATCTCTCTGTGGAGATTTAGTTCGTTCTTTTTCAAGCAATTTGAGTGTGAAAAAAAGGAAATCAAAATTTTTAGGATTGGCGAAAAATTATTTAAAAGCTATATCTTGTAGAAAAAGTAGTGGGCAGACTTCACTCATCAATGCAAAGACTAGTAAGTAAAAACTCTTCAACGGTTCCATCCTGCCAAAACCCCGATCTGGTCGACCATCTCTTAACAAAACGAGAGAAAAACAAGTCACTCAATCAATGCGACTGAAGAAAGGTATTGAAAAATAATTTCCGATGATACAGTCTGGATATTTAAAAAAAACTGGGTATCATGGTCGAGTTGCCAAGCCCCAGAGTTTTGGAACAAGTTTGTTTTTGTGGGATGAGAGCAAATTTTCTTTTTTCGGGATAAAAGGAAAAAAGGTAGTATAAAGAATGAGCGGTACGGCTTTAGAAAAGGAAACTTTTTTGGCAACCGTAAAACATGGTGGAGGAGGAGTTGTGGTTTGGGATGTAAGGCAGCCAAAGATTTTTGGAAAGTAACATTTATTGAATCAATAATGGACTAAACTAGCTATATCGAAGTTTCGGGGCCTTTTGCATGGGTTATCCTACCAGGGGTTTTTTTTTTTTTTTTTTTTTATATGAAGTTTTTTTGGTGCAAAAAATGTTAATAAATTATATAATAAAAGAAACTTTGATTCTGTACATAAAACATTTCCTGAGATATTTGCGATTAATGCTAAAATTTCAAATTTTTATTGTGGTGTACGCAGACTTTTTCGAGCAAGTGTATGTACGTGCATGCTGTTACAGGCGATGTCTATACGTTAGATCTGCGGATCGCGGAATTACATATTGCCGCAGCGATTAGCGATCTGCACTTAATCTGTAAAATAACGTTAGAATGAGCGTCCAAGGTATATATGTACATATAAGTGTACATACATCTGCTACCTCAAACCTTCGGCAAAGCAGCACCCTATTGAAAGTAACCCCTTTATATTTTACACTCACAATTTGTACTAATTTATCAATATCACTTATACGAGTATATATACCTGTAGTTAAAATATATTGAGCTATTTTAAGTTGCGTACGTGGTGCTGTATGTAAGTATATATTTTTTTCTATTTTTATTCAAATGATAGTAATATAAAAAGTATGTGAGTGTAGTGAAAAATAAGTAATAAATAACATAAAAATAAAATAAAATGAAGATTAAGACCTATAGCGAAGCCCCTGTGGAACCGCGGCGAAGCATTGGGTCGCATGGGTGATCAGCTATGTGACTGTTCACGTCAAGTTAGACGAGTGCGTCAGCTCATGTTCCACCCTCCTCAGCTCCTTCATTGCAAATGCTGAGAAGTAGCGTACTGAATTCCAGGTCACTTCTTTTCCTTCATTTTGCTTTTTTTTTGGTGCAGACTGTTCTGCGCCTCTGCCACACCAAGTGCAGTCAGTTTGGCTTTCGTGGTGGAACCTGTTTAGATAGCTTCGAAAACATCTGTGACCACTAAGTATTTGCGAGCCACTCGGAGGTGTTAGGGACAAGGCGATGTATCCACCTCCTCTTCGTCGAGTTGTCCCAGCGTCTCTGCCATCTGTTGTAGTATTACCACTTCGCTGTGCCTCCTCCTGTGCTTCTCTAGCAAGCTCATCGATGGGTTCCATTCTCGCTATTACCAGAGCAGTATCGTCGGATATTGTGAGGAATGCACTGCATACTCTGATTGCCCCTACTCGATGAATAGATTCGAGGCCGCGTCTATAGCTTCTTATTTGGAGTGCTTGCGCCCATATTGGTGCCCCAGGCAGGTAAGCCGTTGCAGGTTGTCTCACTGCCTTATTACACATGTCTGCAGCAGTGTAACCACTGCATGACGTAGTGTCTGGGCCAGAGCCGCGTGACAAAGAAGTGGTCAATGCGAATCAGGCTCGGTCAGCCTGTAACGCTACCTAAGACTCAGTGTCAGAGCTAGAACGTTTGAGAGCCATCCTAACGGAAACGGGCACTGCGACATAGAGTGTTGTCTTTTTTACCCTAGCCCGGATATGGTTGAGTTAATTTATTTAGGATCTTCTCCGTCTCTTTAATGAAACTGAGAATATCCTTAGACGAGGTGTTTCTGATCTCATCAGATGTAATAAAGGGTCTGTTCATCTGTTCAATTCTGAGCCTGGCCAAGGCCGGGCAATCACAAAGCTGATGTAAACTATTTTCGTCATCCTCAAGACAGAGTCTGCATTCCGTTTCTGAGGAGAGACCTACTTTATTTAAGATATATCTCAGTGGATGATGGCCGGTGAGGTAGCCCAAAAGCAACCTCAGGTCAGATCTATTAAGAGGTGTGTTGGTTTTTGGGTAGATAGGACTGGTTAGTAGCTTGGCCTGCTGTAGACCAGGATATTGTAACCAGTACCGGGAGGCAGTGCATTTAGACCGATCAACTATGAAAGATGTTGACTTAGTCTAGCTAAGTCCGCAAAAAGGCTCCGGTCCTATGAAGGAAGTTGCCGAACCAGTCCTGTCTAGTTTATCAGCATTTCGTTGCCCTCGATTCCCTTATGGCCAGGTACCCAACAAATAACGACTTTTCGGCCGATTGACAGTTGTTGGAGGATGTCGCAACATCGAAGAACCAGTGTCGAGAAGAAATTTCAAGAGAATAATGCTTTAATAGCCGCTTGGCTATCTGAAATAATGGTTATATTGGCCCCTTTGGGACTTTTATCCAAACAGTGGGACATGTTCGCATGGCACCCGACATGCTCAGGCAGGTAAGCCGTTGCAGATTGTCTCACTGCCTTATTAAACATGTCTGAAGAAGTTTAGGCCACCATACAAGGGTAAGTTACTATAGGTCTCACCATTGAAGTATAGATTCACAGGATCATCTTTGGCGAGAGACCCCACTTTCGGCCAAACATGCTTCTGTTGAGGACATTTTTGAGATAAGTATTCCAATTTAGTATTTTGTCAAGGGGGACTCTTAAGAACTCTACCTCATCGGAAAGTATCAAAAGAGAGCTTTGAATGTTCCTTGAGAAGGGTACCAAGACCGCTTTTTGTCGGTTAATCCTGAGGCCCTCCTTGGCACACCAGGTGGTCACAGTCCGAACTGCTGAACACATTATGTTTGAGACCGTATCCCCAAATCTCCCTGAGACCAGGATCGCAAGGTCATCGGCATATCCAATGACGTTGTACCCTTGTGAACTGAGCTCGACTAGGAGCTCCGTCTATCACTAGGGGTCAAAGAAGTGGCAAGAAGACTCCTCCTTGAGGACACCCCTTGATCGGCCTAAAACTGACATTCACATTACCAAGAGAAAAGATATGTCACGTTGATTTAACATGGCTTCAACCCAGGCAATGGTGAGGCTATCTATACCCCTCTGCACAAGTGCTCAAAAGCACACTCAACCTCAGAAAAAAAGCACCTAACGCTATTTCTTTTGAACGAAAGGTCCTTTCGATTATACCGACCATATTATGAAGAGCACCTACCTTTGATATACCCTTCATATAGGCGAAATGGTGTTCATGAAGGGGGTCTGAAATGTTGATTGATTGCACAATGTGGTAAACAATAGGACGTTCAATTGTCTTGAGAAGGAAGGAGGTAAGATTGGTCTATAAGATCTAGCCAGTTCCATGGGTCTATTACCCTATTTTGGGATGAAGACGACAGACACCTTCCTCCATGATCGAGGCATATAACCCCAGTTCAGTCTGGCTCTCATGAGAAGTAGTAAAGGGCCCATCAAGAGATCTAAATGTTCTGAAGCAGAGCCGGAAAGATGCCATCTCCCCTTGGGGACTTAAAAGGCTGAAAGGACATGATCGCCCATCGAACTTTGACTTTGTCAAGAATGCCGCCAGATAGGCTGCAATTCTGTCTGTTTCTTATATGTCTGTCTATAATGGGAGAGTTCAATGATGTTTGTTGAAGTATAGACCCATTAAAATGGTGCCCCATACAGAATTACTGATGTGACCACGTTATGTAGAAGCATCCGACGCCCTTGCTTCAGTCCTCTAGTGTTCAGCATAATGCGGGATAGGGCTTTTCCAACTTCGGCCGCTATTTATGCACGTAAAGGAGGTGCGCTTTGTACCAAAGCCGTATGTCTAGCTATATAGCGAGGTAGAGTATGGCTCTTATCGTAGTAACAACAGAGTTTCCGACACGTATATTGGCTGATACTACCTTTTTTGGCTACTGATGAGTACAGTCTCAGTTTTCTGCTTCGTCAGGTATAATCCAACTACAGACAGCTAGTTCAATAGCTTCTTTGCAAATAGCCTCTGCTTCACTGATACGTTTGTTACAATGGTCTGCGCCCTTCGCACAACGTCCTAAAAATTAAGCCTAAGAACTAAGAAATAAGACAATAATGAGACAATAATTAAGTAACGTAAATAAGGAATTAGAATATATAGGAACAAAAAATTGAATAATATAAAACTTTGCAATCAGGCCTGGGTAAGCAGTGGATAACTACTATTGCTTGCACCAATAATTAGGAGACAAAAGCGACAAAGAAGGTCATAGGTAGATTAGTACAAGTGGTAAACAACGGAAGCAGACAAATAGAGATAGCAAGAGGAGGATTCGACACGAAACGCCCACCAAATGTGGAGAGTTATGCCGAACACGAGGACGACACGACGACTAGAGATCATTTCTGAGCTGTTGAGTGACAAATCGAAAAAATTAAAAATCACTTTCACCTTAGCCACGGAAGCGGGCGGATCGACGCGGATGACCGAAGTAGCCACAACAGCGAACATAAGCAGAGGACACAAAGCAACTAATCAGAAGCAGAGAGGCAGCTCAGCGACCTGAGCAACGCAACGATAGATCGGTGGACGTAGGACAGCGGAGTAGCGACGCGGAGAAGCAGAGGGGCAGTGCAGCGACCAGAGCAACGGTAGATTGGAACACGGTGGACAACGGAGTAGCGACGGTAAGCGGCAAAAAAGTGTTTGTTGTTATCATAAACATCAAAAATTCTAACTGTGCAAAGATGGCTTGTTAAAGTAGCGGGGAATTATATTTACAAGTGTTTTTGTTGTTTGCATAGACATACATAATTCTAACAGTGCAAAGTTGGCTAGTGTGTTAGAAAAAAAAAGCAAGGCAGGATTGTGTAAGTCAAAAGTAGTGAAATAGAATAAATCGTGTTGTTACGCTGTTTAAGTGTTTGTGCAGGCATCTTGATCCCGTAGGTGAAAAAGATTTGGCTTTCGTCAGACCACGTGATTGATATGGACATTGAACAGTACGCCGTTTTAAGAGTAAGTTCCGATAGCTGTCGTGTGCGAATATGTATTGGCCACGGCACATCAGTCCGACATACTTGGCGGTAGTAACACATGCCTAAATTAAATTAATAGGGAACTTCGTTTCCTTCAATTGACATGGCTTGGGTATATTCATTGTGGTAGTTGTTTGCGAATCAGAACTTGGCTCACAGCTTATCACATGGATGAGACACACATTTTGAACAGCACCCGTAGTAAGAGTTATTGGGGTACAGACGCAACGACCATAACCTATTCTCGGACGCAAAGTGGGGTAATCATTGGTAGTATTCCGAGATTGCATCATAGTAGAAACCAGGTTGGTTGTTTGTTTTCGCGTTTGTACATATGACTTGGATGCGTTTGCGAAAAAGATTTGGCTTACGTTTAACCACGTGGATTAGACAAACGTTAGAACAGCACGCTGTCTCGAACAACTTGTCTGACAAGTGCCCTGAGCGATTAAGAACTTGGCTACGACACGTCAGATAGAAGATCGGTGCAGCAACGATAGACTTTTATTTTAGTAATTTTATTTTAGAATCAACGATTCCATTTAACATATTCACATAAGTAGGCTGAAGCAACGAGGTTAGAATTCCAAAGATAGTATCTACTTATAAGAGAAAATAGCCCTGCGCGGTAAAGTATTGTTGTAAGGCAAATAGGTAAAAACTAAATTAAAATAAATATTATGAACTCAAATATAGAGCCAAAAAATTGTTAAAATTTAAAAGTCTGGAAAAACTCCATCCGCCAGTGGTCACTGAAATAAATAATTTCTGTGACGAACGCCCGGACAGAAGCCGGCCTACATAACCCGGCCTGGAACAGTCGTTACAGTGGTGCCCGAGCAGGGAACCTGGCGTTTCCAAGACATCCAAAAAAAATAAATATAAAAACAAATTAATAATTTTTGGCTTTATATTTTGTTTAAACTATTTTCGAAAACTAGATTAAGGTTAATAGGTTTAGTCAACTATATATTTCTTAAACACAAACACACCACATCGCACACATTTCCCATTCCATACACATACACTGGCACTCCTTAGAACCACATTAATTTCATTGTCATTTCTTTTACACACACACTCGACACATAGGTTAATTTTTCAGCTTTACGGACATACATTTAACAATCGTCATTCTCATCATCACACATTTTGTTGTAAAAAACGCGTGGTTTATAATTTAACTTATTTGTTTTTCCCGTAATATTCTTCTTCTAATAATATTATTATTATAATATTTCTATTAATAATATTATTAAAAAGTAGCGGCGAAGAAATAATATAATAATATTCATAATTATTGTATAACCATACAATTTTAATTACAACAACAATTTTAATCATAATAATAAAATTATTAAAATGAAGCAGAAACGAAAAAAAAGGAAAAAAAAGTGGAATTCAGATTCTTACGACACATATCAAGACGACAACATGACTGAATGTAACAAAGTTAGAGATGCAACAGTACGCAGAAGAATTCCTAGAAGATACAGAAGGGACACCAAACGTTCAACGAGCCGAACTAGTGGAATTTATAGAAGCAGGAACATATTCAGTGGAAACAAGAATACGACTAGAGGAACTTAAAGAAAAGCATAGAAAACCAGCAGAAGTGAGATCGGCTGACAAGAATACTGTGCATGCTCTGTTGGAATCGGGTGAACAAGCGAGTGGACAAGCCACGGAAAAATCAAGCGAGGACAAGAATCCCCCAAAAGTTGTAGTGACTAAGTCAGGACAGGACACCGGAACTAGCAACACCATGCTGCTGAGACAATCAAAGAGATCCGTTTCACTTGTTAGATCCGACCGTGGAGGGACTAAAAGTAACAACAGGTAAGAATCTAGGCGAAATCATGGACCGGGTTCGCAAATAGAAAATTACATTCGATGGAACGACAGATGTTTCGGAATTTCTGGAACGGATCGAGGAGCTGATAGAAGCTTACGATACCTAAAGAATTAATGCCACGAACAATGCCTGAATTCCTGTGGGGTAGAGCACTTGCTTGCGGAACAATGCACTTGATTGGAAGAGTTGGCTAGCTTTAAATGATGATGATGTAATGATGTATTGTTAGGCATGGATTTTTTGACTCAGAGTCGGGCAAAAATCACATGTGGGGGACATTCTGTTCTAATGAGAGAGGAGGTTCAGCACTGGGGCATTAATGAGGTACGACAGATGCTCAATGAAAGGCGAAATGTCATTGCAGCGAGAACTGGTGGCTTACAAAGGAACGTATCAAAGATGTAAAACAATGAGGTTCTAACATATGGCCTCGTATCTAAATACGACGGCAGAGAGCGCGCATCGCACCTCTCGGGACACCTTTACAGCAACAAGACATACATCCAGTCTACTAAGAAGTAGTAGGATTCCAGCAGCAACAGGAGGAATAGACAGTATGGGCTGTTTGACTCCGCCAGAGAGGCGGCGAACGCAATATACCTCTCGGGACATTTCAACAACAACAGAACATAGCTAGAAGCCACACAGAGCTAACGGTGTTTCGGCAGAAAGGTCGCAGGTGCATCAAATCTCTCTGGATACACCAAGGGATAAGAAACTGTTTGATGAGATCACAGCCACAAGCCACATAACAACGCATAATATTAGAATGAAACATGACAGACCTTTGCAGCAACGGCACTTTTTGCCAGCCTATGGAAACAGCTCGTAGTGATACGCTCGTCGATCAAACCCTTTGCCCATGACTTAGTCGGAAATTAGAGGATGTACAACAAGATCCGACCAAGTTTCCCGACTACGCTATTAAGGATAGTAATCTTTACCGCCATATTTCATGTTTCGATTGCAAGGAGTACTACCAACCGTGGAAACTATGCGTTGTAAAACATCTCTGCCAGAGAGTGTTACAAGAAAATCACGACATGCCGACTGCTGGTCATCTTGGTATACGTAAAACTTTGAGTCGGGTTATGAACCAGTACTACTGGCCTGGCATGTATCGGGACATTCGGCGTTATGTGAGAACTTGCAAAAAATTTCAACAATATAAAACATCACAACAGCAGCAGGCAGGCAAAATGCGCACCAACGTAGCCCCAGAACCTTTTGACTCTGTTTGCAGGGACTTCATTGGACAAATTGTTGATCAAAACCAAATTGTTGATCCCTTGCCTCAATGAAAAAGTACAGTGACTAGACTTTTCGCTATTGACTTTTATATTCCAGCGATTTGTTAAACGTTGAAAATCTACAAGATAGTTTTGAATGTTAGAGGAAGCTTCGTGTGGACAGTTTGAGTTTGCAAGTATGGCCGCATCGTCAGCATATGTAGCCAGAAGCATGTTCTCATTTACTGGAACTGGCATATCAGCAGTATACAAAGTATAAAGGATAGGACCAAGCACACTTCCTTGTGATACACCAGCAGCAATGCGGCGGATCCCTGAGCGCTCATCTTTCACCTCGAAAATAAATTTGTAAATTTCGTTTAGTAATTTCTATTTTCTTTATTTTTGTACTTGCTCCCGCTTGGACAACCTCCCAGCCTGTGAGTAGGGACGCATGTGGTCAACCTGGCGTTCCAAACAAATATTCCTCCAACGGGTCTGAGTGTTCGCAACTTAGTTTAGTTACATTTTTATATTGTACTTATTAAGCAACTGTTTTTTATATGTAGTTGCAAATATTTAAATAAGTAAATAAATAAATAAATAAATTAGTACGATAAAGGAGCTTTTTCGAAACTGGTAGTTTTACTTTGCATAGTCTGCCAAAAAACGGTTCACATGGAGCCAACTGCATGCTTGCAACTGGAGTCAGTATATTCCAAAACTCGATATTGGTACTGATCAAACTCTTACATTTCAATGCAACGCTTTAAAATATTTTTTCCAATTGCGACACCCTTTTCTGCTAGCCCATCACTTTTCGGAGAGTGGAGATTGTCTCCAAAGTTAGAAAAAATCAATGAATTGTCAAATTTGAGCTTTGTTGGGTATCCAAAAAAATTAAAACGCTTTTGTAAAACATTGATCATGTGATTTGCTGATTTACTAGCCAATTGCTCAAACATTAAAAAGTTTGAAGATGCGTCTAAAAAAGAGATGAAGTATTTTCCCGCATATTCGAATATATCAATTCCTGCCATATGAAATGGGTACTCAGGAACTTCATCTTGAATAACTGACTCTTTTTGCTTGTTACGAATAAATTTTTCACAGACGGTACTGGCTGATACAGTTTCTTTGTTTTCTGAAGTTATTCCTGGCCAAAAAAAGCACATTCTAGCTCTTGAAAGAGTTTTTTCTACTCCAAGATGAGGCGCATGAAGAAACTTTATAATTTGTCCTTGCAATTTTGTTGGCGGCACTAGCTTGCAATATCGAAAAAGAAGCTTGTTTTCAAAATGCATTTCTGATTTATACTTATAAAACTGTTGACTAAACTTGTCCAGCGTATGATACGTTGGCCAACCATTTTCTACATATTCACAAATTTTTCAATATTGTTCATCGTCTTCCATCAGCGCAAGATAAACTTTGTAATTGTTTTCAGATAAACAAGCTCCACGGGTGATTGAATGAATGACATTCGACAACTCTGGAATTTCATCAGTTTCTCCTAGTTGAGCTCTTGATAAACAATCCGTAATAAGCATGTCTTTACCCGGTTTATACATTACACTTAATTGCGGATATTTAAGTAAATACAAAAGCATTCTTTGCAGTCGAGTTGTTACGTCATCAATATCTCTTTTCATTAGGGTCTCCAGCGGCTTGTGGTCACTTTCTACTGTGAATTCACGACCATATTTATAAAAGTGAAATCTCTGACAAGCAAAAACAATTGCCAAATTGTTCAAATTTCTTCTTGAATTATTACACAACCTAGACCTTTTTTAGACGCATCTGCCTGAATAACAACTTGTTTTGACTTATCATATACCGCTAATACTGGACTTAAAACAATACTGGTTAAGTCTCCCAGTTCTCCTTGATGTGCATCATTCCACTCAAATGGTACATCATTTTTTGTTACATTTCTCGTTTGCTAATTTTTTAGAAAGATTCGGTGCCCTTCTGATAAAACATGGCCCATAAACTCTACTTGAGATTTTCGATACTGCAACTTGTCAGGATTAAATTGGACTCCATTTACTTTTGCCCTGTCTAGTACCACTGACAATATTTCATCATGCTCCTTTTGTGTTTCTCCCATAATACCCAAATCATCAAAGTATACTATAACACCAGGTATGTCTCCAAAAATTTGGACCATATTTCGTTGAAACATTTCAGGCGCACTGTTTATCCCAAAAGGAACACGATTGAATTTATATCTGCCAAATGGAGTCATGAACGTAGTAAGATCCGAACTTTTTTATCTAATTCCTTTTGCCAATATCCACTAGATAAATCCAATACCGTAAAAATCTTTTTGTTTAACATCCGGCTAGTAAAGTCCTCAATTGTAGGAATTAAAATATGTTCGCGTTTAATTGCATTATTAAGTGGTTTTGGATCCAAACACAACCGCAATTTACCGTTGGGCTTTTCCACTATTTGCAAATTGTTAACCCAATCCGTAGGATACGATACTGGGGAAATTATCTGATCATTTACCAATTCATTGAGTTGTGCTTTTAAAGGTTCAAGTAAACTTTGAGGAACACATTTTTTATATTGCAATGTTGGCTCCACGTTCTCTTTCAATACAATTGATTGCTTATTTGGAAATTTTCCTATTCCTTCAAACATATATCTAAACTTTTCTACAAATTGATTTTTTGAGTGGGGTAGACAATTAATTGAATCAATGTTTAATTTTATCAATTTAAATTCAATAGAAGTAGTTAGTCCGAGTATTGGATCACACTTAAATGACGCTCTCATGGTTGTTCCTTCTTGAACATCAAAACAATCTCACATTACTGTACCAAAAGTTATGACTTTATTATTACTGTAATCATAAACTAGGTTTTTGTTATCTATTATATTTACTTTAAGGTCTTTAACAATGTTAATTGGGATGCAGTTGACATCTGCTCCTGCATCAATCTTAAACGTTACATGTTTATTCATAATTTTATATGTTTTCATCCAGTTCTTCTTGTCTAACCCTGACATCTTATTATCAGAGTCCTGATTGTTTATAGACTCCACCTTCTTGTTGTCCACTTTCGTCTTCGGCTGCTTGCAGAATTTAGCGAAGTTCCCCATGCTATTACAAGAATAACAATTATTTCCACGAGCTTTACATTCCGTGCGATGATTTGTCTCATACGCAGCTCCACAGTTAAAACAACGCCGACCTGCTGCGATTTGATTTTGTGATGAAACGGTTTTCTCTTTGACAACCTTGATACCAGCGTTTTCTTGCAAGGTCCGTAGTTGATTTAACTTTACTGTCCAGCAACTTGAGTTGTAGTTTTTTATCATTGATGCCAATAATGATTCGATCGAAAAGCATTCGATTTTCATTTGATTTTCCGCACTCACATTTAAACTCACAATGCTGCGCCTGTTTTCTTATTTGTGTTTCAAACTCTGCAAATGTCTGTCCATCAGTCTGTACAAGATTGTTAAATTTGTACGACTCCATAGTGAGATTTTTAAATGGAATGCAATATTTGTCGAATTCATTAAGTACAGCTTGCAGTGTTCGAACGCTGACTACTTTTGTTGCTGCTGCCCCCTCTGCACCTGAAGACGACGTACTCGGTGTTGGCACCACTGTCGACGTTTTTGCTGCTGATGCCGCTGCCGACGTCGACTGCGCATTTGCTGCTACCACCATTCCAACCATGTCATTTGCAGATCCATTATTAAGAAATAATGTATTGTAAATTTCTGGAGCCCTTGTTCCAGCAAGCCACAAGACTGTAGCAATTTTCGTTGGCTCGTTGTCTCCATCTTTGCCTGATGATATTAAATACATAAGAAATGTAGTTTTCCATTTTGGCCATTCGTTTGCCAAATCTGAACAATAGAGTTCGTGCAACGCGCGTTCACACATCCAGTTTGGATGTTTCCTCAATTGTACATTCAGTGGATTTGAGACCTCTTACTGACGTTCAACAAAAGGAGTAATATCTTTCTTCCCATCGATCACTAAGCAAGGTTTAGGACGGTCGACAGTATTATCTCATATAATTGATATAGGCAATGCTAAGCCAGTTAAGCAGCGGCACTATTCCGTTTCCCCGGTTATTGAGAACCTAATTTATGAAGAGGTGGATAGGATGCTCTCACTTGGAATAATAGAAGAATCAGAAAGCTCTTATCCACTTCCGCACATCGATTGAATATTGAATAGACTTCCGAAAGCTGAATATATAACAAGTTTGGATTTGAAAGATGCCTTTTGGAAAATTCCGCTCGATCCTTCTTCTTTCACATTACCTGGCAGGCCCCTGTATCACTATCGAGTGATGCCTTTCGGGCTTTGCAATGCCCCGATTAATGGGAAAAATACCACCACATTTGCGAAATGAGGTTTTTATTTATCTGGACGACTTTTTAATAGTGTCTGAATCGTTTCCTAGACATGTCAAAGTGCTTGCTGAAGTTGCAAGTCATCGTTAACGTGGTGGACTAACCATAAATATAGAGAAAAGTAAATTTTGCCTCAAACAGGTCAAATATTTTGGACTCCTGGTAGGTAATGGTACCATATGTACAGACCCGGAAAAATTTCTACAATTAAAGAATTTCCCACTACTAAATCACACAAGCAGCTAAGACGTTTTCTTGGTATGACTGGGTGGTACCACAAATTTATTTGTAACTACGCTTCTATCACATCTCCCTTCACGGAAAAAGAAAGTTTACATGGACGGATGACGCTGAAAAAGTTTCCGTTTACTTAAACAGCAAATGAGTACAACTCCTGTATTGCATAGTCCAGATTTCTCCAAACCATTTTATCTTCATTGTGACAGGCGTAGGCGGAGTTTTAGTTCAAATCAATCGGCATGGTGACGAAGTTCCGTTATGTCCAAGAAGCTTAACAAGGCGCAACGCAACTACTCAGTAACTGAGAAGGAATGTTTGGCAGCCATGGCTATTAAAATGTTTAGGACATATATTGATGCACATGATGTTACTGTTACCGATCATGCTTCTCTTAAGTGGCTGATGTCACAAAAGTGATTTGAGTTCAAGATTGGCAAGGTGGCCCTTAAAGCTTCAGGGTTACTCATTTAAAATATTACATCGCAAAGGCTCACAAAACATTTTACCAGATGCGTTATCTAGAACGTATTGTGATGACTTGTCTGCGATTGACAACAATTTTCAAGATTTTCTTCAAATTAATGCAAAGCATTTTGAAGCTCCAGAATATGTAGAAAGATTAAGAAAAGTTCAAAATAACTTGCATAGTTTACCAGATCTTAAAATTATCAATAAACGCAAGTTTAGGCGAACTGAGCACTCCACCGGCGATCAACTTTTCGATCAAAACATTTGGAAACTCTGGTTGCCTTATGAATTAATACCTGTCGTACTTAAAAACGCTCATGATGATCCATTGTCGGCACATTGTGGAATCCATAAAACTCTGGAAAGGATCAGACGATTTTATTTTTTGCCTAAAATGGTTTATGATGTTCGGAATTATATAAACTCGTGTGAATTTTGTAAAAAGACGATACATCCGAACCAAACACTTCGACCTCCGATGGGTAAAACTATGGGGACAAATCGTGTTTTTCAAAAACTTTTTATTGATTTCTTGTAGTGGCAATGTAGGGATATTTGTGGTGTTAGACCATTTTACGAAATTTCCTTTTTTGAAAGCGGTAAAGAAATTTACAGCCGAGATTGTAGTGCTTTACCTAGAGGAATTATTTTATTGTTTTGGAGTCCCCGAAACAATTGTATCAGATAACAGGATGCAGTTTAAATCCAATGTATTTGGTATCCTAATGCAAACCTATGGAATTCAACACGCATTTACTGCAATTCATTCGCCACAAGCAAATGCGTCTGAAAGGGTTAATAGGTCGGTTATATCCGGTATCAAGTCGTACATTTCGGTAGATCAAAGTAATTGGGATGAACTGTTAAGTCGAATATCGAGTGCCCTGAGGTCTAGCGTCCATTCTACGGTTGGCGCAGCGCCATATTATCTGATGTTTGGGCAAAACATGATTGTAAACGCTAGCTCTTATGACTTTCTGAGACACCTTCACATGCTCGAAGACAGGACCGCTCTGTTAAACAGGGACGACTCGTTGCAAGCATCCAGAGATAAAGCTATGTCTAAAAAAAAAAAGAATTACAATTTGCGATCTCGTGAAGTGGCTTTTGAAGTTGGGCAAGAAGTTTTTCGGCGTAATTTCGCACACACAAAATTTTGTGACGAGATTCAATGCTAAATTAGAACCTACTTTTGTGAAAGCACGCATTAAACAAAAGTTAGGCGGGTGTTATTACGAGCTCGAAGACTTGCATGGAAAATCTATTGGTAAATATCATGCCAAGGACATCAAACAATAAAAGGTTTCGTCGCTCCAGGTGGATCATATTTCCATGTTCTTCGTCCATTTTCCTCTGGCCGCCAAAATATGATTTTGGTAGGGGGGAATTTCTATTATTTATATTATATATTTATTGATTAAATTTCTTTCCTTTAGTTGGAAGCAAAATAAAAAACCCAAATACATATACATATGTATGCAGTTACGGCTAATGGCTTACTTATTTAAGGGACAAAGGCAAAAAAAATCAAACAGTATACGCGCCTTTAATAGGTAAATATAATTTGCAAATATGCAAATATAATTTATACTGAAGCATTTTGTTCTCTTTTAGGCGGTTAGTATTGTATCACCAAAATATCACGTTTGGCAATACTTGGTACCTTTTACATACCGTGGGGTTGAACCCGTCCATATATCTAATCAAGTCATGAGAGGATCAAGCATTTTTGCGCCCATTTGCAGAGTACCGTCGGCGACTGCTCAAAATTTGATATGCCAGGTCGACACATCCACCACATGCGCCTGCTACAGCTGTTACCCACAATCGGCACTAACGCAAAAAAAGGCGATGTGTAGTGTGTTTTAGTGTTTATAGCTTTTCTTTAGTTTGTTTATTGAATTAAGTAAATTAACTAATTTCATAGTCATATAGTTTTTTTTTTTTATTTTTTTTTTACATTTTTTTGGTTTAAATTCTAACGAAATTTTTCATTATTATTTTTGGTGCAAGATTCAATCTAAATTCGTTTAAGTTATTTCTCTGTGTTGGTTTAATTTATAATAATGTGTTGGTTTAATTATAATAGTGAAAGTGTAAAGACGTATTGCATTGCGATCAAACGACACATTACTATTTCTTTTGCAACAAAAAAAAAAAAAAAAAAAAACATAAATAAAAACAAAATTTCGTTATCAGTTCGCCTGCATCTGCTGCATCTGTGCTAAAAATAGCATCATGAGTAGCGGCGGCGGTATTGAAGCAGCTATGTATTGGCAAAGAATTGAGACAACAAAATCAAACAAACGGTCAATCTGCAGCTCGAATAATTTTTCCAAGAAAAAACTGCTGTTAGACCCAATACATAGTACATCTAAAAGTACAAATCGTTTTGCTGAACTCTAGATTCTTGATAGCAGTGAGGAGACGGAGGAGGATAAAGAGGAAACTGGTAATGCTGAAGCGAAAATAGGAAAAAACAAAGAGGAATCAACTGATCGAAATACTACTCCGAAGCCTCCGCCAATAATACTGGCTAATGTTAATGACATAAATGGTATGATAAATTTTATTACCAAAACTCTTTCGAAAGAAGATTTTACCTATAAGTCCCAACGAAACGGTCAAATACGCGTTATGGTTAAATTTGTGGATAGTTATAGAAAGTTTATAACAATATTTAAGAGAGATAAGGTTTTGTTTCACACTTACCAGTTAAAACAAGAGCGTTCTTCTAGAGTTGTAGTTAAAAATATACATTTTTCTACATCAATTGACTCAATTAAAAATGAAATTGAAGAGTTAGGTCATTGCGTAAGGAATATAAGCAATGTTAGGAGTAGTATTACCAAGCATCCATTAACATATTCTTTATTGATATGGAACCTAAGCAATGCAGTAATTAAAGTAGAGCCTCCCAGGAAAGTAACTGACATTGTACAATGCTTTCGATGCCAAGAGTTTGGACATACCAAGACGTATTGTACAAAAACATTTAGATGCGTTAAGTGTTCAATGTGCCATCCTACTTCAGAGTGTCAGAAAGACAAGGATTTGCCTGCCAAATGTGTTAACTGCTTACAAGATCATGCTGCCCGCTACAAGGGATGCAAAATTTATCAAGAATTAGTTGCAAAGCAGAAGCCTAATAGCCATTCTTCTCGTCAGCATTCAAGCAAACCACTTCAGGAGCATAGCTTTTCATCTTCGCACAGACCAAATGAGTTTAATACTAGCGGAAACCGCCCATCTTATGTGCAAGTACTACGAGAAAACAGAAGTTCAAATGACGAAGACCCTTTCCAAAGAATCGAAGGTTTATTAGCCAAACAGTTTGAATTAACAAACAACCTCCTCAATGTTAATATCAAAAATATGCAAGTAGATCTTCAAATTGCTATATGGAATGCAAATGGGCTTTCCAACCACGCAGAAGAAGTAAAGCTTTTCCTTAAATCTAATTACATTGATATCCTCTTGGTATCAGAAACTCATTTTACCAACAGGACACACTTTGAAATTCATGGATATGATCTAATAGTTGCAAATCATCCAGATAATAGAGCTCATGGCGGCTCTGCAATATTAATTATTATAATATCATGGAAATAGTTAAAGAAAATGCTATACAGGCTGGTTGCATTAATGTTGAATGCATGTCATTCGATATTACAGTTTGTGCAGTGTATTTTCCACCACGATTTTGTTTTAAAGAACAAGATTACTGTAACTTTTTCAAAAAACTTGGTTGTAAATTTATTGTTGGTGGAGATTATAATGCCAAACATCCTTGGTGGGGATCAAGGTTATCAAATCCCAAAGGAAAGGAGCTATATAAATGCATAAATACCAATAATTTTTCAACACTGTCTACGGGAAAACCAACGTATTGGCCATCAGACCCCCGCAAAATACCGGATCTTCTGGATTTTGCAGTTTATTTTGGAATACCACGGCATCATCTGGAAATTTCGGACAACTATGACTTAAGTTCAGACCATTCTCCAATTATAATTACATATGGCACTGCTCTTCCAGCACTATCCAATAAATATAAAATTGCCACATCTAAGACAGATATTTTAGCATTTCAAGATTGGATAGATGCGAAACTAAATACTAATATATCTCTCAAAACTGGTTTAGAAGTGGATACGGCTGTGGAATCATTTACAAACATACTGTTTTTATATCAGCTGAGCTTAGGAACCTTATAAATAATAAGCGAAAGCTCCGGAAAAATTGGCCAACCAGAAGATGTCCAGCTGATAAAACTAGGTACAATACAGCATCATTCCAACTTAAAAAACGCTTGCACGAAGTAAGAAATGAAGCAACTGCAGAGTTTTTCAAAAGTCTGGATCCTAACACGAAAGACTATGAATACAGCCTTTGGAGAGCTACCAAATATTTAAAACGACCTGCAAAACGAAATGTTGCTATACGTAATCATAATGGAGAATGGTGTAAAACCGCCAAAGCTAAGGTTGAGGCATTTGCACAACATTTACACTCAACATTTCAACCAAATTCAAATCTTGCGCCTGAAGATACTGAAATAATAGGGTTTCTGGATGTACCTTGTCAAATGTGCATGCCAACTCGTAGAATTACTGTGTCTGAAATCAAAGAAGAATTCGCAAAACTGAATCAAAAAAGGTCACCAGGCTATGCTTCACAAACCGAACGCTTTTAAAGGTGGCCACTCAGTGTGAAGCGTTTGTCCATACACTACAAACCGATTGTTCGAACATCATTTCGTTTGTAGCTGTTGCTTTGAAAAGTACAAATGAGTTCCTCAATTTCTTTGAATTTTATTAACAATTTATTACAAGATTTTTGTTTTTCTATTTTATTTTTGTAGCAATCACTTTTTGTTTGCTCATTTCTAAATAAATAAATAAATTCCTCAAGGAATACAGTGCTCACGCTTGCACACATTTTCCGCAAGACTATGTTGCCATGCAGACGTTTCGCACGAAATGAGCTAATGTTCGTCAGTGTGTAGTGAGTGGCCACCTTAACGAGCGAGAGCGATTGTTCTGCGCTCTCGCTTGCACGCACGGCTTAGGTGTACGTGACGAATGAATCATGCTGTTTGCGTACATGCAGCCGGTGTCATCGATTTAATAGACGTTATCACGTCAAAAATATACCATTATCTCAGACAATAGATGTGACAATTTGTTTTTTGGATTAGTACTTAATATCAACTGATATTATTTTAAATGAAAATTAAACGTCATATTTTGCAAATTGATATATACATATTTTGTAATTGAACTCTTTACCAAACTTCTTTACTAAACTATTTAGTCAGAATGTTGGTTCAGACGACAGAGAACACGTGACCTCCTGTGAAACGCAATAGAGCGACATTATTTATTTGGAGATTAGTATATAATTTAATTATCATATAAAAGGAGAAGGTACATGTATTAGAGTTGAGCGATATTTCACTACCTGTGATTCAATTACGGCGACTGAAAAATCACGAATATCAGTTGCTACTCGATATTGTAAATGTCAGTGATTGAATATCATTTAGTTCTTACTAGTGCCACTGTGATTCATGACGTATGAGTAATATATCATGCATATCATCAACTAATATTCGCTCAACTGATATATTGTATCAATATCAAGTGGCAACTGATGTCATATGTGAAGAATTGTAATGAGGATATGTCACTTGGTCAATCCCGGGAAGGATTATGCGGGATATACATGCTACTTAAAAATCAATGTTCCCGCTTCAATTCCCAAGATCTTTGTAAGGAGCCCATATCCTGTTGAGGGAACCCAGTGATACCGACTATCTCCAACACTCTCGAATGGTTTTTTTGTACCATTTTAAGCTAATCCTCTCCATAAAATGGCATTACAAAGCATAATTTTGACAGCACCTTTCTTTAAATCTTTTCTTAGTATCCAAGGGTGATAGCTTTTTGCGATTCAACCTTAATGGAAACCGGAAAATAAAAGCTGGTAGCAGCCGTTAACAGTAGACTCCAGCCGTTGCAATATATACTTCATCCAAATCCCGGCAATACAAATGAGAAGACGCTTTGGAGTAATTTTGATAATGAGGCTGCAACGTATAAACCTAAGGTCACAGGAACTTCACGCGGATTGGTTGAGGTGGAACGATATTTAGGTGAAAATATCATTCCACGAAACTCCGACCCCTGAAAGTGATGGCATGCTAATGGGTATAAATACCCAAGCCTTAAAGAAGTCGCACGTGAAAAGCTATATTATCTGGGGTCGTCTATACCATTCACAAAGTAATAGTAAGAATGTAAGGAGACATTAGTTTTGTTTAATGAAATAAATGGATAAACCCATTTTTTTTTGCTTTTTTTTTTTCAGCGATCGCAGTTAGAAATCACGGTGAAAGTAGCATTCACGAAAAACACTCCTACTCAAAAATCACTGATTAGCTCATCTCTAACATGAATGCAGCTGTTCGATAGCATAATTTAAAAAAAAAAAAAAACATTTTAAAAATACTTACTTGTGGAGCCTTATACACTGGTCATGATGGCCTTGTGTAGCAATCATCACATCAGCCTCGTCTAGAACGAACACTGTTATTTTCTTCATGTCGAAAAGTTTATATTTAAATCCCCAGTCCAACATTTTTCCCGGAGTTCCAATTAGAATGTGGTCAGTAATTTTTGTGTTTCGATCCACTGAAAAATATTGAAAATTATGCTTTAGTATCGACAGAAAATTGCGTACATCCTTATTATTAAATCCAGAAAAAAAACGTTAACTCTAGTTTGACCGAAACCTTTAATACTCTTCAGTCGCTATTTTAATCTCTATGAGTGCAGCTGCATCTGCGAAAAATTATATTAAATGAAGTAAAAAAATTTTTTTTTTAAATTACAACAGTGATTACTCTTTCACAAACATTGCTTGCACTATTACATTTTACTTTTACACAAGAAGAAGGAGCTGCTACAACAACAACAACCCCTCAATCAAGGCTGTCTGCCCTTGCCACGCTTCGTACCTTGCGTTGATACAAATAAGATCAAACGAAATATAACTCCTGCAAAATTACAGAACTAGGAACGACAACAACAACAATGCTCCTGTGCTACTACAAATATTATAAATCAGCGCGATATGCCGAGAATGCGAGGACAAAATGGAAGCCAAAGAGACAATACCCCCAGACTAAGTCAATAGTTATCCAATATCCAAAAAAAAAACAATGAGCAAGCATCCGCTGGCCTATTTGTATTTGAAGTAATTAGTTCTCTTATATTAGAGCTGATGGCAAAGCTTTAAATATGCGCTAGTTAGAACAAACATTTTATGCAATTACTCAATTAGCAAATAAAAACGTTTATGGTAGCAAATAAGATTGATAAACTTAATATTATGGAATGGAATGCGCGTGCCCTTCATATAAAAAGATTATAAATATTGTATTGATTCATAGTCTGCTATATATAAGCAAATAAGAATGCTTGGAGAGTTAGCAGGGCGTTCTAATCTACTACACTATTTTGCGTCCTAAGTACCAGCTGTTAGCAAGCGTTATTTTTCGACTGATCTCCAGGCTGACGTTGTTGTTGCTGGTTATCTCTATTCCCAGGTAGACAAAGTTTTCTACTACATTGAAGTTGCATACTCACAGACTGTCAACGACGAGTCGATGGTCTGTGAGTGGACACCAGGTAGATCGTCTGGTTCTCGTTCACCGCTAGGCCCATGAGATGTGGCTGTTTCTCAATATCCGAGAACGCCCTGCTAACTCGATGTTCGTTCGTGCCGATGATTTCTGCATATAAAAGTATCATCACTTCGTAAGGGTATTTGCGTATGATGTACTCCATCAGGAGATTATAAAATATCCCCTGCCTGAAACCTCTCTTGGTCCCAAAGGAGAGGTTCTTTCCTACGATGACGACGCATTGTGTGTGTTATAACGTCATCATGCAACGACGAACGATCTTTGCTTTGGTACCAAGATTAGATACGGTTTTGAGGAACTTCGTTCTTAACGGAGTGTCGAAAGCAGCCAGGATTTGTTGTAGTTGGAAGAGGCTGCCTGAAAAGGCTTCGGCAGTCTGTTGTGATTTCAACTTTCCAACGTCTAGTTTTCGGTGAGAGTTGGAAGATGCGGCGTGCACCATGGTGAGTCTGGTGAACTCCTTGACTGGGACAAGTTAGGTTCCAAGACTATGTTGGAACCTCGTATCTTTCGGGCATCCAACACGCTCTATGCGTGCGTGTTTTCACAGTTGGATGTCATAAATGTCACTGACGGTTACTGAGGTACACCTATTGGAATAACTATCAAAGTTATTTGGTCACTCGTAAGGTATAAACAATTTACTAACATTATTATCCATTTAGTTGAAGACATTGGAATAGGATAACCACAGACCCTGGCAACTACAATGTAGGGGCGACCAAATCAGCAGACATAGTTTATGCAACTCCGTTAGGGGCAGTTGGGTCTTTTCGACGGTTGTACGATGGTTTTTGGGGCAACACATTACAAGTCATCCAATGACAGATTTTCTTTCCTATAATTCAAAGACCTATTATACATGCCTGATAGTTGAAAACATCATTTCATTACAAGGTCGTAAAAATGTTTGAGCCTATCGTACACACAGAACTTTCCTCTGATCACATCGCCGTTATACGAAAGCTCTCTACAAAAGTTGAAACTAATGTCGAAACATAATTTACAGTATTCTAAAGCAAAGTGCTCTGATCTTGAGATATTCGAGATATTTTATTAGAATTGAAGAAAGATACATCATCATTTGGCATTTCTAGCTTAATTAAAACAAAATTAAGTTCATGACTTCGACATACCCTGTTCGCATTTCATAATTTAATGTATCGAGTTAAATTTTGTTTTTTGATCATAAAACAAGAAAAAACATTAACTTACACTCGCCCTTTTTGCTCGGCACCGCTGGTGTTTTACTTTAGTTTTTAAATTTTTGAATGGGTGCTTAGATTTAAAACCAGAAACCGAACCGAATCTCTAATACCATTCACATGAAATTTTATATCGTATTGGAAAACATAAACGTGGGAGGTTTGAATAGGGGGCTACCCCAAAAAGTGGGTACACGCCCACTAGTAGGTGTTTATGATGCGACCATTTATAAGATGCCACCATATCGAATTTCAAGTTGATATTGACGTTTTTTGTACAAATACATACATAAAAGTGAGCTGTGGATTTATATGGGAGTGCGTACGAATTTCGAGCTAATATTGATTTAAATAAGTAAGTTTTTCTTACAAAAATACAAGTTGGCGGTGAGTTTGTAAGGGGGTTACCCTAAAAGAGGGCGGAACACGCCCATTAGTCTATGTATGTTAAGCGGGTGTCTATAAAAAGACACCACATCGCATTTTAACCTAATAATGACTATTATTTTTCAAGGTAAGCCAGCTGAAAAAGTTTTAATATGTACTACGAAAAAAAGATGGCATACTACTACAAAAAAAAAAGATGGGTATAATACACTTCTAGTCGTGCACCTCGGCTCTCTCTATCTTGTTTTCTTAATATGTTAACTATAAAATAAAGAAAATATGATATATAAACAATATATAAAAAAAGTTCATAATAACCAAAACGAGTAAGAATGGTACAGTCGTGAACTCACGACTTTAAAGTACCCTACCGACTCTTTTAATGCAATTACATAATTATATATTTTTTAACTTAAAAAAATCAAATTATCTTCTAGCCCTCATATAAATCAAATAATGACAGAGAAAGTACCGGTTATCTCGGAGTCGACCACACTCGAATGTAGCGTTTTTTCTTTTTGTAGTGTAAAGTATGTAACTTTAATTTTTTGTCTCGAAACGGTTTTATAAATTTAAGTTACCTTCTTCGCCACGAACAGCAAATCTCAGTTGGATGTTTGAGCAAAACTGAGCCATGCGAGCTGCGACTTCACCAGTTTGAATAGCCAATTCATATGTAGGCGACAAGCAGATTACCTGTTAAAATGTATAGATTGGTTAAAGACGAATTAAAAAACACGTTAGCTTAGATTAATTAAAAAAAACTTTAAAATCACTTCAAAATATACAGTTTGTATATGATTTAATGGTATCATGGTATATAATAACAACTACTGTTGAAGAGGTAAAAAGAAAGTGCCAAAAGGCGACAGATTTTTATTTTACATTTGTACTAATTCATTCGTACTCCTCCCCCTACTGCTTCTTTCTTTGTCCTGTCTGTGTCGAATTCAGCTTAAAACGCAAGACGGGTTGGTGAACTTAGACCCATGTGCCGCTGCAATTCATATACCGTTACGCTCCTTATAATCCAAATCTCCTCCGCTTTCCCACGCAAACCATTACTGTTGAGCTGTAAAATTCTGAGAGTTCAACCGGTATTTGGTCTTCGGAGCAGCAGGGAACTGGTAAATTTTGTGTACAAGAAAAACTATTAAAATTAGCTGGAACAAATTAAGAACTTATCTGTATAGATTGCCAGCACGATGAAATCAGTACTTTACTGCCAATGAGATTAGTGCTCCTCTTTACATGATACAAATTATGGCAACCATTACATTGTACAGACATAACATTGTTATGTATCAGACTGCCACAAATCATCAGATGTTTGTGAGGTAGTAGTTCCAGTGATAGTAGTAGCTGGCAACAAACTGCGCTGCCCAGTATCTATGGGAGTGAAGCCCTGAATAGGTTCGAAGATGGCAGCGTACGACACACCGAACCGAGGACATATTTTGGAAAATCTTCTTCGCACAGACTGAGTCCCGGTTTCAAATTGGTTTCAGACCTCAATATATCATCGAAGGTTAAAAAAAGAAACAAGTAATATAAAAGTGGCCGTGGCATGTCAATATGGATATTCTATTTGACTGCAGTAAAGTCTATTTGCCGGAAAAAGCTGGGGGCAACCGCAAAAAATGAGCTTTGCATATCAATATAGTTTATAAACTTAAGACCAAATGAAGCTTAAATACCTCCTTTCACCGATTTATAAAAAATGTACTCAAAAAATGCGAAACTGACAGGCGGATATATCTAGATCGATTCGACTCAACGAACTTATCGAGATTATATATACATTATGGGGTTTACGATGCCTTTTTTAATGTGTTAGAAACTTTCAGACAAACTGATAATTCCATTTCACACTATGTGTGAATCAATTCCGATAAATTGAGAACCTCCTCTTTTTTTTAAGTCGGTTAAAATAATTCATTTATCTTGTTTAGTATAAATAGCGCGTATCAACGCGATCAACCAAATTAAAAAAAAATAATAATAAACAAGGACTCCATTCCTTCTTCATTAATCGTACATTCACGACTACGAAATACCCTGCACCCTTTCTAATATAGACCTATGCAGACTTCGAAATTTTCAAACAAAAAACAACTTTTTTTAAATTAAAAAAAAATACAAATATAATTTAATTATGAAGGTAACAAAATAAAAAAAAAAAATCAATATAAAACATCTGTTTATAATCAAGGAGAATCTACATGTTCAAGTATGAAGTCTCTAGCTCTAATACAAGGTGCGTCATAGCGGTGTCCTTTCATAGGAAAAAAAAGTTTTCCAAATAGATAAACACAAACAGCTATTTTTAAAAAGTCCTGTTTGTTTTGCGACAGACCTTGTGGACCCAATTTCTCCGACAAAATGCGATGAATCGAATCTCTGGGAGTATTTAATTCCATTTCCATATAACGCAACGAAGATTTCGGCTCATTTTGTATGAATTCACGCTCTTTTTCAATGTTCTTTTCGATCACCACTGATTTTGGATTTTGGCAGGCACGACTTTTCATCGTCACAGAGGTCTTCACGACCTTCTTGAAAACGTTTAAACCACTAGTGAACATTGCTACGGGATAGACAATTTTCACCATAAGCTTGTTTCATCATTTGGAACGTTTCGGTGAATGTTTACCAAGTTTAAAACAGAACTTAATATTTGCTCTTTGTTCGAGATTCATTTTTCGACCGATGCCCAAAAGATACTATTACTTTTAGCGCGATAACTTCGCTTGTAGTGTAGCCGATTGTCATAAAATTTTTACAAGATGTTAGTGAAGGATGTAAGAAACAGCTATTTTTAAAAGTTCAGTTTCCTTTGCCACAGACCATGTAGTTCCTGAGATTTACTATTTAGAAATCCAGACAGACGGACCGCGACTCAGTTTTTGATGTTGATCAAAAATAAATATACTTTATGGGGTCTACTATGCCTTCTTCTGCCTGTTACAAACATTCACACAAACTTATACCCTTGTCTCTTTGGGTACAAAGTATAACCAGAGGGAATGCGGTAGTCGTGAAATCACGAATCAGTTTTCACTGCTGATCCGGAATGCATACACTTTATTAATAACTAGGCTGGTGCTCTTTATATATATATATATATATATATATATATATATATATATATATATATATATATATATATATATATATATATATATATATATATATATATATATAAAGGTTTCCAATATAGTTATATACTCGTATATACTATACACGTATACAAAGTTAGGTTAGTAATTTAAGAAATAATTGAAATCATCCCCTATTTTACCTTGATTCAAAAAAAAAAAAATTTTTTTTAAAAATAATAATTATTTTGTTTTTTTTTTCGGCAAAACCTTCTCTGTTCCTCAAAGCATATACACACCAATTTACCCGGCGAATGGTTGGAACGTGTATCTGTCTATAACGGACATACAAATATATATACATAGGGATATACTTTCGATTTTATACTTAAATATAAATTTTAATATAATTTTATTTTCCGTGAATTTTTCCTATATTTTAATTTATATTCGGGGCGGAGATGAAAGCAACAAATCAAAGATCATTAAAATCGGTGCAGCCGTTCTCGAGTTATAAAATTGTTCATACAAAAATACTAAAATCGCGATTAAAAAATGGGGTACGGGGGTAGGAGGAATATCGGCAAAACCTTCTCTGTTCCTAAAAGCATATTCACATCAATTTTCACGGTGAATGGTTGGAAGGTGTATCTGTCTATAACGCACAACGCAAGAATAGTAAACTTGTTCTGCGCGCGTATCTAAAAATCCATGAATCTATTTTTTAAAGTTTCCGACATCTCGTCGTTCAAACATACGAAGGGCGGACGGACAGACGAACATAGCTATATCGACTCGAAATTTAATGCTCATCAAAAATATATATACTTTATTGGGTCTTCCACGCCTTCTTCCTGCTACATACATTTGCACAAACTTAGTGTTCCAGGGCAGGGTAGAATTTCACTATTGTCTTGGATTGATTATCAAAAAGAGGAAAATGGTTAAGCTTTTCTGTAATCGTGGAACTAGGTATAACTAGGCACTACCTACCTACTAAAGCAAACTCGTTTCAATATACATATGTAAAAATATCAATTAAAAAAATTATGATAGTACCTGAGGGTGATTAAAAGCTGGATTTACGCGACTTAGCATTGCCAGAACGAAAGCAGCTGTTTTTCCAGTTCCCGACTGGCTTTGTGCTATCATATTCTGGGGAGGATCCGCTAATAAAGTAGGTAAGGCAGTTTCTTGTATTTTCGACGGAGTGTTGAATCCCATTGCATATATCCCTTTAAGAAGCTCCGGTTTTCTTTTAAACAAATTGTATTATTATATAAGGTTAACTTCACAAAAACTGTTAGATATATTTGTACTTACAAATGTAGTGCTTCAAAAGTTTTTACTGAATGTAGAGGAGAGTTTGGATCCTTTTGCTGTACATCCAACGATAATTTAGTATTTACCAATCCTTTTCCTAATATTTTTATGAGTAGGCTAGTTTCAGCAGGACTATAGGAAAGAAGAATATTAAAAACCAAGTTTAGAAATCGGTAACTTAGGTGGAACCGGAATATAAATATTTTTACCATCCGCCCTTTTCTCGGCAAAGGTGGAATTTATATTTGGAAAGGAAATTATGTTTAGATTTACCAACTTTCATCCGTCAATATTTTTCGCAGGCCAGTAATATATTGTAGTAATCATCTTCAGGGTGATTACTACAATATATGTATCAATATTTAACACAACAAAAAGTGATCTACCTCACAGTTTGCAGCGCAGTCCAAAACGAAAAATATTAACGCATAACATCAAAAAAAGGTCGCTAGAAACTTAAACTTTACCAATTTTCAATATAATTAGGGTGACCACAAATCCCCATTTACGGGGACAAGTTTTATTTTTTACTCATCTGTCACTGTAGTCGTTTTTACGAAGAATTTGTAGAATGTATATATGAATTTAACTCGCTCAAGGTCATTTACATTACATAATATTTATTTATATATATTTCCTCAATGATAAAGAAGGAATAATGAACATAATGCCTTGTGTAACTCATTATCCAATGATAACGAAATGGGAAACTAGCATTCTTGCAAGTACGGTTCTTTCATTTTTCTGTGTGTTTGTTATTGCATTATCCCTTCTAAACTGCTCCTCTTGACTATTAGCGAATCCGCCAATCGAGAGAGTACAAATGGGACGTTTGAATAGTTTTTTGTTATTGATTGTAAGACGCGGTGCTTTGCTGCCCTTCTCCTTGCCTCTCCTTTCCCCTGCCACTCCACCCCCATGCCGCTTTCCACCAACTCCAATTCTCCCACCCCTCATCTCCTGTCCCTTCCACCCATTCTACAACCTACCCATTTAATTATTTATTTTTTATTTATTTGAGTTCCTATCCAACTCTCAAAGAGTACGGAGTAGTCGAATTCGTAAACAAACAAGCAAAACATCAAAATACAAAAAACAATTTACAGTGAAGTAGCGGTCACCTGTTCTAAAAATAGAACAACTGATAAGCGACTGCAGCTTAGCTGCTATAAAGCAGCAAAACATGTCCTTTGACGGCGTTGGCGAAACCATTAATTTTTCGTGGCAAACAGTGCCCAACAATCCACGTGCAATCAAGCGGAAGAATGAAATCTCTCCACTTCTGGTAAGAAAAGTTCCGGCCATACCCCTTCCACATCCAGTCATGCAAATCAATTTGCCCTGTTGGCAGATCCGGAAGATGAAACTCCCAATTAAACAACGACGAAACCAACACTAAATGAGGAAATGGAAAGCGATACACCAACATCTGAATACAATTTTTGTGAACAATATCAGCGATATAAATGGATTGCTTCAATACCTTAAGCCTCACATATACTTCACTGAATTCACTTATAAATAAACTACCACACATTTCTGCTTAAGCAGGAAAGGGCATTCAGGGTCGTAGCCAAAAACATTCATCACTCTACACAAATTGAAACAATTAAGCAAGCTATAGAATTGCAAGGTCATGTAGTTAGAGGGATTCAAAACATTAAAAGCCGTATTACCAAGGTGCCACGACCACTGAAATTTACAATATAAAACATATTAACAATGCTATAGTTACAATTGAAACACCAAGGAAAGTGAGTGATATGGTGCAATGTTTCCGATGCCAAGAATTCGGGCACACCAAATCATATTGCAACAAAAATTCAGTTCGTGCAATGTGCTGCGAATCACCCAAGTATCAACTTCCTAAAGCAAAGACTGAACCAGCAACTTGTGCCAACTGCCATGAGAATCATGCTACTAGCTACAAAGGTTCCAGAATCTACCAAGATATTACCAAAAAAAGGACCAGTATACCCAGTTGCAGGCCAGCAACGTCCGCTACGCGTGATAGACACCTGATACAGCCACTTGGGCTGAGTTGGACAACCTTTGACTGCACAAAACTTCTTATGCAGATCGGTCCGGGGCGTAAACCCAGTCGTCCTTGAGAACGTTATACGTCCATACGTCATATTAGAAGGAAAAAAGGACATGAAGATTTGGTAGATTTTACATGTGAGGAGGTTCTTGCTGCTATAGGGAAAGCAAAATCATCCAAGGCACTCGGCCCAGACGGCATTTCTATGCTGATGCTGAAGCACCTTGGGCCTATAGCGGTAGCATACCTCACACACGTGTTAAATCTTTCCATTTCTCAGTTAATTGTCCCTGATGTATGGAAGGTAGCTAGAATTGTACCTCTCTTAAAACCTGGCAGTGAAGCTGATCTTGGTTCCTCTTATAGGCCCATATCGCTTCTTTCACCTGTAGTGAAAGTTCTTGAGTCATTATTACTTCCTTCAATGGCAGAACACTGCCCTCTAGCAAATCATCAGCACGGGTTTAGGAAAGGTCGTGGTACGACTTCAGCATTGAGCGAAATCACTGCTTTTATAGCTGATGGACTTAATATGCCGAGGCCATGCGAACGTACAGTGATGGTGGCTCTAGACTTGAACAAGGCATTTGACACTGTTGATCATGCAATCTTGTTTCAAGACCTGGACTCCACTTCACTACCCGATAAAACGAAACGTTGCCTATTGAACTATCTTAATGGTAGAAGGGCATATGTTGAGTTCAGGGGCGTGAGGTCGGGTTATCGTAAGTTAAAGATGGGTGTTCCGAAGGGTGGAGTTCTCTCTCCTCTTCTGTTCAACCTTTATTTGGCTAAGATGCCCCTTCCCCCTCCCCATATAAAACTAGTGACCTATGCAGATGATTGTTGTTTTATCAGCGGGCGTGAATGTAGATGACATATGTGCGAGAATTAACACTTATTTGGATGATTTATTAAATTTTTTCAATGCTCGCAACCTTGGACTTTCAACTCATAAGTCATCTGCTTCCATTTTCACTTCCTGGACTAAGGAGGTGAGAATGGAACTAGATGTCTTTGTTGGATGTCTAAGGGTTCCTACCGTCCAGTACCCGATGATATTGGGAACTACATTTGACCCATTGCTCAGATTCTCGGCTCATGCCACCAAGACAAATAACCGTCTTAAGTCGAGAAACAAAGTGTTGAAAGCGCTTGCCGTATCTTCTTGGGGTAAGGACAAGGCGACTATATTACCAACTTATAAAGCTATTGGACGTTCTGTCCTAAATTATGCTGCTCCTGTATGGACTCCTTTCGTAAGTAAGACTCAATGGCAAAGCCTGCAAAGAAGTCAGAACAGTGCGCTGAGGACTGCCACTGGTTGTTTGCAAATGACCCATGAGGATCATTTGCACAGTGAAACGATGATACTTCCTGTTCATCAGCATAATGAGCTGCTTTCGAAGCAGTTCTTGTTGGTTGCGTACATAGTTGATCATCCGAACCATGGCACCCTCACTACATCAGCGCCTACCCGAATAAGATCGGATATCAGGATATATAAGTCGAACATAAATCGCTTTATCACTGATAGCAACATTGGGGAGTATGAATATACTTCCGGAAGGGCCCAATTGCATAAAGATGCAACTGAGCATGCAATTCTCTCGTTTAGGGACAACATAATATTAGGTGGAAGACCTCCACCTATTCATGAGAGCGAAAAACATCTCCCTCGTAGCACCAGGACTAAACTTGCACAGTTAAGATCAGGATGGAGCGTTATGCTCGAGTGCTACATGGAAAGAATTGGGATAAGTAATACAAATTGTTGCCCTGATTGCGGTCAATCACCGCATGACACTTTTCACCTGTTCAGTTGCCCGTCCCATCCAACACAATTGAGCCCTTTAGACCTCTGGTTACGACCAGAGGATGTTGCCTGTTTCCTAGACCTTGACACCTGAGGTTTGCATTTCGGTTTTTCTTTCTCTTTCACAAACATTGCTTGCACTATTACATTTTGTTTTATATATAATGAATTGTATACATATGATTTTCTGATATAGCTCACAAGAAGAAGGAGCTGCTACAACAACAACTCGTGATAGACTGAGATCAACGTCAAACATTCCAACAAAACCAAACCATGATAACACATATTCAAATTAAGCAAACTACGCGCAAGTACTTCGATGTGAGACTGTAATGCAAGAAAAATCGGCATTATACAGAATTGAACAAGTATTAGTAAAACAGTCTGAGCTTATAGACAATTTACTCAACATGATAATGTTGCTAGTAAACAAATTATGCAAGTAGATCTTCGTATAGCCATATGTAATGACAATGGGCTTTCCAATCATCGTAATGAAATACTTTATTTATTAAAACCAACAATATTGACAGATTACTTATTTCGGAAACACAGTTTACCACGAAAAACTATATAACAATTAATGGGTACGACATCATAAATGCTTATCACCCATCGGGCAGAGCACAAGGTGGATGTGCAGTTATTGTAAACACTTTGAAATACAAAACGTTAGACAGCATCAACACAAATAATATGCAAGTTGCAGCTATCCAAATAAAATGTGTGCATTCAGATATCTCCGTTGTTGCAGTGTACCTACCACCAAGATACCCCTGCAAACTAGAAAATTTCAACTCTCTCTTTCAAGGATTTGGTAGACACTTTATTGCTGAAGGCGACTATAATGCCAAGCACCCATGGTGGGGTCAAGGCTTGTAAATCCAAAAGGTGCTTAACTGTATAAATGTATAACCAATAATAAATACTCAAAATAATCTACCGGTAAGCCAACGTACTGGCCAACTGATCCGCGCAAAATCCCAGATTTGTTGGATTTTATTGTCTACTCTGGGCTACCGCAAAACAATTTTAGAATAGAGGAGAATTTTGATCTGAGCTCTGAAACTCACCGATTATTGTGACCTATGGTTCTACAGGGAATGAAGTTGACTCTGCAATTGAAGAACTCACTAACTCAATTCATACTGGTGGATATATGTTCACACCACAGCCAAAAGAAAATTTAATCAGACATACTTTTTTTACCACTAGATCTGAGAGCACAGATAGCTGAAAAAAGAAAGCTTCGGAAAACATGGCAATCAACGCGAAGCCTAATCGACAAGATTATTCAACAAGGCTGCCAAAAACTTAAATACCAGACTATGGGAAATCAAAAACGAAGCAAAATCAGAATATTTAAGAAATCTTGATCCATATACTAGTGACCTTGACTATAGCCTTTGGAAAGCAACAAGATATCTAAAGAGACCAACCAGAAGAGCTACCACAATTGTCGACAGCAGGGGACAGCGCTGCAGAGGCAATACTGAGAAGGCTGAGGCGTTTACAGAACATTTAAGCTCGGTTTTTAAGTCAAATTTGGAAAATTATCCTGACACAGTAGCTGAGGTACTGTACTTCATAGAATCTCCATGCCAGATGAGCCTGCCGATAAGCCAAATGACTTTCTCAGAAGTAGAAGGGGAAATATAAAAGCTAAATAGGAAAAAATCCCCAGTATACGACATAATTTGTGAATTTCTCCACGCAAAATGCATCCGATTGCTAACATACATATACAATGCTATGGTCAGACTGGAATATTTCCCCAGTCATTGCTAAGCCCAACAAACAGGAAGGCTGCACCTTTTCGTACCGTCCCAATAGTTTGCTGGTGGCATTCTCTAAAGTATTTTAACATATACTTTTAAGAAGAATGTTACGAACTTAACATCATACCCGAACACCAGTTTGGGTTTAGAAGAGGACACGAAACGATTGAGCAATGCCATCGCATCACGCATGCAATTGTTAACGCATTTGAATGCAAAAAATATTGCACAGGTATATTCCTAGATGTCAAACAGGGGTTTGACAAAGTCTGGAATGCAGGTCTACTGTACAAAATTAAGAAATGGCTACCCGCATCATACTTCCTGATTATAAAATCGTATCTGAAAAACAGATTAATTTATGTCCATGAACATGACGAATCGACCAGTATATATACTGCTCACTCTGGAGTCTCACAAGGAGTTTTTTAGGCCCAGTGCTATACACATTTTTTACAGCCGACTTACCTACAACAAACTCTGTAGAGATAGCTACTTACGCTGATGACACTGCAGTCATTGCCACCAGCAATGATCCACATGTTGCATCCAACCTACTTCAACAAGAACTTGGTCTAATTGAGGTATGATTAAAAAAGTGGAGAATAGTGGCAAACGCCTAGAAGTCAGTGCAAGTCACATTCTCGCTGAGACCAGGAAACTGTCTCCTAGTTTTACTAAGTGGCTCCACCATTCCAGTTAATGAAGCGGTGAAATACCTGGGAGTACATCTGGACAGGCGGCTCACTTGGCAGCACATAAAAGCAAAGCAAGCACAGCTAAAAGCAAAGACCAGAAAAATGCACTGGCTGTTAGGACTACGCTCCCAACTAAGCCTTGAGAACAAAATACGGATATACAAGGCAGTTCTTAAGCCAGTATGAACCTGCAGCTGTGGGGAACAGCTAGCAATTCAAACATCGAAATACTGCAGCGATACCAGTCTATAACACTCAGAACCATAACAGGTGCTCCTTGGTATATGTCCAATTATGATATCCACAAAGATATCAAAGTACCCCTGGTCAAAGACGAAATAAAGTCAAATGCAGAAAGGTACATAAATAAGCTACATGACCATGACAACGTTTTAGCACTATGTCTATTAGACAATACATACTGTCGAAGACGACTAAAAAGATTTCACGTCCTGGACCTCCCATATAGATTAACAAATATATAGTTAAAAACATGTAAATATATGGATTGGGCTCTCTGGAGCTCAAACCATCCGGCTAGTCAATATTTATTGTTAATAAATTTGTTTAATGTTTTGAATAAGACAGATTGCAAATAAAAATGAATTAAAAAAAATGTCTTCATTTATTTTTTATATAACTATTTATTTTTGTATTTGTTTATTAATTTTTTATAAATTTATTTTTATGAGCTTTGTTGATAGTGGTGGAAAGGCAAGCCGCAATGGAAACTGTAGTATTTTATTTTTCAAACAAAAAAAAAAAATTAAAAAAAAAAAAAATTTTAATATTAATATTGCTTCCTTCATATTTTTTTTTTTTTTTATAACGGCAAAACCGCTTTTTATTTTGAGGCTAGAACATTACTTGAAAAATATAATGTATGAAACGGCTGTACTCAATGACGATTACGACTTACAGTATAAGAGGGACTATGTCTAAGATGAGACTGTATATAAACGATCAATAAAAAAAATCAATAAAATAGTACCCAATAAGAATATCAGCTATGTACACCCCAGCAAGTCGCTTGTTACTACGCAACTATTCCAACAAAAATAAATCAAGCAAATAAGCTATACGCCTATTTATACAGGGTGTCTCAAAAGTAAGTTCACATTTGGTTTGCTGATTGCGTGAACGCAACTATTCCGAGGGGCGCGGGGGTATGTCAATCGGTAGCCTAGCTTTTGGGAATTTAGTCGCTATGGAGCGTTTCTCGGGAGCGGACCGTGCGTTGTGCGTACGTGAGTTTAACAAAAACGGTAATTCAGGATACTGAGCAGAGGCTTGAATTCATAAACCAGATGATCTGCAGGAGAGATGACATAAATTGGCCTCCACGAAGTCCCGATTTAACCCGTATGGACTTTTTCCTGTGGGCTTACGTCAAATCTAAAGTTTACGGCAACAAACCGACTTCCCTGGCACAATTAAAAGAAAATATCCGTCACGAAATGGCAGCCATCACGGAGAATGCCTGCCGAGCCGTGATAGGAAATTTTAGTGCTCGATTAAATGAATGCCGTGAACGCAACGGTGTACATTTGGACAATATTATTTTTAAGAAATAAACTTACTTTTTTTATCGATTTTTTAAATGTGAACTTTCTTTTGAGACTCCCTGCACATACGTTTATGTTCTATTTGAGCATTTTATTTGCAATAAAGCATTGCAATAATTAATGCGCAGTTATAAAAATAATTAATGCAACAGTAATAAAACAATTTTTGATGGTTATCCACTCTTTCCCTTCCTTGTTTTAAATAGGGGAGAGTGTGATGTTGTGAATATATGTTTGTATTCGAGGCGTAACTACCAAGAACATCGGTAGATTCTCAATGTTTAAACTGGTATTTGTTTTGGACCTCTAAATACAACCTCTAGCAAATCAATTTAAAAATTTATTATCGTGTTGAAAATGTTTCCGATTGCGTGATATGAGTAAAATACGTATTCGTAATTTTGTTGGGGAGTAGTAAACCACGGCTTAAAATGGGAGAAAATGGCATATTTTCGTGATTTATGTTCTTAGTTATATAAAATTAATAATTTGTTGTATCAAATAAGAGATAGAAATGAATCTCGAAAGTTTTATCAAAAGGTCAAGCGTCTGACCGTAGGTTTTAAGCCCGGAATTTCTTTTTGTTAGGACAAGAATGAAAGTCTCGTTACAGATGCACACATCTCTAACCTACTTGGGGGCGATGAAAAAAATAATACCGCCGATAGAGAAGCATACCTAGAACCACCGATTGACGATGGCTCTCTTGTAGAGCCACCGGATTATATAGAGGCAGGCACCGATGAGCTGCCAGATCAGTTATTCAAGAGCAGTGGTGAAGAGTTTGTAAGGCGTATGCACCAACTTTTATGCAAAATATGGTCCGATGAATGCATGCCCAACGATTGGTAACTCAGTGTTCTTTATCCTATCTTCAAGAAAGGAGACCCCGCTGGCCTCGCGAACTACCGGGGAATTAATCTCCTTTCAATAGGATACAAAATTCTGTCCTGCGTACAACTTCACTGATAGACCAGTATCAGTATGGCTTCAGAGCAACGAGGTTGTCCAGTGACCAAATTCAAGAAGTCCTGGAAAAGACAAGTAAGTACAACAAAGACACACATCAACTATTTGTCGATAATGGGCCCGGTTCCGACACGCAGATAAGAACAAAGTTGGTATCCCAGCAAAGAATGTTCGCCTTTGCATGATGACGCTATCGCACACCCAAAGAGTCGTATGAGTCGGAAAGAACCTCTCCGAACCCTTTGCTACCAAGAGAAGTTTCAGGCAGGGTGATGCTTTATCATGCGACTTTTTTAATCTCTTGATGGAGTACATTCTACGCCACTTCTCATTCGTAAAACGGTCGAGCACGATGTTCCACAAGGAAGTGATTCTACTCGCATATGCTGATGATAATGACATCATCGGAAACAACGAACGGCGAGTTTGCAGGGCGTTATCGGAGTTTGAGAAACAGTCACATCTCATGGGCCTAGCGGTGACCGAAGACAAGATGAAGTACTTGGTGTCCACTCGCAGACCATCAGCGCGTCTTGGACGGTCTGTGAGTATGGAGAATTTCAACTTCAATGTTGTAGAAAGCTTCGTCTACTTGGAAACGGAAATTACCACCAACAATAACGTTAGCCGAGAGATCAGACGAAGAATCAAGCTGCTAATCGCTGCTACTTTGGGCTCATTAAGCAAATTAGTAGAGCCCTCTTTCGAAATTCGAATCTATGACACTGATAATCGCGTTCCTGCTGTATAGCATAGACCCTGACATCAAGGGATACAGCGTCTTTAGGAGTGTTCGAGAGAACGATTCTTCGTAGGACTTTTGGTCCCTTAGAGTTGGTGTCGAGTTTAGGACCTGTATGAACCACGACCTGAACTTGATTGGTGGACGGGGTCAGGAAGGAGGTCCGAGTTTAAGATGGCAAGATCAAGTCTATGATGACCTGAAGAAGCACCGGATTGGCAGCGATTTGCGCGCACTAAACTACACCGAATGGTGCACTTTCCTACGTGCGGCTTTGACCGATAAATGGTTGTAGAGCCACCTATGTAAGTAAAGTAAGTATACTAAAACGATGTGCTAGCTTCATTTGAGTTCCTTTAACTTTTCTTTTTAAGGTCTCTATAAAACAAAGCAAATTCCCAATCTTTGGAAAGATCTTTTATTATTGCATTACACATAAATGTATTACTAAACTAAGTGTTATACCTAAATTGATGGAAAAACTGATGATCAATTGCAGCGATCGCTACTATTAGTAGTTTGACCATTTCAACATGGATTTATTAAATGTAGATCCATTTGTACAAATCATCAATAAGGGTTTTACGTCTTTAGGACTTTCCCCTTCTTTTGTAAACTGGATACAGTCCAGAGAGCTGCGAAATTCAATTGTTTCTTGATTTACTCATACTCAAAAATTCCTACTCAATTCCACTCACTGAACGAAACACAGCGTTGAATAAAAATCAGCTCATGCTGACGAACAATATCAATCGTGTATATGCACAGCCTTCGGTACGAAATGTTTTGCTCACGATGAATCACTCAACTGTTGTACATGCCGGAGAGCTGCAAAATTCACTTTTTTCTTGATTTACCGATACGCATAAATTCTTACTCAATTCCACTCACTGAACGAAATAGAGCGTTGAATAAAAATCAGTTTTTGCAATAATTTGCTTGAGCGTCTAGCTGGCGACAAACTAATCTGCTCGAGCGTCTATCTGGCGACAAACCACATGTTTTTTAGAGTTCGTTTGATTTTGGCGTCTCATCGGTATGAAGCAGGAGAATATTCATGAAAAAATACGCGCAAATACCTACACATTGGCGGCCCGACATTAGGGAAGGAGCTATGTCTGGAACATTTTATCTGAAATTGTAAAGGAGGATGGCACTATTGATGGATTTTTATACTGCCGGTCATGCAACAATATTTTAAAATATTCTTCGAAACACAGTGGTGGAGCAACTGCTACAATAGATTTTTAGACTAACAATTATGTGCATAGAAATTTTTTAGGAGTGACTACATTTCGAAAAACAAATACAACTATATGATTTAATTTTAGGCCTCAAATCAATGGATTTCCAACGTTCAACCGCTACCAACATTTCAAGCACATTGTTTAACGAGTTCGGCATAAATAATTTGGATGAAATAAAGTTTGTTACTGACAGATGCACCAATATTTTAAAAGCCTTGGAAGACAACGTTAGATTCACATTTGCTTGCCAATGTGTTGGAACATGCTTTTGATGATTCTTTGGAGGTAGCAGAACTTGTGGAAACGTGCAAAAAAATTGTTAGGTACTTTAAAAAGCAAACTTGCAGTATCAACTGGAAACTTCATTGAAAAACCATTGCCCAACACGATGGAGCTCGAACTTCGCAAAGTTTAAGTCCTTTGTAGATAATTGGTTCAACATTAACGAAATTCTAAAAGAGAAGCAAGAAAGCCAACGACTGTTGCTAATAAATATATCCGCGCTTCAGCAATTAGTGGACTTATGCAGCGATTTCGAAGTTATATTTAAAAAACTACAATTTTGCAGTTCCCCTTCGCTATGCTACGTCGTGCCATCGATTAACAAAATGCGGCATCTATGTGAGCCACAAGCGACAGATGTACCTGCTATATTGGCCTTAAAAGAAAAAATCATAAATAATGTTGATCAAATTTGGGTTCCAAATATCGGTCTGTGGCATAAAGACGCATTTTTTATTTCCGCCTGCTTTAAACATACAATCAAATGATCACAGCGATTAAACAATTTTGTATTTCACAAATTAACTTTTTCGACATAAATCTTTCAACATCATCTTCTGCAAGTCCATGTACACCAATTTCGGATACCGTGTCTCAATTTTCATTTGAAAGTAGTGGTTCAGTTTACTCACTTGATTCAACAATACCTCAGTAAATAAGCGAAAAGATGTTCACTTTTTTTTCCCTGAACTTTTTAAAAACTCAACATTAAATACGTTGAAAACATCTACAGATGAAATGGAAAGCTACGGTAAGGAAATTGTGGAAATAACTGACGACTTTAATGTATTAAAATGGTGGAAAACTAATGAAAAAAACGTATCCAACACTATCTGAATTGACTCTAAAAGTTCACTCAATTCCGGCTAGTAGTGCAGCTGCATAACGCGCATATTCTTTGGCCGGAAACGTAATAACCGATAAAAGAAATCGTCTTGTTTCAAAATCTGTAGATAGCTTACTTTTTTTAGTCATATTTCAAGACTTTAAAAATTAGATAATTATAATAATAGAAATATAAGTATTAAGTCATAATTATGAATTTGTATATATATTTTTCTTTTAGTTGGACTTTGACTCCACTGTCATAATATACCAATAATCATTGGTTAATCATAAGACATGAATTTTCGACAAATGTTGTTAAGCTATTTTATCGCTTCACAAAAGTTATGCTTTTAAAAGGTATGACTTTTTAACAAGTTCTTTGATCATCACAATTGTAATGGGGTCATAAATTAATATTACCTTCGAATCGACTTGAAATCACAAAATTTGAAAAATTAAGGATTCTTGAAACTAAGTTATTTCCTCGTTCCCCAACTAAAACTAAACTAAAATCACTAAAAATATACTAAAGTCGAAAAATATGGTTATACATGTTTGAACTATTTTCTTTTTTAAATTTTGTATCAAAATGTATTTTTATTAAAGTAAAGAATTTATCTGAAGGTGCTTTCAGTTTTAAATTACTATTGACGTAGCCAAAATTTGTATTGAGTATTAAATACTCAGAAGAACACTGTACTTCATCAGACTGTTATCAGGTTAACACATATTTCGCAGTCATGGTTCTGCAACAACTTATACAATAGATACCCTGCAAAATAACGCAATGCATTTTCATTAAAAGTATCTTGAATATTTAAATTTGTTGCTTCTAAAGACAGTTCTAATATTGATTCCTCGTCAGAGAAAATCGAATTATCATCATCTAAAGACTTAGAAAACTCTTTAGACTTCGATTTATTTGAGCCACAGTCCAGAAATCTACTACTCGAAACAATCACAGAAACCCTCGGATACCGGAAACTGTCCGCGAGGTGGGTCCCAAATGGTTGGCGGGAAACTACTTCGAGGAAGTCATCAAAAATTTGAAACCCCGCTTCACCACCTGCATAGAGAGGAATGGTGACTATATCGAAAAATAGCTTACATTATGTACTAAAGTATCAAGTATTTTTTTTTTGTTTAAATAAAAATTTTTCAAACCTACAAAAATTCAGTACACTTACTTTCTGGATATTCCTCGTACATTAAACTAGCACATAAACAAAGTTTTACCTTATGATTTGATGAGTTTATATATGCAATCAACAATTTCATCGAGCAAAATGCTGGAGATTTCAAACAGTCTAAAAGAGATTTCTGTGACACCTACGAAATTGATTCAGGTCGGAATTGGGGTGAAAGAAATTTCTGTGACACCCCAGATAGTGTGAGATGGAATCAGTTGGTTTGAAATTTTGTGCCTCATTAAAGAACACATCATAGACCCTAGAAAGTATATATATTATAGATCAGCCCGTCGAGACGAGTCGATCTAGCCATGTCCGTCTGTCTGTCTGGATGTTTATTGCGCATTGTTTGGGAACCAGTTTTTGAAATATTCCGTTGTAAGTCGGCACATAGACTTAAGGAATATTTTTGTTATGTTTACAGCAAAATTAAAAACAAAAATATTAACTATTCTATTGGTCGCGCAGCTCAACGTTAGGCTCGAATCTGTTAAGGGTTCTATTGCCAACATGTTAGCGAGAAACATTTGAGAGCGTGACTTCATAGCGTTTTTGTTAGTAAAATTTTAATAGAAGAGGAATTAAATTAATATTTAAAAGAAAAAGAGCGGAAAAAACCAACAAAATTTTGATTATAACTGTGCATTACTTAATTGCATTACTGCGTTTTAATTATTAAAAAAAAAATTCTGAGAGAGTGCATGAATCTATATACATACATATATATGTCCAAAACCAAGACCCAAACTTACGGAAACGAACTGAGAAACAATAAAATTTTAACAACAAAAAAATAAAAAAAAAACGTAAAGAGAGCGGCAAACACAGCTTAAAAATACATCACACCATACACAGCATACCGATACATGCTCATTTGCTGTTGTCATTTTTCTAGGTGGCCCAAATTTAGAGGCTAAAGCGTTTTCCGGGACACTTCTGTAATATTGATATTCTTATTGGATACTTCTAGGACAAAAAGTTAAATTTCTACCACTAGGAGACCACTGTATGCAACGGCCATATATATTTTCTTTATGCTCTAGCCATGTCAACCTTTGTGCCAACAAAACACAATTTACTGGAAACGCAGCAATTTTTTTTAATTTGAAAAATTAATAAATTAGATGGACATCGTTTGCTGTGTGAAGCATATGGGGAACATGCTCTATAAATAAAAATATGTGAGTGCTAGTGCTAATTTTGACACCAGTGGCAAAGAACGCGAAGGGAGGCCAGTAAAGTTTGAAGACGCTGAGTGAAAGCGTTATTCGGCCAAGATTCATGTCAAAATCAAGGGAAGCTCGCTGAAACCTTGGAAGTTACGAAACGTCATGGAGACGAAAAGTAGATCAGCTACTACGATCCAAAGCTCACAAAATTGTGGGGCAAGCACCATCACCTTTAACATTGTGCATTTGGTGGAATCAGCTCGGAGTGATTCACTATGTGCTACTCCAGTCTAACGAAACCATCACATTTTAGAATGTTAGCATCAACAATTGAATCAAATGAGCCGATGTTTCAGCCACATGTTGTAAAAGTCGTCAAGGAAACTTTGGAGGCGTCGATGACTCATAGCCTAACCGACTGACAGCACTTCACTTATTACGAAGCAATTTGCTTCGTAATTTAATACATATTTATGCCGGCCGGTCTTATAGAATTTTCACTAACACTTAGAGATTAGGGACTAGTACCGGCATTCACTCTCATATTTGAATACGTAGATGCATGTACGAACATAAATACATATGTATATATAAATTTTATAGGTCCATTGTAAGTTTCTGGCTGTCAACTTTGCTAATATACTAGTGTTTCTATCATATGTATGCATACATATGATAGAAACACTATGTATGTACATACATATGTATATAAAATTAATGTAACTACAATGGATTTCAGATGAAAAATCGTATACAAAAAATATGCCGAATGTATATTTACTTTTCTATGTCGGGTTCGTCGTCCTTAACATGGCCACTCTCTTTATTTGGCAAGATATCCGTTTTCTGTTCAATAGTGAGATTGTCCACCTAAAACATTAAAGCTAAATTTAACTAAACTTATCACATTCAGAAACAAACAACTTACCAACTTAGCCACTTCCTGGTCATCCGCTTTTTTAGCCCAGTCCGACATTTTTACAAACAAATAAATGTGTGGTATTTTTGCCGCTAAACAAACCAGTCCACTGATTTTCAGTGTTGCAAAACAAAGAACATAAGTGATGTAAATGGCTAATGTTCCTAAACTCTTGAAACACTCTGAAAATTTTCTATGTATATATTTTATAAGGCCTGATTTAAGAGTTAAAACAAAATTAAAGGTCGACAATAATAAATTTTAATCTTCGAATGCTCACATTAAAAATATATTAATGTGTTGAAAAAGTAGGATTATTTATTGCAATATGAACAGCTGACTGTGTCATTCTATATAGTGAAAGTCTGTGAAATAATTTTTCAGTATATTATCAGTAAGTAAACAAAATAAGTCTTTCAAAATGCATACATTGAAAGCAGCACCATTCCATATTTTCTCGTTCGCCGCTGTGGTTTATCATTCAGATTGGTTTACTGCGTAAAATGTAAGTGTGGTGAAAATAATTTTTACGTGTTTAACACTTTTCACTATTTTTATTGCTTTTACTGGATAGGTGGATACATAAATATTCTACAAAGTTGTTTATATTCTTAATGCAAACATTTTTCCTGTTGATTAGTTATTATACATTGTACTATTTTACAGTTAATAAAAGCACATAAAATTGTTGTAGAATTCGAACGCTTAAGTCAGCTTTAATAAGAACTATGTTTATTCACTTTACTTTTCAAAAGAAATTAGCAAAGAAACGCCCGACAGAAGCAAAGCTTCTACGCAAACATATAGAAAATTGTATCTCTGTATATACTTTAAAATGGGCTTCCAAGAGCAACATAGGCATCAATGGCAGCAAATGTGCAAGCGTAACATTCACCAACAGAAGAGGCACTTGTCCAGGCATATCAATGCAAAGCTCACCTCTCCAACAAAAGCCTGCCTACAATTACCTTGGTGTTGTCTTGGACAAAAAGCTGACATTTGCTAGACACACAACTATCCAACAACAAGCTGTCGCTTTCCATCAAGGTAGCAATCTACAAATGTGTCCTAAGCCCTATTTGGAAATATGCCCTGCAGGTATATGGAATCACTGCAAAAAGCATGAACAAATTTCGTGTGACCCAGAACAAAGTTCTCAGGAGAATCTGCAAAGCTCCCTGGTATATGCGCACAAGGATCCATCCGTATACCACTTGATGGTGTGTGGTTTTAGTACGTATGAATTTTCCATTTAATGATAAAATTCCGATCAAATATGTTCCTCTGTGTCATTTCGTCTCTAGGCATGGACATTAGGGATGCACCCTTCGTCCATGTATGTAGGCGTTTCTGACAGATCTCCGAGGTAACCTTATTCTCCCCGACTGATAGTCTTAGGAGTGTTTATTTTCTTCTGTGTTCAATTTCCAGATGGAGTGGAAATTGAATCCAGAATAGATCCTTACGCTACTGTTGGGCACGTGATGCAGACACACGCTAGTCTTTGTAGGGAGTGGAGCGCCCTAGTGGCTGTCACTTGGCTTGCTCTTTCTCTTCACACGACTATGCCATATAGTAGCATTGGCTGCACTACCATGTTGTAGAGCCAGAGCATGTTCTTCGGGGTGCACCCCAAGATTTTCCGGAAAGTTTCCTGCACACAAATAGTGCCTTTGTGCATTTCCTTATGGTTTCTTCCATGTGTGGTTTCCATAGAAGCTTACTGTCTAGCGTAACCCCAGATGTTTAACCTTATTGCTATGCTCTACTGGAACCCCTCCGAGCTTGATCTCTTTTAGTCTAGGAAGTTTTTGTTTCCTAGTGAATGGTACAATGCTCGATTTGGCAGGGTTAATGTTGAGTGCTACCATAACGCACCAATCTTGTGTGATGTTGAGGCCTCTGTTGATTATTTCACAGAGTGTCTCTTCCAACTTCCCTCTTGCTATTATGACGATGTCATCCGCATACCCTTGGCATTTTATCCCATTCTTGGTTAGTCTGCATATAAGACTGTCTGGGCTCCATAGAAGGAGAGACAGTACTCCACCCTGTGGGCAACCCTTAACTGTTTGTATCGTAAGGATGGTACCACTCACTGTAGTCTGAGCTGTTTTTGTCCTCAATAATGAGTGTACCCAATTTACTATAATTGGGTCTACTCCCCTACTAGTGCGTTACCTATTGTCGCGTGACTTGTATTGTCAAAAGCTCCCTCAATGTCCAGAAAGGCACATAAGGTAATCTCCTTCCTTTCAAGGGATGCCTTTATTTCTCCCGTCAGGTTCAGCAGTGCGGTGTCAGTCGACTTTCCCGCCCTGTATGCATGTTGGTCTCGTTGTAACGGTCTCCGATGAAATACTGTTCCTCGAATGTGCTTGTGTATCACTTTCTCCATCGTTTTTACAAAAACGATGTTAAGCTGATAGTTCTGAATGCATCCTTTGCATCCTTTTTCTTACCTTAGGTATAAAGACAACCCTTCTCCAAGGGGTTGGGATATGACCTAGTGCCAGGCTACTGGTCATGAGCTTCTGAAGTTTTGGGAGTAATTATGTTACCCCGTTCTGTAGTAGTGCTGAAAACATTCCATCTGCACCCGGTGATTTGAAGGCTTTAATGGTAGATATGGCCCACCTTAGTTTTTCTTCACTTATCAGAGACTTGGCGAATACTAAGTTCGCCCTATTTTTTCTAACATGCGCCTCCTCTTGTTGGAGTATTCCACAAGAACAACCTGGGAAATGGGTATGCAGGAATAGCTGAATTCTTTCTTCTTCACTTTCCGTGTAGGAGTCGACGACGGTCGACGGAGTGAGATATTAGCCATTTCCCGAAATATTCGGGCTGCAGACGCAGTATTTACGATCCCTTCGCAGAAAGCTCTATAGTTTCTAGGCTTGGCTTTCCTTATTTATTTATTATAGCTTCTGAGCTCTATGGTATGTACCTCCCATAGGTTCGTCCTTTTAGCTTCATTGCACAGCTTTCTAACATTTGCCCTAAGTCTTTGTAGGCGGTTGTTCCACAGGGTGTCCCGTTCACGCCTATCTTGAGCCATAGGACATGCGCTTTCAAATGACTGAATGATTCCTACATTCAAGTCGTTTACTGTCTGTTCTAGCTCCAGGGAGTGTCTCCGGTCAGACAGTCTAGGTCAGACTGAAGTAGGAGCCTGCGTACGGATACGTTCACGTACCGTTATTGGACCCACGATTTGCGGAGAATAAATGTCCATCTGTGCAGAGATTCGCCATACACAGATAAGGTCACAGTTACTCTCCAAAGCGACCAGTTATCGGAGAGGCACCGCTGGTGACTGCTTTATTTTTAAACAGGGCCCTCAGCCGGACTGATCATCGACGCGGTATGCATGACATCTTGATCCGGCCCTATAGGCATTTTATCGACTATGCCTAGGTCTAGGAGGTGATGGGGTGTTAGGATGGGGTACCAGAGGAGAGTTAGGTGTAGGAGTCACACGCCGCTCAAATTTGCCATATTCCGAAGAGTACGTTACCAGGGATCACCACGTGGAGGCCCTCTTATGGCAGGAGGCAGCACCTATTAGTCGATATTACCACGGACGATATGGGACAGTAAAACAACACAATTGCAGTGCCACCGGTCCACATCGCACCACTCCCATGAACCCCGCACGTAGGAAAGCGCTATAAGTTTTTGCGTGTCAACGAAGCTCGCTGACAATACGAAATTTCCTGAAGTCTTCATAGACCTGGTTATTCCAACGTAATATTGGATGGTCATTTACCAATTAAGTTTAAGTATCCGACGTAAACCTTTAGTACTGGTGCTTCGGCGTTCATCCGGCTGAAATGTCCAGCCCTGTGCAGCCGCTGGAATTTTATGCGCTGAACTATGTCAATCACATCATACAGCTCATAAAACATGTGTATTATACGGGTACTAAACTCGACGCCAACTCTAAGAGGACAAAAAATTCCTACGAAGAATGTTTCTCTCGAACACTCCCAAGGACGCTGTACCCGATGAAGTCAGAGCCCATTCTTCTGTGCCATACAGCAGGACCCGTACTTTCAGAGTCTTACAGATTTTTATCTTCGTAATTCGAGAGAGGGCTCTACTTCTAGTTTGCTTACTGCGTCTAAAGCGTGATTTTTCGTCTGATCTCCACGCTGACGATGTTGCTGGTTATCTATGTTTCCAAGTACACAAAGTTTTCTACAAGGTCTGTCGCAAAAGAAATAGAACTTTTTAAAAATAGCTATTTCTGGTACGCCACATATTGGTAGGAACATGAGTTGGAAAGGTACATCCTTAACTGACATCTTGTAAACACTTTATGACAATCGGACCACTACAAGCGAAATTATCGCGCTAAAAGTGACAGTATCTTTTGGGCATCGGTCGAAAAAAGAAACTCGAACCAAGAGCAAATATTAAGTTCTGTTTTAAACTTGGTAAAACATTCAGTGACGTTAGAGAAGTGACCTCTCCTTAGTCTAGTGATTCCTGTGCATCTGTAACCAGACTTCTATTATTGGCCTTGCAGAAAGAGACTCCAGGATTAAAATATTAGGTCAGATGCTTGACCTCTTCATAACGTTTTCGAGCTTCCTTTCTATCACATAACACATCCATACCCCCAAGTTCACGCCTTTCTTGTTCCTTTCATTTCTCCTTTCCCCGTTTCTCACAATATCGCTTTCTATCAGCTCGCGTAGCTCCCGGCAGCAGAGTTCTTCTGTAGGTGGCGTCTTTTTCTGCAGTAGTTTGGCGATACTTTACATCATACCAAGACTTCGTCACAGGTATATGGTATCAAATGACCTCCTTGGCCGCCTTGGAGAAGTAGATATATAGCTCCACTGCTCTAATGCGAATGCAGCTTTCCGACGTCTCGCTTGTGTTGAGTGTTGGAACATAACTTGCGTCATGCACCATGCAGTGTCATATGCGTACCTTTGCTGCCACCAGGTAGTGATCCTAGTCGATGTTTGATCCTCGTACCGTTCGCATATCCAACACGCTCGATGAGTGCCTATCGTCGATCACAACATTATCAATTCAACTAAGTGTGTTTTGATCGGGATTACGCCAAGTAGCCTTGTAGATATTAACTACCTGCGTCGAAGTCGATTAGCGTCGTGAAGGCTAAATTTCCCGACTGCTTTACTATTTTGACATATAAGGTATAGTGGGAGTGACATAGGGTACAATATTTTTGTATAGCGTGCGCAAAGGTGATTTTTTTTTTCTTATATTATTTAAGCCTAAACGACTAACGCTATAACATTCCCTCAACCAAGACGAATATAACGATACGTTATATGTCTAAACTATAATTATTATTAAGGTAAATTAAAATTTCCGAGATAATAACCGCATTAGAAAAAATAAATGACCAAATCGTTAATATATTTGAAATATTTGACGCGCGACCGTCTGCCTACATTCGGAATTCTTTGTATTAAGTTGAAGGAAGATGGAGAGGCAATGCGGAAGTGCACACCGATTCAACTCAGGCATTTACTGCAATAACGACATCTCAACGTTCATCTTCAATTTAGCTCAAAAAGAAATATGAAAAAAAGAAATATGACATGTGAAGGCAAAGTGTCCAAACGAATAGGCGCAGAATGAAAGCCGAGGGAGCAAAAGGAGCACAAAGAAGAAAGAATAACAAAAACACTGCAGCCCACTAAACGCGTTGGACTTAAGTAGTTTTGATCGATCAAAGTGATGAAATTCTTTGTATTAAGTTGAAGGAAGATGGAGAGGCAATGCGGAAGTGCACACCGATTCAACTCAGGCATTTACTGCAATAACGACATCTCAACGTTCATCTTCAATTTAGCTCAAAAAGAAATATGAAAAATGTTTAGTGTTTCGGGTGCCGTGGGCGCGGACATGTGAAGGCAAAGTGTCCAAACGAATAGGCGCAGAATGAAAGCCGAGGGAGCAAAAGGAGCACAAAGAAGAAAGAATAACAAAAACACTGCAGCCCACTAAACGCGTTGGACTTAAGTAGTTTTGATCGATCAAAGTGATGTTTGGATAGTGAAACAACAAGTCATAAGTCTTGTGAGAGTGAGAGAGTATATATATATATATATATATATATATATATATATATATATATATATATATATATATATATATATATATATATATATATATATATATATATATATATATATATATATATATATATATATATATATATATATATATATATATATATCACTCACTCACTCTCTCTCTCTCTCTCTCTCTCTCTCTCTCTCTCTCTCTCTCTCTCTCTCTCTCTCTCTCTCTCTCTCTCTCTCTATATATATATATATATATATATATATATATATATATATATATATATATATATATATATATATATATATATATATATATATATATATATATATATATATATATATATATATATATATATATATATATATATATATATATATATATATATATATATATATATATATATATATATATATAATTTTATATATATAAATTTATATCGTGCCATACAAAATCTTTCGTGCGTATGTTGCTGCACTAATCAGCCGTGAACCACTGAAGCTATTCATCTCATATTCACACCATATGGTCGTCTGGACTTCCGATTTACGAAACTTTTTTTGTACCCGGCAGATGGCGCTTAGGTCGAGAAAAATGAAGAATCTGCATTTATAAGCCGACAACAACTGTCTAATAATTTTTCTGAAAAATTGATATTTCTTATTTTATTTCATAAAATTTAGATTTGCTGTTTTATAATTATCAAAATTTTTAATTAAATCATCTCAAAATTTTAAACAACTTAGCTTTATGCCGCATTGGAAAGGGGACAGGGAGAAGTTGGTGTGAAAGAAGAGGTGGTAAGGGATGGGCTGGGGAAGAAGTGGTATGGTGAAGGAGGTTCAGTGGAATGAGCGGTAGGAGAAAGGGCAGCAACGCGCCGGGTTCCTTTTAAGATAGTGTGATGAAATGTTCACTATATAATATAATCGAGATTTCAACGGTAGCTCTTTCTTGTTTTTCGTAAACATTCTTTGTAATAGAAGACAAATCAATGTTACCAACAAAAAAATATGTGTGCTGACTATAGGATATCGAATACTTCGATTATAGCTCTCACTTTTATTACTATATTTAAGAGATATAATATACTATTTGTTTCTCCTGCATCTTGTGCGGAACAAGTGGAAATGGATCATCCATGTGAGTAGCATGTTGCTATTTATCGAACATCAAATTATGCTTTTCAATCTGTACAATATTATCGATCCGACCAATATCGATATGCATAATTGGTCTGATTAGAGTAAGAGGAAGTGAATGTTAGCTGCGTCTAACTTAACAAATTTCCTTTCTTTTGAAATTGCTTTTTGTGGAAGGTAGGTGTCAAAATTGCAATCTGTCCGTAAACAGTAAATCAGAGTATTATTTTCTAGTTTTATTTTAAATTGAAATAATTTAAATTATATGTGTTACATTCAACATTTTCTTTTTTTTTCCCCCCAGCTTGTACACAGGTAAATATGATTAAGTGGTCTGCCACACAGTTTTTGGAATGATGATAATATCCATGCACCACTCCAAAGCTAATAAGCTCTGTGAGGATTATGGAAATCTGAATTTAATATAAAAGAAATGTATTTTGTGCGTTCGAAAAAATGTGTGTTAATAAGTGTGTTATTCTAGTTATGAGTGCGCTTGTAACACAGCTGGGCGTCCATTTTACATTAAAAATAGACCGATGATGTGACAAGTTATTTCAAAATGAATAACTTTTACTTGCATTTGTTACTAGGTCTATTGCCAATAATTGAAGATGGGTGCATATCGTTATATGCAAGAGCTCTACCGCAAGAAGCAGAGCGATGTTATGCGCTACTTGCTCCGCATCCGAGTGTGGCAATACCGCCAGCTAACGAAACTGCACCGCTCTCCAAGACCAACACGTCCTGATAAGGCTCGTCGTTTAGGTTATCGTGCCAAGCAGGGATACGTTATCTATAGGATTCGAGTGCGCCGAGGTGGTCGTAAGCGTCCAGTGCCGAAGGGTTGCACCTATGGCAAGCCCAAGAGTCATGGCGTCAACCAACTGAAGCCTTATCGCGGTCTTCAATCAATAGCTGAGGTAAATTTATTATTTGTCTCATTTTTTAAAAATCGATTACAACTGATGATAACTACAAAAAAAACACAAAAAAAATGTTGACAATATTTCCTTCCTTAGATGTCTGACGAAGGATATATAATAGAACTTATTTGGAAGTCTTGTAGCATGTTTATTAACTCTTTGTTTTTCAGGAGCGTGTTGGTCGCAGACTTGGTGGCTTGCGTGTTTTGAACTCGTATTGGGTAGCTCAAGACGCTTCATACAAATACTTCGAAGTAATCTTAGTTGACACGCATCATAATGCCATTAGGCGCGATCCGAAAATAAACTGGATTTGCAAACACGTCCACAAGCATCGTGAACTACGTGGTTTGACCTCTGCTGGCAAGAGTTCTCGAGGTATTGGAAAGGGATACAGATACTCGCAAACAATTGGAGGCTCTAGACGTGCTGCCTGGAAACGCAAGAACCGTGAGCACATGCACAGGAAGCGTTAAATTTTTATTATCAACAAAGAAGATTAATATGTTTTTTGTTTAAATAAAAACTGATCGATTTTATCAGAGCAAATAGTATTATTACCTTGCATTAAAATTATAAGTACTGTGTACACGTTAGACAAATCGTTAACTTTTCGCCATACTGACCCACGTGATAGCTGAGGTCAATAGGTTCTTTTTGAATGTGTTTTTTTATAGCAATCGGAGTGACCATATTAACTTGCACCTCCCACTTTTTAATGCAACCCCCACTCAAACCACCTGCCCACTTTACTTTTTATATGGGCAACTTTTTTATTGCAATCAATATCAACTTAAAAATTGACTTGGTGGCCCCTTATGTGGACGGACGCTTCACATATGTATGTATTAGTGGATGTGGTGCAGTACTTTTTGGGGCAGCCAATTTAAAAAATGAAGTTACTATATTAAATTAACTGAATAGTGATTTGTTAGTTTTTTTTTTTTTGCATTGTAAGGAAGGCAAGAGAAATAGGGAGAAAATGTATTGGGGATTGAACAAAGGCAACTTTATTGGCAAAAAGTGACAAGTTGGACGAATGGGGACATTTAGTGATGTGGACTGATTCAATTTCACCAATATAAATTTTGTGAAGAAAACCAACATAGAGGATAGATCGGCGTGATATAATGGTTGAGAGAAAGATTTATAATGAGCTGCTTATAGCTGGTTACGTTTTCTGCTGATATTCCAGATTTTGGTATAAGGATGATTTCAAATACTTTAAATTATAGAGAAACGTATGAGCATTTATTGATTGAATTGAATAAATGTGTCATATTTAATAGATTTAGGTAACTCTCTTAAGACTTGGCCGGCTATGCGATCGTATCTTGTCGATTTCTTACGTTTGTGCGGTTTAAAACATTTGTCACTTCGAAGTAGTTAAATGGTTTGATTGGAAATTCCATTTGAAAAAGTGAAGACCGATTGTCTTGCTCTGTCACTACTGCTTTGTTGTGGGGAAAATGGTGTAAATACCCCTCGAAGCTGTGCCGCCAAAGCTTATGCTTTTTGATTATTTGTTTTTGCCCACCGACCCTAATTATTTCGAATTGAAGGGATTTGGGATATTGGTTGGTTAATTTTTTTTGTTACCTTGCATCACGAGTAGTCTGTCGGCTGTTCTGGAGAGCCGTTTTAAGTGATACTTCAACGTTTTTGTCAGCCAGGACATGCTTTAGATGTGATCTAGGTTCATTTTGTTAAGAGGATGGCGGATTAACAGCAATGTTCTGCGTAGCCTTTTTTTATATCTCTGTTTGTGGTAGTGGTCTACTTACGCCGTTTAGTTTATCTGAACGTGTTGCATCCTACGCCTGTTTGTCAGTAGTCACATGTAGAGGCACGACTGTAAAAGTTGGGGTTCGAAGTTTTCGATGTGTTTGACATTTATTTTGAAAATTCTTTTTGCTGTGAAGTGCGTTTCTAAGATTAGCAGTATATCAACGTAATTATGGGTTATGTAGGCTTCAACCTCATTTGTGTGTTTTGATAGCCCGTTGGCATTGCAGGCCAAAATTAAAATGTCCGTTTTTTGGGGAATTCTTGAGACTATAGAAATTAGCAGATTAAGCATAGTGTTAATTTGTTCCATGCAGGAAGACCGTGGCGATGATCCAGCCTGTGCATGTGACATATTCGGAGGAACTTCCATAGTGATGGACACGATTTTAGTTGCAGTTCTTTGTGTGCTGCATGACTTAATTCATTGAAGCGGCTTTATGAATGGACATTCATTTAAATTCAATTTATTTCATTTAATACAGAGAAAATTCAACTTATCTAACATTCACTTAGAATGACTGAATGAAATGTCAATTCATTTCACTATGAAAGTGAAATGAATTGACATTTAACCTTGCATTCACTATGAATATAAAATTTAAGTTTATACATTAACTAAACTAACTTAAAACTAGAAGAAGGAATTTGCAGACACTCACACCCGTTGGAGGAATTTTTGTTTGGCACGCCAGGTTGACCGACTGTGCCCCTACTCACAGTCTGGTCAGTGGTCCAAGCGGGCACAGTTAAAAAAATAAAGAAATAGGAAGTTGCTTAATGAAATTTACAAATTTATTGAATAGTGATTATGAATACAGAGTTTTTTACATAGTGTAAGGAAGATTTATATGAAAAAATAGGGTGAAAACTTATTGTAGATAGAACAAAGAGCTCGGAGTGAATTATTTAGCGCGTAATTTGTCGTACAAAAAGGCAATTTTATTGGCACGAAGTGACGAGTTGGCCGAATGGGGATATTTAGCAATATGGACTGAAGCAAATAGGGAGAAAAGCCACTGAGAGCATAGAAGGGAATGACAAGAGGGTTGAGATATCAATTAATTTTAACCTGTCATGATAGGGTGGAAGATTTATATCGAGATCCCAATTGAGACTACTAAGAGCAAACAAAAGAAACTGTTTTTGGACTGACTCAATACGATCCTCGAGAATAGCATAATATGGGTTCCAAATACAAGAGCCAAATTCTGAAATCGGACGAACAAGAGAAGTATATATGACGCCAAGGATAACTTTTGCTCTATTTACTATTGAACAAATGTGATTATTATAAATAAGTTTAGGTTCCATAAGGATACCTAGGTCATTAAGACAAAACTCTCTGCCGAGGGTAATGTTATTTAAAGAATATGTTACTATTAGAGTATTAGAGCCACTACGTTTATATTTTTTAAATAAACGCCACATATTATTTTTTAATCGGTTAAGGCTAAGTGGAAACCAAGGCTGTCTTGTTCCTGAGACTGGGAGAGTAGTGAATGGAATGCATCTTTCGAAATAACTGAGAATGGTGGGATAAAAAATATTCGTTGCCAATTCAATATCTGAACAGCGCTCGAGAGCAGACCAATCAGTATTGAAAAGTAGGTGCTTTAACTTGACTAAGTCAGTTTTTCTAATACATCTGACACGTCGAAGAGATTTATTTATGTCATGTGAACGACAAATACAGTCAAGCTAAAAAAAGAGACTTCCAAAGTTGGATGGTGATTATCTTCAGGCATTGCAATAGGAAGAAATAAATATTAATAAATATTTTGTTCTCCACATATTTTGTCTTTTTTTTTTATTATCTTAAGTGAAACATTTGTATGTTAAAAATAGTGACATTAATGCATTTAACTTAGAGTATTTACATTAACATAACTAACAAAAAAATAAGGCTTAATGCCTATTTTGAACATCATTTGGATGAAATCGTTGGAGCCGTCTACGACATGTATTAACGACCAGAGCCGCTGCTAAATGATTAACATGAGAAGCCAGTCGATCATTATATCTGCTGCTGTGGAAGTTCAATTGTTCCATTACTGTTGGATACCTTTAGCTTTATTTACTATTGAACAAATGTGATTATTATAAATAAGTTTAGGTTTCATAAAGATACCTAGGTCATTAAAACAAAACTCTCTAGAGAGGGTACTGTTATTTAAAAAAATATGTCAATATAAATGATTTTCTGCGATGAAACGTCATACATTTGTATTTTGAGAAATTAAGATTAAAAAAATGAGTTTAAGTCAGCCTTAAATAAACTGTGCTGCGAAACATCAGAATATGACAAGCATAATTTAACTATTTTTGTTTCTTCTGGTGTTCCCTTGGGTAACACAAGAAGAAACGAAAATAGTTTTAGACAAACAATTGTTATATAAAACTTTATGTGTTCTACCGGACAAGTAAAAAGAGTCGGACGAAATTCTATTGCGTGTGTTTTGAAGAATTGCATGTGTAAAAAAGAATTTGAGCTAGACTGCTTAGTTGGAAAAATTTGGCTGCACCAGGTATATATATATACCTCTTGCCTCCTAATGATGTTAGGATGGTGAGAGAAATCTTAGAGACGCGATCACCAAGGCAGCAAAGAGGCATATTCCTGCTAGTAGGTTTCTTAGTATTAGGTCAGGCTTTCCAGCGGAAGCTGCGATCTTAGCGGCCTTGCGTGATGAAATTCCTACCAACGATCCAAGTCGTATTGCCTTGTTATCTCACAATGTGAGCATAGGAAGGCAAAATGGGTAGAACACTTGGATAATTGTAACTCGTGTTCGCGAGGTCTGTGGAACACTATTAAAAAGCTATCTGGTGTTCCTCAGAATAGAGCCCACCTGTGCTACCTCTAGACTGCTCTAGAGTGTGCTACCTCATTCTGCAGACAGTTCGTGCAACACCTTTCTCAGCAGAATATGTGATGGTGGCTCTGGACTTGAACAAGGCATTTGATACAGTTGATCATGCATTCTTGTTTCAACACCTGGTCTCCACCTCACTACCTGACAAAAAAACGCTGTCTATTAAACTGTCTTAATGGCGGAAGGGCATACGTTGAGTTCAGGTGGGTAAGGTCGGGGTATCAAAAGTTAAAGATGGGTGTCCCGCAAGGTGGAGTTCTCTCCCCTCTCCTGCTCAACCTGTTTTTGCCTCTTCCTCCTTCCTACATAAAATTGGCGGCCAATGCGAATGATTGTGCCATTTTTTCCTCGGGCGATAAAGTCGTTGAAATTTGTGCGAGAATTAATATCTATTTGGAGAATTTGTTAAATTTTCTCAATCCTCGCAACCTCAAGCTTCCAACTCACAAGTCATCGGCTTCTGTTTTCACTTCCTGAACTAAGGAGGGTACTAAATGTCTTTGTTGGAGGTTTGAATAGTCCGACAGTTCAGTACCCTACGATACTTGCTATAACTTTCGATCCTTTAGTTAGATTCTCGTCTCATGTCGCTAAGACAAATAATCAGTTTAAGTCGAGATATAAAGTGATGAAGGCGCATGCTGGGTCTTCTTTGTGTAAGGAAAATAATTACCACCTATAAAGCTATTGGACGATCTGTCCTAAACTATGCTGTTTCTGTCTGGACTCCTTACTTAAGTGGTAGACCGCCACCTATTGATCAGAGTGAAAAATGTCTCCCTCCCTAACTCCAGGAATAAACTTGTACAGTTAAGATCCGGATAGAGCAATATGCTCGAGTGTTACATGGAGCGGATTGGGATCAGCACTAATGATTGCTGTCCTGAATGTGGTCAATCACCGCACAACACGACCCATCTGTTCAATTGTCCGTCCCGTCCGACTCAATTGAGTCCTGCAGATCTTTGGGTACGTCCAACAGAAGTAACTTCGTTCCTGGGACTTAACACTTAGGGTTACATTTCGGTTTGTCTTTCTCTTACATTTATAATCACTTAGCACAATACTTTAATTATACAATAAATTGTATATATGTATATTTTCTTATACAGCCCAAGTCAAGCTGTTACAAAAACAAACAAAAAACAACAACAAATGGATGCAGCTTAAATGACGTCATGCTTGTCGGACCTAAAATTCAAAGAGGCATATTTGATATATTGCTGACTTGGTGAATTTGGCGATTCGTCATTACCGCTGACCGGTGCATGAGTTCAGGCTAACGACGGTGACATATGGAACCTCTGCTGCCCGTTCGTTGCAGTTCGAGAATTGCATGAGATGGCAAATATATACTGCAAAGACGACATAAACTATACAGAGTCATCAAAGAATACTTCCACATCAATGACTTAATGACTGGAGATAGTGCCATTGAATGTTGTGCAACAAAAAATTTGAAACTTAATGGAAAAATCTGGTATTCAGCTTCTATGATGGGTTTTGAACAACGAAGACATCGTTGCAAGTGTAGGTGATGATGTCGAGAATAAAAAAAATTGCGATTAAATATGACACGAATCCATTAAAACTTTAGGTTTACAAAATTTTTGACCCACTTAGATGACTAACACCAGTCACAGTTGTAGGAAAATGCTTAATGCAAGACTTATGGAAGCATCATTTGACTTGGGACGAAGAAATAGATCCCACCTCAGAAAATATATGGAAGAACTACTCTCAAGAATTGTCTACGTTTGAGAGTATAAATATTTTACGATGGATTAGTACAGATTGCAGTAATGTAATCGAGTTACATGGGTTCAGTGACGCATCGAAGAAGGCGTATGCAACAGTGGTATTGCTAAAACAAGAAATAGATTTACTAACTGCAAAAAGTAAAGTTATTCCGATGAAAAACAATAAAACTATAGCAAGACTCGAATTGTGTACACCTCACTTGTTGCCAAAACTGCTTCCCAAAGTCCACTCAATAATGGCTGACAAAATAAAAATATATGCTTGGACAGAATCACAAATTGTGTAGATAATAAAAGTAAGGATAAGTTTGTCAAAATCAAATTTGATGATTTATCAAAATGCTTAGCAACGTAAAAATGGAACTACGTCAAGTTAGAAGACAATCCGGCAGACACGTACTTGAAGGAAAATCAATTTGGTGGAAAGGACAGCAATACCTCACGTGGCCTTCAATTAAATGGCCGATACACTCTGAACATGAAGCTGTATCTGCGATGTGCGAAACGGATAATCGACTTATGCCGCTGCTTACAACGTTTTCTACTTTTGATAAACTGGAAATCGTAATAGCTTCTGTGTTACATTTTTTTAAAGAAACTTTGTTGTACAACAAAATATCCGACATATTTAAACATGGATGAAGTTAATAGGAATCAGTACTCAAAAGTACTCACTTTGGAGAAGTTTCGAAAGCAGTCGTCAAATCGGTCAAGTATCACCTAAAAAGAGTTATTGGTGACAACAGCTTAACATATGAGGATTTTGCCACGCTTCTAAGTCAAACAGAAGTGAGAGAAGATATTGTGAAGAAGAGGATATACTTACGCCTGACCAACCCTTAATTAAGAGAAGTGGTTGCCTTTTCACAATTAGCTCACCACGTAAGTTCCGTGCTTACCCAGGGCATACGTGTCCTAACGGACGTTTCAACTGATTGGGCCGTTTACAAAAGAGTCGTAATTTGGCCGTTCCCAAGAGAATGGCTAAATAACTTTTCACGTGTGCAAACTATTCTACTATTAACGGTATTAGGGCACCTCGTTGGCTTAGGTTTACTATCTTAAACCATATTGAGTATCATGGTTTTTCGGATAAGTCATATGCTGCTGTACTTTATGTCCGATTTCTGCTACGGTACACTAGCTCCTATTAAAACCATATCTCTTCCGAAATTGGAATTTTGTGGAGGTGTGCTACTAGTTGACCTGATTAATGGGATAGTACAAAAATTAGGCATTGATATTTCCTGTATATTTTTGCTCAGATTCCATAGATGTTGGCATGACTTAAAAAACTATCACATTCTTCGAAAACATTTTTCGCAAATGGAGTGACAAAAATTGTTAGGAAAGTGAATCCTCTGAATTAGGCTCATGTGGAGTCAAAAGAGCACTCAGCCGATTTATGTAGCAGTGGTGTAATCCCGCAACAATTATTATATTAGAGAGATTGGAGAGTGGCCTTCTTCTCAATTTAACTTGGATAAAATTTGGAAAGCAAGGAAGTGAAATTCCATTTTTATTATTGTAACGGTTTCCAAAATATACTGCTCCGTTCATATTTTTCTCAGACTTTAAAGGTGATTGCAAATTTATTGTTTACGACAAAAAATATTTTGGATCCCAAATTCTTACTCGTGGAGAGATCGAACTAATCAAGTGAGATTGATTGATCTTAGAAAGCTTATTTTCAAATATTATGTCAAATATTTTTTGGTTCGGTCTGTATTATGAGCGAAAGTCAAGGATTAACCAATGTAATGTGTGTATTATATTATATTACAAGTAATAATGCGTTGCACCCAACTCGCAATACTATTTCTAGACCACTTCAGTCACTGGAGTGGATTTTAATGGCCCTTTTAATATAAAAAGTTATATGGGATGAGCTTGTAAGAACGCCAAGGGCTATGTTTGTGTGTTTGTCTGTTTTCCGACGAAAGCAATACACTTGGACTCTACAAGCGATCTTTCAACTAATAAATTTTTACTGGCTTTTTCACGATTTATTTCTCGTGTAGGCTGACCGGTTGAGTTCCATTCAGACAATGGAACCAATTTTCTTGGAGCAGCTCATGTGATTCAAAATAAATATAGCGATGTGATTGAATTAGTGAAAAACAATTTTGAATCCGTTAATGTAATGGATACGATTGCATGGTATTTTTATTCTGCTGCAGCTCCAAATATGGGAGGGTTATGGAAAGCTGCAGTCAAGAGCTTAAAAACTCATCTTTAAAAGATTGCGGGTAAATGAGATATTCATTTGAAGAGTGTTAACTATGTTGGCTTGGGTTGAAGCTTGCTTAAAATCAAGCCGTTCATGTCCGATGCAGCCATCGGACGGTCCCAAGAAAAGCGACTGCGTAGCGTGGATGTTAGCTTTTTATTTTGTGATATGGCTGCGCAGTATATAGTTATTTAGTTTTTTTAACATATTTTTTTTTTATTCATCCATATTTCATTGCCTTGCCAACTGTCACTCAATTTTTTCTTCTCACCGCAGCCCCAATATTTGTCAAAAAAAAATATGGTTACATTGTAACGAAACGTAACGTACGCAAATTCAAATTACTACGCATTTAACAACACACTTTCTTTTTCCGTGAATCAACTGTAAATGCTACAGGTGATTATTTCGACAAGCCCAACGTGAGCCGCGGGCAATATTTGTTACTGCTGAGGTCTTTCGCATGGAACACTGCCAGAGGCGAACCATTTGTCACTTAACACGAAGTTCCGCTTGAAAACTTCCTGACCTACTCTGTATTTTATTTCACATAACGAAATAAGGAGTAGTTTTAATAGCCGAGTGTACCGAGCTCCGCAGCATGGCTTGAATATCATCCAATCGGGCATCCCAATATCTATGGTCCTCGCCAATGTGGGTTCTAATGGCTGCCAGTATCGATTGATTGACACGTTCCGATACATTGGCTTGTGGAGCATAATTCCCTGTACGCATGTGCTCAATGTGATATTTGTTTAGGCACGATCCGAATTCTTTGCTGGTGAACTGTCTTCCATTATCTGTCAGTATTGATGCGGGTACACCAAACTGACAAAAAATTTCTGATGTTAAGAAATTTACTACATTAGTAGCCGTTGCATCTTTCATTGGTTTAAGCCGCACAAATTTCGTAATATGATCTAGTAAAATGAGCAAGTGTGCGTTAACTTTTTTGGATCGCGGATACTTGCCAAGGAAGTCTAGGTATAATCTCTGCATAGGTCGGCCGGTTACCACCTCCTCTCCCATTCTTGGTTTCGCTATTCTATTATCGCTCTCATGTGCTTTTCGGATGAGTTCGTTCGTCAGCGTCACGGGTATCAAACATTTCCAGGTGAATTCCTTAATGTCATCTCGATCAAAGTCGGTACACTTAAATAAGAGTCCTTCACGTACCTGTAAGACTGGAAATTTCTCTTCGTTCTTCTTAATGATTTCTATTCTGTTCAGATGACTCAAACTCCACAGTTTCAAAATCCAGGAAATCTTCACTACTTTTTTCTCTTCTACAGATCTTTCTTGTATTCGATTGCAAAGTCGTATGCCTGTAGGGTCAAAGACCACCGTGCTAACCGTCCACTCCAATCTTTTAAATTCATCAGCCACCGAAGACTCGCATGCTCCGTAATGACGGTGAATGGCATTAGCTCTACGTACGGACGAAATCTTTCCACTGTTTTCACCGCCGCCAAACACTCCTTCTCTATGACACTGTAGTATAACAGCGCTCCACGCAGCTTTTGCGAAAAGAATGCTATCGTTATTCTCTTCATCCTTCTGGAACAGCACTGCTCCTATTCCAACATGGCAGGCGTCACACTGTATATAAAAGTGCCTTCGGAAAACTGGGTGTACCAACACGGGAGCTGACGTAAGTGCTCTTTTCAATTCTTCAAACGACTTTCTAGCTTCATTAGTAAGCTCAAATTTGGCTTTTAACTTAAAACAATCCGTAAGTGGTGCGGCCGTAGTGGAAAAGTTTTGTATAAGACGGCGATACCACTCTGCCGTTCCCAAAAAACTGCGGCCTTGGCGAAGCGATTTAGGATAATCGCTGATACTTTATCTGGGTCCGTTTGTAGCATATCCGCACCGATGACAAACCCGAGATACTTGAGCTTCTTGAAGCAGAATTTTGACTTCGTTAAGCCAATAGTTAAGTTCGCCACTTCTTTTAGTAATTCACAATGCGTCCTGAAATCGCGGGAGATTACGAGCAGGCCGTCCAAATAAATAAATACGTTGTTCTTAAGTCTTTGAAGGATGACCTTATCCATTACCCGGCATAAACGTTGCGCGGCATTGCACAGGCCAAATGTCATCACCCTGAATTGGTACAACGGCCGTCCTTGTATAGTAAAAGCCTGCTCTCTTGCTCCAGTTCAATCTGCCAGAATGCGTGGTTTAAATCCACACTGCTAATAAAATATGTTTCATCCACCCTGGTCAACACAGACTCTATGCTCTGCAAAGTATATGCGTCTTTGATTGTTACTTTGTTTACCTTGCGCGCATCCAAACACAATCGGCTTTTCCCTGGTTTGTGTACCAGTGTCACACGATTGCTCCATGGACTGTCGACCTCTTCAATAACTCCTAACAATATCATGTTACCCACTTCTGCAAATAATAATTCCTGAACCGCAGGGGATACTGGATAGAATCTTTCGTTCACAGGCACGGCACCAGGTTCCAGTTCAATAATGTGCTTATCCACTTCAGTTTTTCCCAGCCCATGGTTCTCAAAGCTTAAAAAATTGCCTTTAACCTTTTTGAGGTTGTCCTGCTATTCCGATGTTAGTTCGTGTGGTTCCATCGGCTCGCTTTCTTGCAAAATTTCTATAGGTAACTCATCGACAATGTTAGTTTGGAATCCGATTATATCGGGTGCCAAGCCGAATCTGCGCAAAACGGCTACACCTAAGGATAGGTTTTGTGCTACTTATGGGCACAGATACAAAACCATATCATGTTTCTGGTTATTATATGCTATCGGTACTTTGATCTTTCCCACTGTCTTATGCGGTGAACCTCCAGCTGATCTTACTTGTGAGAGGAATGGCTTCATGGGTATTCCCCATTCCCTTACAGTCTCCACGCATCCTTTACCTAGCACACTCACGCTAGCACCTGCGTCCAACAATCCGATTACACTTATTCCTGCTATGAGTACTTCAGTATAAGGACGATCATCTTCTGAATCTATTGAAGCAATGGTATACGAAATTGATTTGTGAAGTTCGCGGCGTTTTTGGTACCTTTGACGTGCCCGCAACTGTCTCCTAGTGGCGATTTCTTCTAGGATTGACTCACTAAAGAAACTCTTTCGAATTAAATTATAATCGTGTTGCCGTTCCTCCAAAGACCTTTTCTACTTAACATCTTTTCTCTTATTGGTAAATTATTTGCTCGTATAAAATTTTGTAAAATGTTGATTCTATTTTTTTTTTATGCTATAATCTTCGCATTTGTGTCTTCTGCGGGATAGCTGTTCCTAGTGCTTACTACAAGGTGTTTAATTTCTCGGTGGGTTTGGAGAAGCCTGTCTCTTCCCGACAAGACATGCTCCGTTCGGCGTTTCCCGGTCTACATTTGGGGCACTTGGGAAGCACGACTCCCTGTAATCCACATTTATAGCCAAATATGTTTCGTTGAGGCGACTCGCAATAAAAGTAAGTGTGCCAGTATGTCCTCTCGCTTGTTGGTTTTTACAATTTTTTTAACTCAAAATCGGACATAGGCCGGTTTAATCGCGACCTTAACATCATCATGTGGTGAATAATTAAATCAATATTTTCTTCTGGCCCTTAACGCGTCTCCATCAAATCTCGCCAATTTTCGAATTCTGTTGGTCGACTTTGGAACCTGGTTTGAAGTGCTATACGCAAAGTGGTCAATGCGTCACGCCATGTGTCTTCACATGTAACTAGTACCAGCCTCTTGCTGTTTCTGCAACCAGGGAATGAAAATCTCGAAGTATTTCAACCCAGGAAACTTGATAAGTTGACTGCAGATGTTCTATTCTGAATATGATGTCATCTATTTGCACTCTCTCGGGGTGCCCGTCGAAAAGCAGTCCCAACTTGTGCACCATTATCGTATCTCCTCTGGGTACCACGGCTTTTGTGCCAGTATGGTCAATCCTGCCTCTTTCCGTGTCATGTGCTCTACTGCGAGGCGCTTCTCCATTCCAAAATTTGGCCATTTCCTCTGGAAATATTTTCAAGGCCAATAGTTTCGAGTGGGGTTGGAATATAATTTTGAGCATTCCGATACGAAGATTGTGTGTTCATTATTTGATACCGAGGTGCAACGGTACTTGTGTGTTCGTCCCAATCAATACATTAGTTTCGCCTCGCCCATCTTCACTATTTTCTGGTGACGGAAGTGATACATTTTGCGCTCTAATCAGCAATATAGTTTCGTTTATTTCTTTCATAAACTCTTTAAAACTATCCTCCATTTTTTTTTTTGAATAGAGCCTCCCACTTCTCCAAGCGATGCTCTATAAGACTCATGTGCCTGAGCCAAAGCCAAGTTCACTGACGATTTTACTTTTACTGAAAACTGTCTGTTTTGGCTCGTATCGGGTTCACCTTTTTGATTCTTAGCTAAAGGATTAATAAATGCTCCTCTTTGATCGACACTCATTCCTCCTTGCGCACTGGACCCGCTCGTGCCAGCCTGCTCTCCTTCTACTTGTAGTGCTGACCTCAAATTTGCAGTTTCCTCATCCAGAAGCCCGATCTCTAAAGGATTTGTCCTCGGAGTATGCTGTACCCCCATTCTCCCTCTATTGCTATTCTGAGTCGCTGATCTTGTAAATGGTCGACTATTTACTACTTCAAGTCCCCTATTCCTCATAAATTCAAAACTTCTGTCTAATCTATTTTTTATGTTTCGCCTTTCATCCCTATACATTCTCTTCTTTGCATAAAGCTTTTCCAACCTTCTTTTAAATAATAATAATGTCAACAATCTATATTTGCTCAAAGAACTACACTTACGTACAAAATCGGGTGAATCATTCTATCCAGTGAACTTCAGGACTGTAGATCTTATACATGGTAATTTTTATTAATTTATTTTTTTTCTTGCACCCACTCCGCTTCCGCTTTTTACTAGAGTACAAAACAAAACTATATCTAATAATCCATTTGCCGGGCAAAATAGACGCAGACAGAAAAACAAAAAAAAATGTCCATCCTCCTTTTTTTCCTTTTGTCGCTCTATGACCTCAGCATATTTTAGCATTACTTTCTGTTCTCGGGTTCTTACTAACCCTAGATTAATTAGAACGCTTTTTCTATTGCATTTATGTTACTGAAAGTCAAAAAAAAAAAAAATTGTAAATTAGTCTGACGATCGGAAAATTTACAAACACCTTAATGACTGGCACAGGGATCCAACATCACCAGATCCATTACTTCGGACCTGTAAACTACCGAAGCGTTCTGTCTATCAAGAGCCTTCACCAACATAAATATTTCCCAAAGACCACCTATCCTCGTGGCAACGATGGAATCTAGCTTAATGGGTTTCGTACACGGACCTACGAGGGAGTAATCCTAAAAGTAGTTACTAATTGCTTCCGACTACACAAAAAAACTAAGCGTAATACAAACATTATTTAAATTGAGTTCATTCACCTTCCTCAAACTTATTGCCATCTATCAGAGTGTTATGATACACTTTTTCTAAATGTAGATGATATCTTAATTTGGGGTACCAGACACAGGAAACTTGCTGGTTGATTTATATCCTCAGCGCCATTTGTTAACATGGGGCCTCTGGTGTTATTTTTTAAATTTGGGCGTCATTTGTTACAATCCACCTGTCTTTGGTTACTCTCTTTCCGTTATTGGTCCTCCAGCTGTAGCTCAATCTAGTTCAGGGATGGGTATCTCTACCCACCGATACACGAAAGGGATGGATGTAGCAAAAAAAATTATATTTATTCTCTGTTTCAACTCAACCATTGCAACACAATATGAGTTCCCAAATACGCAAAGAAATAGTGTACTCAAGTAAAATAAGAACTGATAAGATCGTAGTTTTTAATGATCTTAGGTGCACCTCCCTTCCTATGGCCGTAAATGCGATTTGAGACAACGACCCCCTTTTTAAACTTACATTACTATTCACGTGTTTCGATCATATCCTCTGTAACTGATATCCACTGGCATTGAATAACCCACCCTAATTATAAACTCACTCAAACTTCATTTTAAAAAAATACATATAGTTTAATGATTCTTACTTAGGTAATACAATACTACATAGGTATAGAAGGAAGCTAGATTACTTATACTACGAAAAATCAACGATATACATATAAAAATTATAAATTTAGCTCAACTTATTGTGTGACGAAATTTAATATCCGAGAGATGAATTTGTTGGAACTGTTCATGTTCTTTAATGCTGCTCCTATGCGGCACTTTATGCTTCTGTTTGCTGTTTTACAACGACTATATTAAATTCACTAAATTAGATGGATGCACGGCTCCATTGTCATAATAGCGTAGTACCGCCCGTGCTATTAGATGTTTCATTTGGCTAAGTAACCTCGATAACGACGTATAAGTATTTAACCACGCCTCTTTTGAATGATTTTTAAGGTTACATCCGGCGTGACAAGCAATGTGTTTCTTGTCACATGTTTAATAGAGCCTATCTTTTTTTTGTAGTTCAAAATTCAACCGGGGCTTTAAAATACATTTATAAAAACCTGTCGTTACGGCATTTGAAGAAACACTCTATCTATTCTCTTGATGTTGCTTCGGTCGGAGGACGTTTCTGTCGTCGCCGCCGGAGATGTTTTCGAGTGTGATAAAACTGTCGTCGTAGTCGTGTTGGTTGTCCTGTATACGTTGCAGTTGACTCACCCTCTTCCATGTTCTCTTACTGTTTTAACCTCTGCTGTAGCGCATTGTCTTTTTCTAGTGATCGCCGGTGTAGTTGATGTTGAGGTTATGCTTCTATCACGGACACGCGTTGTTTTCTAGTCGCCGCCGGAGATGTAAAATATGGTTGCATTGTAACGAAACGTAACATACGCAAATTCAAATTACTACGCACGAAACAATCTATTTATTGATGCAGAAATTTTACATTCTGCCACTGATTGATAATATAAATAGGTGCTTCATGAATCTCAGGTGAATCTCAGAGTGAAACTCTCGGTCGTTCTTACAAGCTCTTCCCATATAACTTTTTATATTAAAGTGACCATTCAAACCCACTCCAGTGACTAAAATGGTCTAGAAATAGTATTGCGAGTTGGGTGCAACGCATTATTACTTGTGAGGATTGTGTTTTCTTCCATATAATACACACCTTACATTGGTAAATCCTTGACTTTCGCTCATAACACAGAACGAACCAAAAAATATTTGACAAAATATGTCATTACAAATTCACAGTATTTTACATCGTAAATAAAATAAATAAATAATAAAAAAAAAAAACACAAATACAAATACAAAAAATTTTTGGCGATAAACAACAAGACAGCTACGGTAAAAGTGTCAGCGGCAGCAGTCGCAGAAGCGCTTGCAGCAACAGTTACTGCTGATCCTGTCTTACAACGTGCACATATTTAAAAAAAAAAAAAATCCGATTAATAATCAAAAAAGAACAGCTGATGGCGAACTAGAAACTAGTGATTCTGATGAAATTGCCTGGCAGAAGGTCACTGTTCCCGCACACAAGGTCAAACGAACTCTGACTGGGTCGCAGAGAATCAGTAGAAGTCGCCAATCATTTGGTTCATCTGAGAGCATACTTTCAACCAATAAATTGAGTACACTTGATGATGATAATGAGAAAGATATCCTTTCTGAAATAGAGGAGCCGGTACGCATATCTGATCCCAAAGAAGTGCAAGTTTCGGTAAGCAAGGCTTACGAGACGCCACCAATATTTGTTTCAGGCGTAGAAAACATCAATGGGATATGGCAACTGTCGATAAGGTTACCAGCGCGGACACTTACACTACTAAAACAGGCACCAGCAGCTCAGTCAGAGTTATGGCTAAGAACTCTGATACTTTCAGAGCAATAGTTAAACGGCTTGAAAGCAAAAAAATCATGTTTCACATTTACCAACTGAAAGAAGAGCGATCTTATAAGGTGGTTATTAAAGGGTTACACCACTATTGATGACTTAAAGCAACACCTCTTGCGTCAGGGTCACGAAGTTAGAAATGCACACAATCCAAAAAGTCGTACTAATGGGTCGTCACTTGACATGTTCTTCGTGGATCTAGAGCAAAAACACAATAATAAGGAGGTCTATGATATTACCACTCTTTGCCGTCAGAAGGTGAAAATTGAGCCGCCACGACGATTTGATGATCTGGTTCAGTGCCACAGATGTCAGGAATATGGTCACACAAAACGTTACTCCAGAAAACAGTTTAGATGTGTGAAATGCGGTGATAAGCACGCTACTACAGATTAACTCAAATCTATCACTCAACCAGCTAAGTGTGCACTTTGTCAAGAGGCGCATACAGCTAATTATAGAGGGTGCGTTGTATATCAGGAAATAGTCTCCAAGCATGCTTCCTCTAAACCTAAATCAAGACCGGTTCCCACTTTCGTGTCTTCCGATCATAGAAAATTTGGTCCTAAACCATCGCTTCCAATTGGAAATAGTACAAATCGGCGCCTTTCTTATGCTGTTAGAGCTACACAGACACAACAACAATATTTTCAGCAAGAACGTCAACAAGAATCACAACAGAGCTCATCATCTTCCATGGATCATAAGTTTGGCGCACTCATGGCCAAGTTTGAGGATATGGTGCAAGCTCAAACTGAAATGTTAAAAGTGCAGGGTCGAATAACGCATCTTCTGACAATTCTGGTGTCAAATTCCCAGAAATATGATTACGCATTGGCATCTGGAATGCCAATGAATTGACAAATCAAGGCAATGAACTCGAACTGCTGAGTGAGACGAATCTCTGCAGTAGATCCTATTATAAGCTGTTGGGATATGATCTACATTTAGCTAACCACCCTGATGAGAACCGTATGCGTGGTGGAGCTGCTGTACTCATTCGTTCGTCGCTTAATCATCATCCTTTGGTCTCTGTGCGCACTGATGCTATGCAAGCCGCTATTGTTAAAGTGTCTAGTGATCATGGAGACTTTATCTTTGCTGCCGTTTACTGCCCTCCTCGGTATTTTTTATCTGAGATGCAGGTAAAAGACTTTTTTTATATGCTTGGTCCCAAATTCCTGGCCGCTGGTGACTGGAACGCTAAGCATCGCCTCTGGGGGTCCAGACTTTCCACGCCGAAAGGTCGCGCGCTGTTTGACTGTATTGTCAACTCAAATTTCGAAGTGCTTGCAACTGGAGGGCCGACTAACTACCCTTATTATAGCACTCGTCATCCTGATGCTCTGGATTTTGTAGTATATACTGGCATACCATCGAGCCGACTGCGCATCTTTGACACTAGGTGGTGGTGGTAAATGATAAGAGTTGAGATCCCTCAACCACTTATTGTAGACGCCAGCTTTTCTGCACGCGTCTACTCCTATAAGCCGAGGCTTTTGCCAAGACAAGCTAACTTGCCGATTTTCCAACAGCGTCTTGACCAGCTTCTCAACCTTAATATGGAACTTTGCTCTACTGAGGACGTGGATGATGCTACTGAATTGTTCACTCGACATATCTTTGAAGCGGCTGAATTTGCAACTCAAAATCAATCATTATTGAATTTTCCAGGTTTAAATAGGCCACCTTTAAATGCTGAGATCTTGGACTTGGTTAAGTTAAAGCGCAGACTTCGTCGTCCTTTTATGCGAAGCCGTAATGAGCTTGATCGTTTGGCATGGAAAAGAGCTGCTGCTGAGATGAAAAAGTTGCTGCATGTAGTACGCAGTGAATTCTTTGATGACATGCTTTGCAATGCTGACCCCAACAAGAACTATGTGTTTAACTTATGGAAAGCGACACGTTGCGAAAAGAGGCAACCTTTGAGACACGTGCTTATTAAAGACTTCAACAACTCATGGTGCCGCACAGATAAAGAGAAAGCTGAGGCATTTGCCGCTGAACTCGGTTGACGCTTTACTTTCGATCTAGCTGAATTAGATAATGTGCGAGACACCGCTAATTTTCTGGAAGAGAGCTGCACAAATATGCAGTCTATCAAGCCTATTGCTCCGCAAGAGGTTCGTCCCGGGGTATGACGGAATTGATGGCAGAGTGGCAAAGGCGCTTCCTGATAAAGCAATAATGTTTTTGGTACTACTCTTCAATACCACCCATCCGATCTCAGTGGAAGTGCGCTGTAATTATAATGATACCGAAACCTGGCAAACCAGAAAACCTTATTGCGTCTTATAGACCAATTAGTTTACTACCGACTTTCTCAAAAATATTTGAAAGAATTTTTCTTTTTAGAATGTTACCTGTTTTGGACGTCCAGAGTGCCATTCCTGATAATCAGTTTGGCTTTAGGCATCACCATGGGACCTCTGAACAAGTGCACAGAGTTTTCGAACATATTCTTAAGGCCTATGAGAATAAGCAATATAGCTGTGCTGTTTTTCGTGATGTACAACAAGCTTTTGATAGAGTCTGGATTGAAGGCCTTCTCTTCAAAATTAAATCTATTTTGCCTACATCGCAATTCCTTCTTTTGAAGTCGTATTTGCTTAACCGTGCCTTCACAGTCGAGGTGAAAGATGAGCGCTCAGGGATCCGCCGCATTGCTGCTGGTGTACCACAAGGCAGTGTGCTTGGTCCTGTCCTTTATACTTTGTATACTGCTGATATGCCAGTTCCAGTAAATGAGAACATGCTTCTTGCTACATATGCTGACGATGCGGCCATACTTGCAAACTCAAACTGTCCACACGAAGCTTCCTATAACATTCAAAACTATCTTGTAGATTTTAAACGTTGGGTAAATAGCTGGAATATAAAAGTCAATAGCGAAAAGACTAGTCACTGTACTTTTTCATTAAGGCAAGGGAACTGCCCGCCCGTTTTGCTAAAAAATTTGGTAAAACCTCATGATGATCATGTATGCTACTTAGGTTTAGCATGGCACCTGGCGTAAGCATATTCAAAAAACCGCAGCAGTTTGCTACGCTAAACTCAAAAAGTTAAACTGGTTACTTCGCCCAAGTAGTAAACTCAGCCTCGAGAATAAACTGCTTATTTACAAATCAATCATTATGCCTACTTGGATGTATGGAATGCAATTATGGGGCATTTATGCTGCCACAAATATAAACCGTATACAAGTACTTCAAAACAAGGTCTTCCGTACATTAACAGATGCTCCTTGGTATATGCGCAATTAAGTTTTACATCGAGATTTAAAAATACCAACAGTAATGGAACAATTGAACTTCCACAGCAGCAGATATAATGATCGACTGGCTTCTCATGTTAATCATTTAGCAGCGGCTCTGGTCGTTAATACACGGTTCCAACGATTTCATCCAAATGATGTTCAAAATAGGCATTAAGCCTTATTTTTTTGTTAGTTATGTTAATGTAAATACTCAAAGCTAAATGCATTAATGTCACTATTTTTAACATACAAATGTATTATGGTTTTTAAGTAAACTGATCGACATTCACTTAAGATAATAAAAAAAAAAGACAAAATATGTGGAGAACAAAATATTTATTAATATTTATTTCCTCCTATTGCAATGCCTGAAGATAATCACCATCCAACTTTGGAAGTCTCTTTTTTTAGCTTGACTGTATTTGTCGTTCACATGACATAAATAAATCTCTTCGACGTGTCAGATGTATTAGAAAAACTGACTTAGTCAAGTTAAAGCACCTACTTTTCAATACTGATTGGTCTGCTCTCGAGCGCTGTTCAGATATTGAATTGGCAATGAATATTTTTTATCCCACCATTCTCAGTTATTTCGACAGATGCATTCCATTCACTACTCTTTCAGTCTCAAGAAAAAGACAGCCTTGGTTTCCACTTAGCCTTTACCGATTAAAAAATAATAAGTGGCGTTTATTTAAAAAAATAAACGTAGTGGCTCTTATACTCTAATAGTAACATATTCTTTAAATAACATTACCCTCCCGCCAGTACTTTTGATTCCCATCTGGCCCGTCAGGTTGAACTTCTTTTCATCACTGAAAATCACATTTCCGAACTCGCTGCCCCAAAACTTATATTTTTCATAGAAGGCAAGCCGGGCCTTCTTATGTCGGGGTAACAGTTTTGGTGTCCGCACCTTTGGGTCATATTTGAGGTGCAACTCCTTTTGGCAAATCTGTTGCACCCTCTGCCTACTTATTGGCAAAAAAAAAAGAAGCAAAATACTAATTGTAATCAATTAGTAAACCATATTTTAATACACTCAATCATTTTTTGCAGCGAGATAATTAATGTGTCACACTCAAAATTGAAATGAAGAACTTTGCACAAATATCAGCTTTGTATTAAAGTCATGACTTTGTCTCTTTTAAAATCTTAAAGGGACTATAGATTAAAAGTAGTTACGAACAATATGCATGGAAAAACATCACAAAACATGAATACTCGAAACATTAATGCCGTTATTAGAACAACTGTAATAAGCAAAACAAATTTTGGACAAATATCAATTTTACTGAGGTATACATGAACATATTATTTTTATTACATCGTGTAATAAGAAAAAAAACGAAACATTTTTTTATATATCTATATATAAATAAATATATATATATATATATATATATATATATATATATATATATATGAGAGAGAGAGAGAGAGAGAGAGAGAGAGAGAGAGAGAGAGAGAGAGAGAGAGAGAGAGAGAGAGAGAGAGAGAGAGAGAGAGAGAGAGAGAGAGAGAGAGAGAGAGAGAGAGAGAGAGAGAGAGAGAGAGAGAGAGAGAGAGAGAGAGAGAGAGAGAGAGAGAGAGAGAGAGAGAGAGAGAGAGAGAGAGAGAGAGAGAGAGAGAGAGAGAGAGAGAGAGAGAGAGAGAGAGAGAGAGAGAGAGAGAGAGAGAGAGAGAGAGAGAGAGAGAGAGAGAGAGAGAGAGAGAGAGAGAGAGAGAGAGAGAGAGAGAGAGAGAGAGAGAGAGAGAGAGAGAGAGAGAGAGAGAGAGAGAGAGAGAGAGAGAGAGAGAGAGAGAGAGAGAGAGAGAGAGAGAGAGAGAGAGAGAGAGAGAGAGAGAGAGAGAGAGAGAGAGAGAGAGAGAGAGAGAGAGAGAGAGAGAGAGAGAGAGAGAGAGAGAGAGAGAGAGAGAGAGAGAGAGAGAGAGAGAGAGAGAGAGAGAGAGAGAGAGAGAGAGAGAGAGAGAGAGAGAGAGAGAGAGAGAGAGAGAGAGAGAGAGAGAGAATATATATATATATATATATATATATATATATATATATATATATATATATATATATATATATATATATATATATATATATATATATATATGAATATACACCATAATTATATATATATAAATTTCTGGGCTGCCCTCAACGCACTCCTCTATATTAAGGGTTTATATATGGTAGGGGTACATTACAGTTCTCGTGAGAGTGACGTGGTTGGGATGACTGCAATTCATTATGTCGGTGAACCGATAGAACTATCAGGAGCAGGAAAATTTAGGAAATGATTGTCTCTTTTTACTTACCCGAAGAAGTGTAGTTTAGTGCTCGCCGGCACCGGTCGCTGGCAATCCGGAGCTTCGTCAGGTCATCATAGACCCGATCTTGTCATCTTAAGCTCGGACGTTCTCTCTGACGCCGTCCACCAATCAAGTTCAGGTTTCCGTCGTAAACCTTAAGTTAGGGGACCAGCCCAGTGCAGCCGCTGGAATTTAATGTGCTGGACTATGTCAACCTCATCATACAGCTCATGGTTCATACGGGTCCTAAAATCGACGCCAACTCTAAGGGGAGCAAAATTCATAAAAAGATTCTTTCTCTCGAACACTCCTAAAGACGATGCATCCGTTGATGTCAGTGTCCATGCTTCTGCGCCATACAGTAGGACCGGGATTATCAGTGTCTTATAGATTTTAATCTTCGTAGTTCGAGAGAGGGCTCTACTTCTAATTTGCTTCTTGAGCCCAAAGTAGCAGCGATTAGATAACGTGATTCTTCGTCTGATCTCTCGGCTAACATTGTTGTCGCTGGTAATTTCTGTTCCCAGATAACGAAGTTTTCTACAACATTGAAGTTGAAATTCTCCATACTCACAGACCGTCCAAGACGCGCTGATGGTCTGCGAGTGGACACCAAGTACTTCGTCTTGTCCTCGTTCACCGGTAGGCCCATGAGACGTGACTGTTTCTCAATCTCCGAGAACGCCCTGCTTACTCGCCCTTCGTTGATGCCTATGATGTCTATGTCATCAGGATATGCGAGTATCATCACTTCCTTATGGAAGATCGTGCCCGATCGTTCTACGTATTGGCATTGGCGTAGACTGTACTCCATCAGGAGATTAAAAAAACTCGCACGATAAAGCATCACCCTGTCTGATACCTCTCTTGGTATCAAAGGGTTCGGAGAGGTTCTTTCCTACTCTGACGACGCTTTGGGTGTGTGATAGCGTCATCATGCAAAGTCGAACGATCTTTGCTGCGATACCAAGTTCAGATAGGGCGTTGAAGAACTTCGTTCTTAATGGCGTGTCGAAAGCGGCCTTATAATCGACAAATAGGTGGTGTGTGTCTTTATTGTACTCGTGAGTCTTCTCCAGGAGTTGGAGTAATGTGAAAATTTGGTCACTGGTCGACCTCTTTGGTCTGAAGCCGCACTGATACTGGCCTATCAGTGCATTCGTGTATGGCTCCAGTCGTTTACACAGTACGCGGGACAGAATTTTGTATCCTATTGAAAGGAGACTTATTCCCCGGTAGTTCGCGCTGACAGCGGAGTCTCCTTTCTTGAAGATAAGACACTGAGATTCCAATCGGTCTTGAATATCTCAGCTGGCAACTAAATGGAGCCTGCTATTTTGTTATTCTTCAGCTTTTTAATTACTGAGTCGACCTCGTTATACTCCGGTGACTCTACAAGAGAGCCATCATCAATTGGTGGTTCTATGTACGCTTCTTTATCGGCGGTATTATTCTCTTCATCGCCAACAAGTAGATTAGAGAGAGTGACTTCTCCATAGACTCAGTGATTCCTGTGTATCTGTAACCAGACTTCCATTATTGTCCTTACAGAAAGAAACTCCGGGCTTGAAACCTTCGGTGAGACGCTTGATCTTTTGATAAAACTTTCGAGATTCATTTCTTTGACATAACACCTCAACATCCTCAAGCTCACGCCTTTCTTGTTCCTTTTTTTTACGTCTGAAAAGGAGTTTCTCCTCTCTCAGTTTCTCACGATATCGTTCTCTAACAGCTCGCGTTGCTCCCGACTGCAGAGTTCATTTGTAAGCGGCGTCTTTCTATGCAGTAGCTTGGCGACACTCCACGTCTTACCAAGGGTTCGTCGCAGGTCTGGTGTACCCAATGACCTCCTTGGCTGCCGTATTCATGGATTGGGAGATATGGCTCCACTGCTCACCTATATCTTCAGAAGCCGGAGAGGACTCCCGGAATTTCTGCTGCCATGCTGAGCCTGGTGCGTACCTTGGCTGCCACAAGGTAGTGGTTCGAGTCGATGTTGGGACCTAGTACCGTTCTCACGTCCAACACGCTCGATGCGCGAAGTAGCCTTGTGTATGTCTCGGTGTGGAAATCTGGTTGCGAGCATTGAAAAAATTTAATAAATTGTCCAAATAGATGTTAATTCTCGCACAGATATCATCTACATTGACGCCCGAGGATAAAACAGAAAAATCATCTGCATAGGTCACTAGTTTTATGTGGGGAGGGGGAAAGGGATTTTATTTGCCAAATAAAGGTTAAATATAAGAGAGAGCCCCACCCTGCGGAACACCTATTTTTAACTTACGATAACCCGACCTCACACCCCTAAATTCAACGTATGCCCTTCTACCATTAAGATAGTTCAATAGCCAGTGTTTCGTTTTATCGGGTAGTGAGGTGGAGCCCAGGTCTTGAAACAAGATTGCATGATCAACTGTGTCAAATGCCACCGTCACTGTACGTTCACATTGCCTCTGCTTATTATTACAATTAAACTGCAAAACTCTGAAAGAGTTAAACCGTTGCTCAAATGAAAGACTGTGAGGTTGACGGGGCATTGTGAGGATTGGTGAAGATTGAGTAGAATAGCAAGTAAAAGAAGTGTTACATTCCTCCGAATGGATTGACAGCCCGATGCAAGGAAGTCAACACTCTACTCTCTATGAGAACTCAGATCAGTACATCTTCTGATACGACACCAAATGTGACAAACGTTACATCGCACAAGCATGACAAAGCGATGTATCGGACTGGCACAAACGGATCATACCCAGCTGGCAACGTCAGCTCTGTGTAAGGTTATTGTTGCAGTTATGTCAGGTGGTGCAAAATAAACTGTCCTACAGCTGGCAATAGTATTAGCTGAGCAACAGTTAGCAACAAATTTTACTGTCCATTCTCGATGAGAGTGGAGCCCCGAACTGGATCGAAGATGACACTATCCGCCACACCTGGAACACTGAACCGAGGATAGATTACGGAAAATCTTTCTCCCACAAACTGAGCAGAGCCAAGGACAATGCCCCCTATTTAAACAACTGGTTGACGAAGACAGTGAGCAATCTGACGGCTAAGATATGGTGACGGTGGGAGGAGTTACCGTTGATGACTGTTCGCAGAAGACCAGAGGTCCGTTGAATTCACAGCACTGACTTCATGGTTGCAGGACGGCGTGGGAAGAGAGTTCCCCTAATGCGCGGTGGGTCTCACGCAGCTCTTGCCTCTGGTCCTTCTGCAGGCGGGTCTTTCCTCGGGCAGTTGTGAACTCGTGGTAGATGGCGTGACGTTCGGATGCTCCTCGACCCATGCAGGAAGTAATCGGCCATTTGCAGCAGTTTACCAAAGTGATTGGGCGTTAACGTGGTGAGTTCGCAGGCTACCGATTATTGTTGTTTGGAGATTAAGAACAGTGTCGGTGCTCATGAGTATCTGAACGTTAACGCCGTTGTTGTCCGTCAGCTGTCCCGCGCTATACCAGCGAGATCAGTCTCAGTATACCGAATTGAGCATGTGAGATAATATTTATTAGCATAGGATATTAAATGAGCGCGAGAGCAATCTCCGGTAGCTACTTCTCATGCTTATTGTTTTTTGTTGCAATGACACACCACCTCTTGCATTTAATTTTGTAACTATTAAGTCACTGTCGTAGTTAATTTTAACAAAATAATTGTGCTTCAATTTTGTGACGTATGTTCATATAATACATATGTATTTACAACTTTAAAAAAAAAGTGCACGAACAAGTAACTTTAAAATTGTGTTTTTTGTTTCGAATGCTCTGAACTTCATTGGCCGCCGACGTTGAAGTAACAACACCTATTGATATATATGTGAAGCTACCGTTCATAAGCCACAAAAACTTGTCGTGTCAATATGGATCCTCTCTTTTACTGCAATAGTAATAAGTATGCGTGCCGAGTTTTAGTTGAATATCTTAAAAATTGATCCCAAAACAAGATAAAAATTAATTTCCGTTGAACCGAAGTTGTACTACCATTGATTTGTATAGGGGCTACCATAACGAATTTCAAGCTGATATTTTGACTTAAATAAATTAGTTTTTCATACAATAGCACAGAAGTGGTCGGTGGGTTTATATGGGGTTGTCCCAAGAAGTGAGCAGGACACGGGTATCCACAAGAATTTTCAAGCTGATTTTGACTGAAATGAATAAGTTTTTCATACATAAAGTCAAAAGTAGCAGGGTGGTTTGTATGGGGGACTATCTCAAAAGGCAATCCATACAAAGGTGATCACCCCATTGTGAATTGTCCGTCCACAAGAAGCTACCATGTCTATTTTTAATTGATACTGCCTACAACATAACAGACTATCATACAAAAAGTCAAAAGTGTTTTGCTTTTATTAAAAAAAAAAAAAAAACATATTTTTAAAAAAATAAAAAATATTTATTGCGTTCGAAAGTCGTAAATAAGTTTAATGAACTAATAAAAATGTTTTTCGACCCACCTTGGCAAAACAAATGCCGCTGAATGAATTTTGCTGGTATAGTACTTTAATTTCAAATCATCAATTTCATGTTCTTCAAAAGTTTTAACAGGTTTTTTTAAATCACGAGCATTGTCTAGGCAACCAATAACAAACCCAATGTGTCCGCATGGATACGATGGTACTGATGTGACTGCATAGGCCACCTTAGGAAAATGCTTGTTGCAGCCAGTCATGGTTTTTTTTACATATTCATAGTCCAACCAATAGCTGCCTCCTTGCGAGCACACTATGCCACCCTTTTTTAGAGCGTTTTTCATCAGTTCGTAGTAACTCTCTTGGAACAAACTGACGGCTGGTCCGATTGGATCAGAACTGTCCGTAATAATCACATCGAATTCGTTTCTATGGTTCTTCATATATTCGAATCCATCACCAATTGTAAGTTTCAGTTTTGGATTATTAAAACCACATGCCATATTTGGAAGGTATTTTTTTGAAAGTTCCACAACGCGTTCATCGATTTCCACTTGATGCACTTCTTCGACCAGTGGGTGCTTAACTGCTTCACGCGCTACACCACCATCTCCTCCTCCTACAATTAAAACTTTCTTTGGATCAGGATGACAGCACAAAGGTAAAAATGTAATCATTTCCTGATATGAAAATTCATCTCTTGTGGTGCATTGTATAATCCCATCAAGAATTAAGGCTACACCATAATTTTCCCTACAAAAAGAAAAAAAATTAAATAATTTTAAGAATAGGTTTAAAGATTTGCAAAAATTTACGATCAAATACTTGCTATTATAATAATATACATACTAATTCATTCGAATGGTGGTCGGCCACCGAATGGCAATATAATGTAGACTTAATTTAATGGAAGTATTTTTTAATGAAAGGTGTTTTATTTTAAAGCTTAGTAATGAATGAGATTTCTAATTAACAAAATAACATTTTTATTTAAAAGCAATTTATGAGATGGTAACTGGACTGAATAAAGGTGTTTAAGAATTCTAAGGTGTACTAATCAGCACGGTTTGTTACTTTGCGTTGGTCAGCGTTGCATTACCGAATCGGAACTGAGGTAAACCTTTTCATCTCCAGGTAATAAAGTGGAAGCGACAAATTCAATAATTGTTGTATAATCGTTATATTTAGGATATAAAATCGACGTTTCTGTGACATTGACATTCTGGAGTAGCACCGACTATTTGGTCAAAATGTCAAATAGCCAGAAAGCTTCTCCTGACTAATAGTAACATGCTATATGAAATTCATAACGATATATCAAATACTGGGTGTCTCAAAAGAAAGTTCACATATGATTTGCTGACTGCGTGAACGCAGCTATTCCGAGGGGCGCGGGGGCTATGTCAATCGGTAGATTAGCTTTTGGGAATTTAGTCGCTATGTACCGTTTTTCGGGAGCGGACCGTGCGTTATGCGTACCTGAGTTTTAGAAACACGGTAATTCAGCGACTGTAGCCAATTTATGTCACCTCTCCATGAGTGGTGACATAAATTGGCCTACACGAAGTCACGATTTAACCCCTATGGACTTTTTCCTATGGGGTTACGTCAAATCTAGAGTTTACGGCAACAAACCGACTTCCCTGTCACAATTAAAAGAAAATATACGTCACGACCATCCTGGCACAAATAAAATATCCGTCACGGAATACCTGCCGAGCCGTCATAGGAAATTTTAGTGCTCGATTAAATAAATACCGTGAACGCAACGGTTTATATTTGGACAATATCATTTTTAAGAAATAAATTCCCAAAGTGTGTATTTTTAATATGTAATAAACATTTTTTCAATAAACTACTTACTTTTTTTCTATCGATTTTTAAATGTGAAATTTATTTTGAGACACCTTGCAGTTGCGGAGACGGTCGTATATATCTGACACCTATTCGCATTGCTTTGAAAAGTATTTTCAAAAAGTAAAGTGACTTTCTATTTTTAGGAAAAAATATTTTTTTATTCATCGATATTTATGTTGTCCTCTTCAAAGTAATCCCCCTTTAGATACAATACACTTGTGCCAACGCTTTTTCCAATCCTCGAAGCACTACGCCACGGTAATCGAAGAAAATAGTGAGCAAAACTTTGACATTTGATCGAACTTGACGTGCTTTTTTCGGTCTTGGCTCACCTGTACTCTTCCATTGGGACGATTGTGCTTTGGTTTCGACGTCATAACTATATACCCATGTTTCGTCACGTTATGACCGTTTTGAGCCAATCTGAGCTCGATAGCAATAAATCGCGGAGCACACAAAACACTTCTAACCGTTATGCCTCTCACAAACAAATTAAACATGCTACATAGCTAAAACTGTATACATGTGTTCGTGACGAGTGTACCAACACAACAAAACCAAAAAAATCGATAATCGAATGTACGTTGCCCGTGAAATTTGAAAAGCAACCTTACTTTTTGTACACAGATCGTAGTGTTTAATTTCTAAAAATTTCAACTTTCCAGAGAAAAAAAATATCACAAGAAACTAACACTACAGAGCCTACGAATACAGCAACAAATTAGAAACGCAACTTGAAAGACACATTGACATCATAAAAATAATTACACAAACAAAAATTGGACACCAAAAGGAACGCCACTAATGCGGAGAAAACTCCAAAATAAAGGTAAGTAATATTTAGTGTGTCCAAAAATGTTTCAAACATAGTATGAAAAGTGTAGGCATATTATGTATAGAAAATATTATACCATTCACTCATAGTGTAAGGTCCGTTCTCACGACTCACCGATAGGCGGAATAATATTGAGTAGTGCATGTCACGACATCACAGTTATAATAAATCAATTTTGAGTAGCCCTGGAGAATATTTGAATATTTGAATATTTGAATATTCGAGGTGGACAGTCCAATTGCAAAAACGTAAACAAAATAAAATTATAAATTAGCAGAAAAAAAATGGATGTAAGTGAGCGTCGCCGCTGTAGAAAAATACGGGCCAATCTATGAATATAATGTGCACGTTTGCATTTAAAATTTTAATACCAATTTTCAATTTTGTTTGTTTTCATTTTGCTTTGGTTTTTTATCGATCGAGTTGGCAGGTATCTTTGCATAAAATTATGATAAATTTATCGGCTCGGCGTAGGGGTAGTAAGAGTCGTGACATTGAAAACTAGCATATCGTCTGAAAAATATGAGCGGTAAAGTTATAGGCAAGTCATGAAAACGGCCCTAATTTTAGTAATCTACACTGAAATAGGCTGATGTTTAGATTTAACCATCAAAAGTTATATAACGTTTTTCTAATCTCAGCTTATTCTGATAAAAATTTAGTTCCAAGATGTGAAAAACAAACACACACACCCAGTAAGTTAGATAAAAATTAATAACAATGCGACAACCCCGAAGCAGCATCCAGGTATCTTTTCAAGCTGATCAATCGTACAGACTTACATATGCATGTACATAAATGCAGATGTATGTATTTATGTACACATACATGTTCATAGATATATACTTTTTGAGAACATACATACATATACATGTGTATGTACGAGGCGTCCTTTAATGCGATAGCAACTTTTAGACAAATTAATAGTACCCTTTCACAGTATGATAAAAGGTATTTATATTAAGTTTGTCAAAGTTTTGTAATTACCTCTTAAAAGATTAAAAATTATGAAGCATGGGTTCACATAAAAATATATTCTTATTGCTTTCCTTTGTTTTTGTTGAATAGGGCACTCACGTTTCAACGATTTTGATATCTTGATAATCTGACTTCTCCTCATGAAGCACTTTCGTCACTTTCAATGAGAATGACTGTCCCGGCCACAGTTCATCCTGGATTTCGGTAAACCATCCTTTATGAAACATATCCATATCTCTTACTACTGTCGTTTCAAGTTCCGTCTACCATAGTCCGATCGCGTGCTCGAGCAACGTGGTTCAACTAAAAGTTGATATTTACCAATCAAATCAAATGTACTAAAAAATACATACATATGTATGTAAGTACATATGTACGCTTATGTAAGTATACATGTAAAATTCTATTGAAACGCGTTGTATTCCGCCAATTTGAATTAAAACCCGTATTGGTCCATAGAACACGTCATTCTTTTAGGTCGGAACGAGATAAAAGAGGCACAGTATAAATCACTTTCGGTCTTGTTGGGTGGAAAGGGGATCAACATTTATTTTTATTTTATTACATTATTTTACTTTATTACATTATTTTACATCCTTTTTTGTTTCTGGCACTTGGTTCGATCCAATTTTACATGACTTAAATCCTTTTTATGCTATTCACACATATGTATGTAGTGCTAGACCAGACGACAATCTGGATGCTCATCTTTTGGGAACCAAAGGATCGGCAAGGGGAAGAGCAGCAACGCTCCGGGTACCAGCTAGTTGTCAAAATAAATTTTCGGCTAGTTTAAATAGAAACAAAAAAAAAAAAAGTGAATTTTTAAGATATATAGCCGTATTGTATGTGTTGCACCGAAAATCAGACGAATCAAAAAATCCAAATGTGGAGGTTTTATCTTTTATAGACTCCGAAATCTCGTTGCTCAAACATACGTAGAGCGGAAAGACAGAGGTACATAATTATACTAGAGTAATTTGACTTTTGATGTTGATCAACAATACATATTTGCATAAACTTAGTATATCCTTGTTAACACGCTATTGTTAATAAATAATTAAGTGAAATATGTACTTTGTATTTTTCCATATGAAGAACGAATAGTAACAACATACAGGAATTTAAGCTAAGAATACACATGTTTCGGACTCAGCTGGAAGTTTTCATCAGTCCGCTGGTAGTACATTGTTAGTTATTTTACGCATATCAGGAAAAGTACCATGTGTATCACATGTATTAATAAATATCAGAAGATAAAGTCATTACTCCTCCATGCATGATATTTGTTGCCATTTTGCATGTACGGCACTTTACCAAATTCTATTTTCTGTTTATGTGTAATTACTTAGCAGCATCGCTACTTGGAAACATGCCCGTTTGGTTAGATTTGTAAGCTTCTGTCTTTTTGATTGTTGAAATAACTAAGGACGAACATTTTTATAATTAATTTGTGGTATCTGTAAATTTTATTTAGTGGCCTATATTATAAAATTATATGAATTTTCAGACGGTTTTTTACCAACGTTCCACAGACCACATATCAAATTAATAACTTGTTATTTGAATTTTTGGAAATAAACTATTCTTTATTCAAGAGTAAGTAAATTCCAACATACTTTAATTGTTATACTGAATAGTATTATAATTTTGTCACGGATTTTGTAACGCATTAAACGAAGCATCGGAGATCCCATAAAGTATATATAGTCTTGATCAGCTGGGCGAAACAAATCGAACTACCTGTCTGTTTATCTGGCTCCTGTCTGTGTGAATCAAAACTAGTCCCTCAAATTTTAAGATATTAATCTGAAATAGAGTATGGATACCTCCTTTGTTCCTAGGCTGAACATATGTCCTAACTGACATGCCACTCCCACTTTATGAGGTAGCCATCATACAAACCCATCGCCCCTTTTCGAATTTCGTATGAAATGTTTTTGCGTCCAATCGATTCCTAAGCGGACGCCTAAAAAACGCTCTACGTTTACTTGCGTAGATGAAACTGCGAGAGTAACTTTTGATAATTAAAATTGTTCTGCGAAATTTGTGGAATGTTCTAAACATACATATATGGTATCATATTTTATTCCTTTCCTGTGAATACTATGCATAAGTACATAAGTACGGTTCTTTCATTTTATTTTAATTCGGTAAAATGTTGCGGTTTTAAAAAATGAAAGTGTCGGTCCCGATACCGGTTTCGGTTCTCAATTTGAATACGTAATTTTCGGTCCATGGTTCCGGTTTTATACCCTGGTTACGACGTTGTGACTTGAATATAACAATGTTGTTCAATTTCATGCGTCAATTTACAAATATAACTTCAAAATATTTTTCGTATCCCCAGACGTAAGCGCTTTTTTAACCGAAAATATGTTTCCTGGGTGTAGTCGACAACAATAATTTTTAATTTTACCTAGCTCTCCGCTAATTTGTAACTGCGGTCAAATTTATTACTTTTGAATATTTGGTAAAATTAATAATTCTAATCAAATTATTGTTTTATTTTTTGTACAATCATTAAATACTAAAGTGGTAGGTAGTTGTTTTTTATCCGTCGTGTATATACTCAGACTCATTTATTATTGACATTATTAAAGGAAATGCAATAAAATTTTCTGAAAATCAATAAATGCTTCGGTATCCCTGACTCAGTTATTGACGGTTCGGTAACACTGACACGATACGTTTTTATTTCTGATTGGTGGAATTACAACCAATGACAATTTTCCAGCGAAATAATATAAATATTTATCTCGCTTGCACTTATGCGATTGTATACGATTAGTGCTTTTTTGAGCATAGAATAGCCAGGCCAGCTAATATTTCTTCACAGTATAACTGACGTCCACGCCGGCCGGTCAGACTTTTCTAATATCATTTCCAAAAGTATTAATATAAGCTTCGTATTGTGCTGTGAGAAAAGAAACGTATTTTGAACGACGCCATGATTTCTGGAAGAATTTTGGTTTCATTTATTGCGCTATTTGCTTTGGTTACCTCTGAAGTCTTTTTTGAAGAAAAGTTTAAGAATGGTATTCAAACAAAAAGCCTACATATTATGGAATAGAAAAATAATTTGAATTTGATTTTTCATAGACAAATGGGAACAAGATTGGATCTATAGCAAACATCCTGGAAAGGAATTTGGTAAATTTGTTTTGACTTCTGGAAGTTTCTATAATGACGCCGAAGCTGACAAAGGTATGCGCTTGAAACAACTATGTACATATTTTATAATAATTGTAAGCTCGACAATTAAAATTTAAGCTTAGTGCAGTGTCGGAATCTGCTTCACCGCAAAGGCTTTGATTTCGAATTCCGGTTAGGGCATGGTGGTTACGATATTGTTTGTGTAACAGTGACTTGTGAAAAGACCGACACAAAACAACCAGTGCAATAGTGTTAACTTTTCGTATCACTTAACTAGAATTATTGTATTTGCAGGTATTCAAACGTCGCAAGATGCACGGTTCTACGCCGTTTCGAAAAAGTTTGATAGCTTTTCAAATGAAGGCAAACCTTTGGTCATTCAGTTCTCTGTGAAGCATGAGCAAAACATCGATTGCGGCGGTGGCTACGTAAAATTGTTTGACTGTTCACTGGACCAAGCTGATATGCATGGAGAATCTCCGTACGAAATTATGTTTGGTCCGGATATTTGTGGTCCCGGCACAAAGAAGGTCCACGTCATATTCAGCTACAAGGGCAAAAACCACCTCATCAACAAGGATATTAGGTGTAAAGATGACGTGTACACACATTTCTACACACTTATTGTTAAGCCTGATAATACATATGAAGTACTGATTGACAATGAAAAGATCGAGTCTGGCAATTTGGAGAATGACTGGGACTTTTTGCCACCCAAGAAGATCAAGGATCCCAATGCAAAGAAACCAGAGGACTGGGATGATAAGGTATTTCCTCCTGAATTTTATTAAGAATTTATATATAAAATTTCTATTTTTTTTTTTATATAGGCTACGATTCCCGATCCTGATGACAAGAAACCTGAAGACTGGGATAAACCAGAGCATATCCCCGATCCAGATGCCACTAAACCTGAAGATTGGGATGATGAAATGGACGGTGAATGGGAGCCGCCTATGGTTGATAATCCAGAATATAAAGGCGAATGGCAGCCAAAACAATTGGACAATCCCAACTACAAAGGTGCATGGGAACACCCTGAAATCGATAATCCTGAATACACCCCAGATGATCTTCTATACTTGCGTAAAGAAATCTGTACACTTGGTTTCGATCTCTGGCAAGTAAAATCGGGCACAATATTCGGTAACGTTCTGATTACCGATGATATCACATTGGCCGCCGAGACTGCCGATAGTGTCAAAAATACACAAGCTGGTGAGAAGAAGATGAAAGAGGCGCAGGATGAGGTTCAAAGAAAGAAGGATGAGGAGGAAGCGAAGAAGAATGCCGATAAAGAAGAAGACGACGAAGATGATGATAAAGAAGAATCCACGCAAGATGTAGACCAACAAAGTGAACACGATGAGCTGTAAACTTCTATTTTGCAGTTTTTGAAAATTATTCCTTTCATAACATACTTTTGTTTTGTATTCACATTTTCTTCGCAAGACTCAATAAAAGACTTTATTTATTAAAAACACGAGAAAGTATTTTCGGTTGAAACGAATCTTTTAATTGCACGCTATTAAATGCTTTAAAACGGCCACTTTGCGGTTGGCGATACCCCTGGAACTAAAATTGGTGGAGGCACTACTAACAGTTTAATTTTTTTTTTCGAATTTGTACAGAGAGAAATATTCGAAAAACCCATTTTAAAAAAAAGTGTGGCAAACTGAGGAACGTTTTCCCCCAAACAGAATTTTTGTTCCATACAAAAAAAAATAAATTTCGATTTTTAATAAAAGGATAGGATTTTTATTAGTAGAGTAGAGAATCAAACTTGAAGAAGATGAAAGTTTCTATGGGGATTAAATAATTACCTAATTATGATAGGAACAGCAAAGGGAGAACGTTTATTAATTCCCAGTATTCCAAAAATCCCCACCGATTTGCCATACCCGTTTCCTCTGAAAGCAGCATTCGCGATGACAATAAACAAAGCTCAAGGACAAACATTGAAAGTAGCACGTGTAACTACTTTCCCATGGACAACAACTGTATGAGGCGTACTTACGAGTGTCAAGTCCACAATATCTTCATGTTTTAGGAAGGAAAAACCAAAAACATAGTTTAGAAAAATGTGTTAAGTTATTACAGTTTGAAATAATGGACTCTCATTCATTCACCTATTTACTTACATTTTGATATGCAGATATTAGCATTTCAGGACAAAACCACAGAACAGTTTCTTTTATTTATCTACATAATTACTAGCTGATACCCGGCGCGTTGCTGCCCTTCCCTTTACCTATCCTTCCCTCTGCCCAACTTTCCTTAATCCACTTTACTCTACCACCAATTCTCCCACCCCTCTTCTCCTGACCCTTCCACCCCTTAAGCTGCCCAATTCCCATGCCCTCTTCCCCTACCTCTCCTTGCTTTACCACCCCTTTTCGCTGCCCCTTTCGATCCCATTAACGTATATACAACCTTTCATCCCTCTCTCTTAAATGATACCCAGCGTGTTGCTGCCACTCCCCCTGCCTCTCATACCTTTACCCCTCTTTCCCTATGATCCCTTACCCAACATCCCATTCCCCTACTCTTCTTCCCACACTGCCTCCATTAATTACCATCCTTTCCCTACCTCCCATTCTAATTCCCCTGCCCCTCTTCCCCTTCCACCCTTTCCCTTTTTTAATAGTTATTCTGCTATTCGGTTCGGTATTCAACAGATCAGAGACCATTAAAATCAGAGTTATAAATGGTGTAACTAACCCGTCTTTGTTTTATATATACATATAGATGGAGAATTATGAAAGTTTGGAAAAAAATAGGCTACTCGAAGTACTAATTCTACGCAGACAAAGTTACGGGTACCATACTAAAATTAAGAACGCGAAAGTAACTATGTCTTTGTGTTACCTTTTCACGTCTAACCGCAAAACCAATTTTTATGAAAAAACGAAGTGACGAAGTGTACTTGCAACTCATAAAACTTCTGATATCAATTTTGTGACGAGAGATTTTTGTTTTTCAGTTCTATTGTTAGAATTGATTGTAATTTGGAATTGACTCATTTTTCAATGGTAATGACGAATATATGGGGCCGTTCCTCTCACTCCTGGTAACACTTTGACAAAATAGCTTGAGAAATGTTACGAAACAAAGTGAATCACCACCTCTTCCCCATTATAACAATGCGTAACAAATCAAGTACCCCACTCCCCTCTTCGTGTTGCGTAATACTTGAACGGTCCCATATATACTTTATTAGGTATACCAAGCCTTCTTCTGCCTGTTACATACATTTCCATAAGCTTAATACCCGTGACCTTGAGCACTTCCAGCGATGAGGTCCTTATCTCCTCAATCGTGGCAATACGCCGTCCTTTCATGGGTCTTTACAGTTTTTGGAACAGAAAAATATTGGTAGGGGGGGGGGGTAAATCCGGAGAATACGATAGCTGAAAAACTATATGACAATAATAATACTGGTACTTCTGTATGGCGTAGAAGCATGGACCCTGATATCATCGAATACAGCGTGTTTGGGAGTGTTCGAGAGAAAGATTCTTCGTAGGTTTTTTGGTCCTCTTAGAATTGGCGTCGAGTCTGGGACCCATATGATTTACGAGCTGTTTGACGAAGTTGTCGTAGTCCAGCGCATAAAATTCCAGCGGCTGCAATGGGCTGGTCAACTCATCCGGATGAACCCCGATTCTAAAGCACTAAAGGTTTACACCCTGAACTTATTTGGTGGAGAGCGGCAGATATGACGTCCGAGTTTACGATAGCATGACCGGGTCTATGATAACCTCAAAAAGCATAATATAACCAGCGACTGGTGCCGGATCGCAGAAAATTTTACCGAATGGTGCGCTTTTCTAAGTTCGGCCTTGACCAATATACGGTTGAAGTGCCACATAAGTAAGTAAGACTTTACATTTTATGAAATTTCAATTTACTTTTGTAGCAGTACGGTACATAGAGAGTCTATTCCTTGGGTTAAGTTTTCATAGTCTTCTCTAGATTGAAAACTTTTCTCAACAAACGGACAGAAAATTATAATATATCAAACTTTTTTAAATCATACAACTTATCTCTCGAAATATGATCACGAAATTTTTGTCTCAATTTTCGGCAAATTGGCAAAACTTACTCTTCAAAATATATTTTGACCTATATTTTTTTAAGTAGAGAGTGTGCAATTCTATCTAAGAAATCGTTTGAAATTATAATTTAAAAGAGCTTTCTAACGACATATTATATGTGTTATATATTCGATAAATCGCTTGGGCTTCCTTGGTTAAATATTTAACCTTCTCAACCCATGCACGCACGTCTGACTGCGGCAAACGTCGCGGTTCTATCAAATTATAAAAAAAAAATTTTCTATTTATCCCTTCCTTCGTCCATCCTTACAAATTGTTCCTTTGAACTTAATAGCTATTGCAAAGGGATAGTTGCCTCCAAAATAATTCGTCGAATCGCACAAAACAAGTAAATCAAAGAAAATTAAGTGTATTGGAACGTTTGAAAAAATGATATAGAGATTAGGTGTTTTAATCTCGGCGTGTCCCACCCGTCCTTGGGCTTCATTGTTGGTTACTGCAACCCCCTAATATTCTAAATGCGCTATATTACCACATCAGCGTAGCCAGTTTTCACCCACCCGCCAAAGTGAAATTCACCAAATTTTAACAAACATTTAATAAATATTCTCCTATCATTATAATATAACTAGTATTATATAGCGGTAAACCAAAAAAACTAATCAAAATATTAGACACTACAATGAACATAAAAAGTATGATCTGTAAATAATTATAACGCACAATAAATATATAATGAATATAAATAATAAAAATTATATGGATAATAAAAAATAATAATAATGTATTCAATAAACAATATAGGTATACTAAGTGATTAGGTTCAGAATCGATAAGGCGATATGGTGCCGCTGCGCTCTTCTATATTTTCTTGCAATTATAAGCATGACTTATTTGACACGTACATTTGAGCGAGAGCGTGGAACATGCGCTCTCTCTCGTTCAAGGCGTTCATCTTGTGAAGCACTGGCTTGTGAAAGCTATAGTTATGTGTGTATGTGTGTTTGAGTATTAGTGTTAACTAGCGCGCGGTGGGCTGCGGCGCTGTATATGTGAGACAAGCGTATAAGTTTGTTCGAATGTATGTACCAGGCATAATAAATATATTATATATGTATATATTATATAATACACGTAAAATTATCGTATGTAAACCGACTTTACAGACAACCATTCTTTTTTATTCTATACATTTTGTTAATTCTACCTAATAGTACCTCTTATGCAGCATATCTTTTCCTTTTTCGGTTTCTTTTAAAAAACGGTACTATAAATATCCCATCGCAATACATTTGGTCCTTTGACAGAATACTCCTTGGCCTTGTAAATCTTATATACAGGATTCGTTGCGGCCCTGGTCTTGCTCCCTTGTATAAACGTGCGTGTCCTTTTTCTACTCTACCGAGGAGTAAATCCAAACAAACAGCATTTGACCGCTGTCGACAATACCACAAATCGACTGTCCAAAGGACGAATGCCAAAAAACGACTGCCAATATTCGCCAGATCATTCCATTTTTATTTGCCCTAAGGCCTACTAATCTTATAACTACTACCCGCTTAACCATTCCTTCAGCTATTCTCTTCGGTTCTCATACCTTATTAGTATGGATAGCCGATCCTCAACCAAAATCTGGATCCGACCCCGCTAACTACTGTGGTGAGCCGATCTACAACCGAAGTCTTGATCTGACGAACAACCCCCACAGTATCAGTGTGGCTCCAGACCAAAGAGGTCGATCAGTGACCAAATTTTTACTTTACGACAAATACTACTGCGTGTTGCGTGTGCTAATGACATTGACATCATCGTAAGAACGAACGGCGAGTCAGCAGGGCGTTCTAAGAGATTTAGAAACAATCACGTCAAATTGGAATAGCGGTGGACAAAACGGGGGCAAAACGAAGTACTGTTTGTCCACTCAAACCATCAGCGCGCCTCGGACGATCTGTGAGTATAGAGAAATTGACAATGTCAATGTTGTAAAAATTTTTGTCTACCTGGGAACAGAAATTACCAGCTACAACAACACCAGCCTGGAGATCAGAGGAAGAATAACGCTTGCTAACCGCTGTTACGTTTGGCCCAGCAAGCAAATTAGAAGTAGAGCTCTTTCTCGTATACGAAGAAAAAAACTATAAGACGATCATAATACTGGTACTTCTGTTTTCTATTAATTTCAAGTTATAGTTTTAATTGCGGCAGTCAATTCAAATTCTCATCCTTCTCCTCCCTTACAAACTATGTATATTGTTGCAAAAACAAGGTGGCCGAGCGGTAATTTAGGTGTAGGTGTTTATTAGGCACGATCGTGCAGCAACAGAAGGGAAATAGTTTGTTACAAAATTAATTTAAATTAAGTATGACACACATACACTAAATCCAGCGCTGCAGCAGTTCACAGCGGTACTAGTGGTGACAAATACGCACAGCGACAATGGTGGCCACAGACGTGGCTATGACAGCAATAAAACGGCAGTGGTTGCGCAGACGTGGCAGCAATCAGCGGCGGTGGTGGCAGCAAACGTGGCGGCAACAGCGCACATTGGCAATGGTTGCGCAGACGTGGCACGACAGCAATAAGTCAAGCTCGCACCAAAAGTTAGAAGAATGTCTTAGCGCCAAAATGAAAAGTTATTAGCGTCAAAAAAACGAGCACTTTTTCCTTCTTCTCTTTTTTCAAGTTAAACTCCATATGCGCTTTTTTTTCTCCTCTTCTTTCTTTTTAAAATCAAAGTGATGCCAAGTTTTGTGACACTCAGGTAGCACTTGTGGGCATTACTTTTGGGTGCAATGGGCGTCACTGCCATTATTTCGGGGACGATAGACGACCCGACCAGGCCTGGGCGTAACATTGCCCCCTCCTCAAGTCTCGTCGCTCCTGACCGAGATATTCAATAGGCGGCTCGAATTTAGTTGACGTGTACGATGCGGGTAGAACGCTTGCCCGGCATACGCACCTCATTTATTAAATCGGAAATTCGCCTCCTATCGATGTGGGTCCGATCCAGTCAGATTGAAGTTTAGGTGATCTCCCAACTTTTCGTGTAGGCGCGTATAACCATGTCGCCTCGAACTCAACCGCGTTTGAGTGCAAGTCATAACGCTGTTTGTTGTTAGCAGCCACAGTTACGTAGTCGGCATATGATGTCGTTTTCGTTGGTGGTGGCAACATGTCATCCATTTTAGGAAGCGGGTACGAATCTTTACGCGTAACATCGTTAAGACGGCTTAACAGACGCACTACAAGCTCCCGCTGTTGTGCGCCACAATTTTACTTTTTGCGGTAGCTCGATTTCGGTACAGCTTTCTAACAAGGCGAACGCTGCGTTGCTTTTCGTACAACAAGAGGTGGAGATGTAAACATCTGCATGACCAGGTAGTGTCACTGGAACAGAGAGGAAAACGAGCTGGCTGGGAGCTGGAGTGGGCAAATACAAAGTGGTACTGCCTCGTTTGAACTGCAATCGCATGTTGTGTAAGTCTACGACCACCTTGTGCCGTTGTAGAAAATCCACGCCTAGCAAACAGGGAACCGGGTCCTCGACCAATAAAAATTCGTGTTGAAACGGAATGTTCCCAATTTTGAAGTTGACTTCTGCTTTATGGGTAGCCTGGAAGCTCGCAGCTGATGGTCCTCTCAATATCCGTCACAAGTTGGACTGATTTAGAGATAAGGGACACCGCTGCTCCAGTATCTACCACCGTTTCCTGAGGGTAATCACCGAAGAATACAAAACAGTGCAGGCGCTGGTCGCTGGTCGCATTTAAATTGAATTTGGCTTCTGCAGTGGTTACTAGATCATTGCTTGAGAGCTTCGGGTACAATCGCTGATTCGACTCCATTTTAAAACGGTGTTTCAATAAATTAATCTGGTGGTAGACTGCTAGTGACGTCTATTGCTGATGGTGCTTCCTTTGAATCCGCTAATGGCGCGGGTATGGAGGGTGAGATGGTGTGCTGATGGGGAGCCGTATTCATACTCGTCAACCTCTGCTCCCTTAGGTCGACGAATGCGCGTTTCCCGAAGAAGGCTGATTTGTAGCGAATGGGATTCTGCCTCTCCTATTATTTTGTCGACCACGACCTCCTCTGTTTGGAGCACGGTTCCTGTTGGCTTGGCCTTGCAGCGCAACAGCAGTTCAATGATCAGACGCCATCAATGAACTGCTGGGTCATGATGTCGTTACGTATTCCTTCCGCAAGTCCAGAAAACGCCCCTTGAGCAAGACGTTCCAATTCTACCGCGAAATCTGACAACGACTCACGCTGACCTTGACTATAGTTTCGAAACTGTTGGCAGCACGCCTGCGAGTCCATAGCAAAACGTTCGCTCATTGTATTACGTACTTGCTCGATCGTTGGAGGGGGGTGGCTGGAATTGTTCCGTACAAACGAAGCCCTCGCCTCCGTAGATTCGTAGTTAATGCCATTAATTTTTCAGCTGCGGTCCAGTCATAGTAACGCGCCGCATCTTCTAGTTGACGTTCAAAGTCCAACCACGATGTAGTAACGTCAAAGGGAGGCATGTGGAGTAGGTATAGGAGTAGCGCATGGGCAGGTGGACGGTGAAACGTCCTGTGTCACTGAGTGGTGCGAATAGCCTGTGCTGCTTAAAGGCCGCTGTGCAATATCAGCGTCCTTCGAAAACTGTGTCGTTGCCTCTTTACTGAATCGCTTATCCAATGTGCGGTGAAATGTGTCGAACAGCGCGTCGATTTTATCATTCACCGACTTTGAGATGGTGGCCGCAGCGCTGGCGTTAGCTGATCGTCGACCCACAGTGATGGGGCTAAAACGCAAGCCCGTTCGGTTTAAACTAACCCCACACCTGACACCAGTGTTGCGAAAACTTGGTGGCCGAGCGGTAGTTTAGGTGTAGGGGAGTTTATTAGGCATGATCGTGCAGCTAAAGAAGGGGAAATAGTTTGTTACAAAATTAATTTAAATTAAGTATGTCGCACATACACTAAATCCAGCGCTGCAGCAGTTCACAGCGGTACTAGTGGTGACAAATACGCACAGCGACAATGGTGGTCGCAGACGTGGCTATGACAGCAATACAACGGCAGTGTATTGCTGTCATAGCCACCGCCACCAGCAACAGCGGCGGTGGTGGCAGCAAACGTGGCAGCAAACAGCACACAGCGGCAGTGGTTGCGCACACGTGGCAGCAAACAATTAGTGGCGGTGGTGGCAGCAAACGTGGCGGCAACAGCACACAGCGGCAATGGTTGCGCAGTAATGGCAGCAACAGCAACGGTGGTTGCGCAGACGTGGCACGACAGCAATCAGTCAAGCTCACACCAAAAGTTAGAATAATGTCTTCGCGTCAAAATGAAAAGTTATTCGCGCCAAAAAAAACGTGACCAGCACTTTTTCCTTCTTCTCTTTTTTCAAGTTCAACTTCATATGTGCTTCTTCTTTTGCTCCTCTCCTTTCTTTTTAAAATCAAAGTGATGCCAAGTTTTGTGACACTCAGGTAGCACTTGTGGGCATCACTTTTGGGTGCAATGGGCATCACTGCCACTATTGCGGGGATGATAGACGTCCCGACCAGACCTGGGCGTAACAATATACTTTTTTGACGTGATAACGTTTGTACTCATTTGTCACGTACATTTGTGCGAGAGCGTGGAACAAGCTCTCGTTCGGCTTGTGAAGCACTGGCTTGTTATGGGCTGCGGCGCTGTATATGTGAGACAAGCGTATAATAAGTTTGTTCGAATGTATGTACCAGGCAGAAAAAATATATTATATATGTATATATTATATATAATACACGTAAAATTATCGTCTGTAAACCGACTTTACAGACAACCATTTTTTTTATTCTGTAAATTTTGTTAATTCTACCTAACGGTACCTATTTTTTTATCATCTATATTATTACATATTAAAAATAAAATTGTTTTCTACGGACAATTGGGGTAATTATTCGGGGAATATTGGTATTGATATATAGATTTTAATGATATTAATAAAAACCTGTGACTTATATTTTTTTTTTGTGATGCTCGTTGCGGATTTTATGTATGTTGTAGCTGATACACTTTGTTGTAGTTTTGATGTACTATGTTGCTTCTGATGATTTTCTTCTAGATTTTGTTTTTTTATGTTGTAGTTGCTGTATTTAGTCGCAGACTTAAAGTAGGATGCTGCTGATGATTTGATTGTGGATTTTATATATGTTTGCTGATGGTTTCGGTGGTTTATTTGGTATATGTTGTTGGTGATGATTTGGTTTTAGATTTTGTGCAAGTTACTGCTGATGTATTTCGTTGAAGTTTCGATGTATGTTGCTTGTTACAGCTGATGAATTTTATTGTATTATTGTTTATTGATGTATTACGTACCCTAATTCAATCTTGAACACAAATAAACGTTACAACTCGTAACGGAAAAGTTAACTTGCAACTTGATAGTAACGAGGCATCGATTGATTGTAGCTTTAGTTTGGTCGTGGTTGGTGTTTAGAATTTATGTGTGTGCTCCTGATGCTTGTTGTAGACTGTTTATACGTTGTTATAGTTGCTGCTGGCTGTGTGTTATATATGTTTTTGCAGTTGCTGTTGTATTGTGTAGTGTATTTTATGTCACTAAATATGTTTGTCACATTCTTATACTTTAAGTTTAAGTTGATACTTGAAATGAAAAACTTTAACTTTTAGTTCGCTTTCACGACACCTGCACTCTTCCACTTTCAAAACTCAACTCCTCCAGCATCCTCTTACGGTCTTTTTCCTCATTGGATCATCACGAAACGTCATTCGCATTTACCGCAAGTCCTTCTTTCTGATTGGTTTGCCATGAAAAAACTGATTTTTCGGAGAGTTACGATTCCTTATTCGTTTTTACTGCAAGTCCTTAATTGGGATTGGTTGCACATGAAAAACATCCGATTATTCCGTTTTTACGGAACAACCACACCACTCACTTCCTTTTTTTTAAGAAAAAAGTTATATATTTTCTGTGGTTGATCCTAACGTTTTAGCGGATATTTAACTCAACAGTATCAGGAGCACAGAAAATGCAGGTACTGTGCTTGCATTTTTAAATCTGTTGCGCCAGCATCTCAAGGAGAGCAAGTGCCGCTTAAAAGCTTAGCTCCCAGCGAAATTAGTTGCTGACGTCATTAGCGCTTTCGCTCCAATAGAAAAGTTGTAGCTTTCACTGTAGTGAGTTATTTTTTTTAACAGTTGTTAAAATCGATGCCTCGTTACTACCAAGTTGCAGGTTAACTTTTCCGTTACGAGTTGTAACGTTTATTTGTGTTCAAGATTGAATTAGGGCACGTAACATATGTAAAAAAAATATTAAGCACACACAAAACAAACAATTTCATTAACTCGTCAAAGTGTCTATAGCGCCGTCTATAGATGGCAGAAAAAGTACAAAAAGTAAATATACTATCATTGTCTTGGTCTTACATTTTTAAGGACATTATATATTCAGTATGTTCATAAATATTTTTGAAAAAAATCAAAGAAATACTTTTTTATTTATTTAAATAGTTAAACAATGTTTATTAATACAAATTTTAATTTTATAATTTTTTTTAGGCTAATAATTTTTCATGAAAGAACATCTAAATATGAGTATTTTAAAACCTCATTCATTTCAATCACACTAAAACAACGATAGTGATGGTAAAACAAACAGAAAAAAATTGCTTAAAATTTAAAATTTGAATATTTTGGAAACTTTTTCGAAATCTTCAAAAATATTTAGGACTTCTTTTCTTAACCCTTAAAGGAATTAAAACTATCAATTTCATGGAATTTGCTCACAACGACACAAATTGTTGCGATCTCTTGACGTGGAATCGCTCCAAAACTTTTGAACGAGTTGGCCGATTTTCTTGATTTGGTCTTGTTATATTCGTTTCCGTACCAAAAAAAAAAAAAAAAAAATTGTTCCCCCCCCCGACGCCCAGTACCCCTTGGAGGCGGGTATTTTCAACCCCCTAAATATAGGGTATTTCGGACTGGGGTAATACGACTACATGTTTCAACATTTCTACGTTTCAAGACCTATTTATTGGTATATAACGCGTCTCGATCGGACTTATCAGTAAAAACTTAGTTAGGCACACTAAGGTGGGCTTTAATCCATTGCGTGAACTCGCGTCCTTAGTGTAATATGTAAATGAATATTAAAGCATTGGAAAATGCATTCGAAAAGACAAACAAGGCATTTATAAACTTACAAGGCGTCATTTTCGTATGTTTTCGTTTGATCAAACAAAACAAAGAAACCACTGTGCGTATATATCAAAAATCAAATGGTTGTGAAGATTTCAAGTTATAATGGAAACAAATGAAAGTAAACAAGTGCCTCTCTCTCCTTTCCCCTCTTCACATCAATCAAAAATAAGTATGTAGAATTCGATGGTTGGTGCTCTAGCCTTTATGAATGACGCAGATGCACATGTGTGTACATACATAGAATTTTTGTCTCTTTTATGGCAACTTAAAATAAAGGAACCGAAAGGAACAAAAGAGACAGAAGCTGGGCGTCATGCGTCTCATAAACGTTTTGACCGACTTTGATGAAATTTATTTTTTTGATACTTATGGACCCGCAGCTGGAACTGTTGTTGAGATCTAGAATATATATATATATATATATATATATAAAAATATATATATATATATATATATATATATATATATATAGAGATATATATATATATATATATATATATATATATATATATATATATATATATATATATATATATATATATATATATATATATATATATATATATATATATATATATATATATATATATATATATATATATATATATATATATATATATATATATATATATATATATATATATATATATATATATATATATATATATATATATATATATATATATATATATATATATATATATATATATATATATATATATATATATATATATATAACAAATTTTTTTTAATAATTTTTTTTACGAAAATTAGTGTAAGATAAATATTGCAGCAAGTATTAACAATTTGTGTGATTGTGTAGTAATGTAGAGTATATTTTTGTGTCTGATAAGGCGATAAAAAACTTTTTTTTTGTAGGGTTTATGTGTGTTTATTATATTATTACGTTTTGTATTTATTATTTTAAAAAAACATACAAAAAAAAAAACAGAGCGAGAAAGTCGACTGATGCCGCACTGCTTAACCCGACGAGAGCAATTAAGACATCCCTTGAAGGGAAGGAGATCACCTTATGTGCCTTTCTGGACATTGAGGGAGCATTTGACAATAGTAGTCACGCGACAATATGTAACGCACTAGTAGATAGGGTAGTAGACCCAATCATAGTGAATTGGATACAATCATTATTGAGGACAAGAACAGCTGAAACTAGATTGAATGGTACCAGCATTAGATTACAAACAGTTAAGGGTTGCCCACAGGGGGGTGTACTTTCTCCCCTTCTGTGGAGCCTAGTCGTAGACGGACTACTATGTAGACTAGCCGAGAATGGGATACGATGCCAAGGATATGCAGATGACATCGTTATAATAGCAAGTGGGAAGTTTGAAGAGACACTCTGTGACATAATCAACAGAGGACTCAAACTAACACAAGTTTGGTGCGGTGTGGTGGGGCTTAACATCAACCCTGGCAAAACGACCATTGTGCCATTCACTAGGAAGCAAAAGCTCCCTAGATTAAAAGAGATTAGGCGCTCAGGGGTTACTGTAGAACTTACCAACAAGGTCAAATATCTGGGGGTAACACTAGACAGTAAGCTCCTATGGAAAACACACATGAAGGAAACCATAAGAAATTGCACAAAGGCAATACTTGTGTGCAGGAATCTGGCCGGTAAATCTTGGGGGTGTAACCCGAAGAACATGCTGTGGCTCTATAACATGGTAGTGAAACCAATGCTACTGTATGGCATATTCGCGTGGGGAGAGCAAGCGAGCCAAGGAACAGCCACTAAATCGCTCAACTCCCTACAAAGACTAGAGTGTGTTTGCATCACAGGGGCAATGCGCAAGTGCCCAACAGTGAAAGACACGCTCCTAAGACTGTCAGTCGATGGAGACAAAGTTGCCTCGGAAATCTGTCAGAAACGTCTCCATATATGGACGAAGGGTTCATCCTTAATGTCCATGCCTAGAGACGAAATGACACAAAAGAACATATTTGATCAGAATTTTATCATTAAATGGTCCGACAAAAAATCGTGGACGTTGGAAAAATCATACAACCCGAATAGATCTAAACTTTGCTTCAGTTAGGTAGGAACCAACTAAGAATATTAACAGGACTGCCAACAGGCCGCTGTAGACTAAATAAACGTATATATGTTTTGGGAATACATAACTCACCCGATAGCAGATTCTGTGACTATGAAGAGGAGACTTACTTACTTATTTAGGTAGCTCTACAACTGTCTATCGGTCAAGGCCGCACGTACTAAAGCGCACCATTCGGTGTAGTTTAGTGCGCGCCGGGGCCAGTCGCTTTTTCCGGAGCTTTTTCGGGTCATCATAGACCTGATCTTACCATCTTAAGCTCGTTGTGCATGCATTCATCGGACCATATTTTGCATAAGAGTTGGTGCATACGCCTTACCAACTCTTCGCCACCGGTCTTGAATAACTCAGCTGGCAACTCATCTGAGCCTGCTGCTTTGCTATTCTTCAGCTTTTTAATTACTGAGTCGACCTTATTATTATATTTATCGTCCCTAAGCAGAATAGAGAAGTGACTTCTCCATAGTCACAGTGATTCCTATGCATCTGTAACCAGACTTCCATTATTGTCCTTGCAGAGAGAAACTCCTGGCTTGAAACCTTCGGTCAGACGCTTGCCTTTTGATAAAACTTTCGAGATTCATTTCTTTGACATAACACCTCAACATCCTCAAGCTCACGCCTTTCTTGTTCCATTTTTTTGCGTCTCATTTATATCTTCAGAAGCCGGAGAGGACTCCCGGAACAGTTGGGAGAGACTGGCTTCGGCAGTCTCTCCCATAATAGCAACTTGGTGATGTTTGGCTTTCGTTGACCGTTCCGACTGTTGGGCCGAAGATTCCTTATTTCCCAATTTTGGCGTTGAAATCGACAATCACGATTTTGACATCGTGATTGGGGCTGCGCTCGTAGAGACGTTCGAGACGCTCGTAAAATTCATCTTTGGCCGCATCGTCTGCGACTTCCGTCGGCGCGAGTGCACAAATCAGGTTAATGTTGAAGTACTTAGCCTTTATACGAATCGCGGCCAGGCGCTCGTCCACAGGTATGAAACTCGTGGCAAGTCCTCGTAGTTTCCTACTAACCACGAAACCGCATCCAAATTCGTGCTTCTTTGTATGGCAACTATAATAGATGTCACAGGATGCCTTTTTTGAGCAGCCGTGTCCTATCCATCTCATTTCCTGTATTGCTATGATGTCAGCCTTAAATTTGTACAGGAACACAACCAGCTGGATATCTGCACCAGCCCTGTGGAGGGACAAGACATTCCAGGTGCATATCCGTAAATCATGGTCCTTAAATCGTTTGCGGGGGTCGTCATCATTGGGGGATTTTATCCGAGGCTTCGTTTGTGTGTTCACTGGTATGTTTTTTTTTTTGCGGTGGCGGGAACCAAACCCAGCGCGCCAACAGTAGTAGTTTGGACCATAGGAAGGTGTTAAGATTCATACAACAAATAGAGTTAGGGCAGGTCATCTAACTCAGTAGGACAAACAATAGACCTTTTAGATCACGGTTTTATATGTTCCAATCATAAATAAATATTACATACACTTGGTCGAAAAAGTCTACGTACACCAAAAAAAAAAGGTGAAATTTAAAATTTCATTGCAAATATCTCAGCTAATGTTTTATGTACTGAATCAAACTTTGTTTCATTATATAGTTTATTAATTTCTCTTAACTATTAATATGTTTGCAGCATTGTAATACTTAAAATTATTGTTTTAATTCATTTTATGCTACAACATTTCAGAAAAGCTCTACGAATGCACTGTATTTCACAATACATTAGTATTCATATGACAAATATGAACGGTCCATACGTATACTACAACGCCATCTAATGCAAATGTAACTTAAACACTCACGGGACCTTGACGAACATATGATGTAAAAATGAGCTCAATTGATTCATTGCTTCGTCAGTATATATATATGTATATATATATTTTTTATATATATATATATATATATATATATATATATATATATATATATATATATATATATATATATATTATTATATATATATATATATATATATATATATATATATATATATATATATATATATATATATATATATATATATATATATATATATATATATATATATATATATATATATATATATATATATATATATATATATATATATATATATATATATATATATATATACTGACGAAGCAATGAATCAATTGAGCTCATTTTTACATCATATGTTCGTCAAGGTCCCGTGAGTGTTTAAGTTACATTAGCATTAGATGGCGTTGTAGTATACGTATGGACCGTTCATATTTGTCATATGAATACTAATGTATTGTGAAATACAGTGCATTCGTAGAGCTTTTCTGAAATGTTGTAGCATAAAATGAATTAAAACAATAATTTTAAGTATTACAATGCTGCAAACATATTAATAGTTAAGAGAAATTAATAAACTATATAATGAAACAAAGTTTGATTCAGTACATAAAACATTAGCTGAGATATTTGCAATGAAATTTTAAATTTCACCTTTTTTTTTTTGGTGTACGTAGACTTTTTCGACCAAGTGTATGTAATATTTATTTATGATGGGAACATATAAAACCGTGATCTAAAAGGTCTATTGTTTGTCCTACTGAGTTAGATGACCTGCCCTAACTCTATTTGTTGTATGAATCTTAACACCTTCCTATGGTCCAAACTACTACTGTTGAGGCGCTGGGTTTGGTTCCCGCCACCGCAAAAAAAAAACATACCAGTGAAGACACAAACGAAGCCTCGGATAAAATCCCCCTATGATGACGACCCCCGCAAACGATTTAAGGACCATGATTTACGGATATGCACCTGGAATGTCTTGTCCCTCCACAGGGCTGGTGCAGATATCCAGCTGGTTGTGTTCCTGTACAAATTTAAGGCTGACATCATAGCAATACAGGAAATGAGATGGATAGGACACGGCTGCTCAAAAAAGGTATCCTGTGACATCTATTATAGTTGCCATACAAAGAAGCACGAATTTGGATGCGGTTTCGTGGTTAGTAGGAAACTACGAGGACTTGCCACGAGTTTCTTACCTGTGGACGAGCGCCTGGCCGCGATTCGTATAAAGGCTAAGTACTTCAACATTAACCTGATTTGTGCACTCGCGCCGACGGAAGTCGCAGACGATGCGGCCAAAGATGAATTTTACGAGCGTCTCGAACGTCTCTACGAGCGCAGCCCCAATCACGATGTCAAAATCGTGATTGTCGATTTCAACGCCAATATTGGGAAAGAAGGAATCTTCGGCCCAACAGTCGGAAAAATTAGCCTTCACGACGCTACCTCTAGCAATGGAGAGAGGCTAATCGATTTCGCCGTAGGTCGGTACATATCAGTAGGACCAGATTTCCACACCGAGACATACACAAGGCTACTTGTCGCAGTCCCGATTAAAATACACGCAACCAAATTGATCATGTTGTGATCGACGGAAGGCACGCATCGAGCGTGTTGGATGTGCGAACGGTACGAGGTCCCAACATCAACTCGGACCCCTACCTTGTGTCAGCCAAAGTACGTACCAGGCTCAGCATGGTGCATTCCGCAAGGCCCAACACTCAACGAAAGCTAGACATCACCAAGTTGCTATCACAACGGACTGCCGAAGCCAGACTCTCCCAACTGTTCCGGGAGTCCTCTCCGGCTTCTGAAGATATAAATGAGACGCAAAAAAATGGAACAAGAAAGGCGTGAGCTTGAGGATGTTGAGGTATTATGTCAAAGAAATGAATCTCGAAAGTTTTATCAAAAGGCAAGCGTCTGACCGAAGGTTTCAAGCCAGGAGTTTCTCTCTGCAAGGACAATAATGGAAGTCTGGTTACAGATGCATAGGAATCACTGTGACTATGGAGAAGTCACTTCTCTATTCTGCTTAGGGACGATAAATATAATAATAAGGTCGACTCAGTAATTAAAAAGCTGAAGAATAGCAAAGCAGCAGGCTCAGATGAGTTGCCAGCTGAGTTATTCAAGACCGGTGGCGAAGAGTTGGTAAGGCGTATGCACCAACTCTTATGCAAAATATGGTCCGATGAATGCATGCACAACGAGCTTAAGATGGTAAGATCAGGTCTATGATGACCCGAAAAAGCTCCGGAAAAAGCGACTGGCCCCGGCGCGCACTAAACTACACCGAATGGTGCGCTTTAGTACGTGCGGCCTTGACCGATAGACAGTTGTAGAGCCACCTAAATAAGTAAGTAAGTCTCCTCTTCATAGTCACAGAATCTGCAATCGGGTGAGTTATGTATCCCCAAAACATATATATGTTTATTTAGTCTACAGCGGCCTGTTGGCAGTCCTGTTAATATTCTTAGTTGGTTCCTACCTAACTGAAGCAAAGTTTAGATCTATTCGGGTTGTATGATTTTTCCAACGTCCACGATTTTTTGTCGGACCATTTAATGATAAAATTCTGATCAAATATGTTCTTTTGTGTCATTTCGTCTCTAGGCATGGACATTAAGGATGAACCCTTCGTCCATATATGGAGACGTTTCTGACAGATTTCCGAGGCAACTTTGTCTCCATCGACTGACAGTCTTAGGAGCGTGTCTTTCACTGTTGGGCACTTGCGCATTGCCCCTGTGATGCAAACACACTCTAGTCTTTGTAGGGAGTTGAGCGATTTAGTGGCTGTCCCTTGGCTCGCTTGCTCTCCCCACGCGAATATGCCATACAGTAGCATTGGTTTCACTACCATGTTATAGAGCCACAGCATGTTCTTCGGGTTACACCCCCAAGATTTACCGGCCAGATTCCTGCACACAAGTATTGCCTTTGTGCAATTTCTTATGGTTTCCTTCATGTGTGTTTTCCATAGGAGCTTACTGTCTAGTGTTACCCCCAGATATTTGACCTTGTTGGTAAGTTCTACAGTAACCCCTGAGCGCCTAATCTCTTTTAATCTAGGGAGCTTTTGCTTCCTAGTGAATGGCACAATGGTCGTTTTGCCAGGGTTGATGTTAAGCCCCACCACACCGCACCAAACTTGTGTTAGTTTGAGTCCTCTGTTGATTATGTCACAGAGTGTCTCTTCAAACTTCCCACTTGCTATTATAACGATGTCATCTGCATATCCTTGGCATCGTATCTCATTCTCGGCTAGTCTACATAGTAGTCCGTCTACGACTAGGCTCCATAGAAGGGGAGAAAGTACACCCCCCTGTGGGCAACCCTTAACTGTTTGTAATCTAATGCTGGTACCATTCAATCTAGTTTCAGCTGTTCTTGTCCTCAATAATGATTGTATCCAATTCACTATGATTGGGTCTACTACCCTATCTACTAGTGCGTTACATATTGTCGCGTGACTACTATTGTCAAATGCTCCCTCAATGTCCAGAAAGGCACATAAGGTGATCTCCTTCCCTTCAAGGGATGTCTTAATTGCTCTCGTCGGGTTAAGCAGTGCGGCATCAGTCGACTTTCTCGCTCTGTTTTTTTTTTTGTATGTTTTTTTAAAATAATAAATACAAAACGTAATAATATAATAAACACACATAAACCCTACAAAAAAAAAGTTTTTTATCGCCTTATCAGACACAAAAATATACTCTACATTACTACACAATCACACAAATTGTTAATACTTGCTGCAATATTTATCTTACACTAATTTTCGTAAAAAAAATTATTAAAAAAAATTTGTTTCCCAATAATTCTTGGAAAAAAAAATAAGTCTTCCAAACGAATGTCGCAGTAAGCAGCCCAAACGCTTCTGAGAAATAGAGGAAGTGCACACACCCACCCCCAATTCTGAAGATGATACCTTATGCCATTTATATTGTTTGTGATATCCATCTTTGGGTGATTTGATGGTGAAGAGCTTTCAGTTCTTCCCATCGATTTATGAGAGATATAGTGCATGCTTTGCACTATGTGAGGCAGAGCTTAATCTCATTTTTTACTTTGACTACTCGGAATGCTGATGGTCGCTATATAGTCAAACTACCCGTTAAAACGGATTTTGGCCCCCAAGCTACGCTGAACTCATCCAGAAATATTGCTTCTCGTCAAAACTCTCGATTCGAAGTGTCCCTAAAAACAAACCCTGAGCTTCAGAGGCAGTATCACAATGCGCTCAGTGAATCACCCATTACAGTGCCTGAAGCTCGGAAAGTAGAAGCCCTACTCGCTCCCTTCCCCTAAAGACGATCGCTTCTCAAGTTACGCTAAAGCGTTTCGTGCCTTCGCATATGTGCATCGGTTCTCAACAAACTCCTTGACATCCCGCGGTTCTGCTATTGAAATGTAATGTCCTCACGAACTGCAAGCTCTCAAATGCTCGCAAAAAATTCCACACAAGAACAGCATATTAACTCTGAATTGTTTTCTAGGAAAAGAAGGACTATTACGCTGTAATGGTCGCCTAGTTAACTTTACCCTGGATTACAGCTCGGAACACCCTATAACTATACATCCCGATAGTCGATTTTGTCATCTTCAAATCAATTAACCCATAAAATTATATTTCACGCCGAACATCAACTCACGTTACATATGGTGCGAAAAGAATATCGTCAAAGTAAAAAAAAAGATTAAGCTCTGCCTCACAAAGTGCAAAGCATGCACTATATCTCTCATAAATCGATGGGAAGAACTGAAAGCTCTTCACCATCAAATCGCCCAAAGATGGATATAACAAACAATATAAATGGCAGCACCCCCAAAGAAATGTTGGAAATTGGACGATCTTGTTGTAATAAAGGACGAATTACTACCCCCAACCGAATGGCAAAACGAGTCAAAGAAGATGGTTCCACTGTTATCCTGGATTGCCTTTAACTATATGCATTCTGCGATGATTCCTCAGCAACATATGCAGTTGCCGTGTATTTGAGAGTAGAACAATCCGATGGTACCTTCAAGTCGACTCTAATCATTGCAAAGACCAAAATCGCGCTAACGATACCTCGTACTGAGTTTTGTGGAACTGTTCTAGCTGTCAAATTAGTTCGATTGGGTAACTGCAAATCTTCGTGGTAGTGAGTCTATTCCTACATTTTACTGGACAGATGCTATCGTCATTCTACATTGGCTACACGGCGATGTCAACAGATGGAAAACGTTTGTATCCAATCGATTGTCATACATATTGGATCATGCAACTCTGAAGCAATGGGGTCATGTGGGCACATTTGAAAATCCGGCGGATTGTGCGACTAGAGAACTAACGCCGGCTGAACTTGCAAAATCAAACTTACACTTAAAATTCAATCACACTGTACCACACTTTCAATGACAATGAATTGGAAACCAAGTCTACAAAAGTTCATGTGAACGTTGCTGTATCCCAAGGAACATTTATCACACTCCAGTTATAGTAAATTGCTGCGTATCACAGCTTACATCTTACGATTTAGTCATAACGCGCTTGGTAAACCGTCAAAGAAAAATGGATTTCTATCGATCGACGAACTAAATCTCGCCTTAGTCTGTATTGTTAGTATCGTCCACTCTGAATCAATGATTCAATGCTTCCGTGCACAGACAGCTACTGGCAATCAACTAATAGGAGACCTACTACACAGGGTCAGCCCACCAAATCGTCCATTTTGGGCGACCTGCGTTGACTACACTGGTGCTATCGAACTCAAAGCTGCTCGCATACGCGACACAAGTACTCGTAAATGTTATATAGCCATATTCTATTGCCTGGCGAGGAAGGCAATACACTTGGAAGCAGTCACGTTACGTCGTTATTTATATAGTGATAACTGCACTAATTTTATAGGAGCTGACAACGCCGACAACAATTGTACAAGATATCGATCACTCTCTGTACACCTTGGCAATGACTCTCTAGTCATTAATGACGGATGCCATCAAGGTTTCCGCCGTTGCTCTATAAATTCTTCATAGCTGATTTACCCGACTTAGAGAGGCCCCAAATGGTTTTTTTTTTCTTTTTTTGTTTTGCCGCTAAATATGTAATTGTTTATTTGCTCCTCACTATGACCAGAACAATGTATTCCTTTTCTTTGAAATTGTATTTTTTTTTTTTTTGACTTCTTACCTTGGGGTTAGGGTGCACAACACACATTTTTGTTGTTGATATAAGCAACAGGTGCTATAACGAGAATGTAACCTGTGTCATAGAAACAAAAGATATCCTTTAATCAATTAAGATAATTTTAATTTGTGCAAATTTTTTTGTGATGTTTTAGTTGAAAGTTTCCATTTCTGTAAATTCGATTTGATGAATCGTAATATGCTATATCTCCGCAAAAAAAAAAAAGAAACACCGAAGTCTTCACACTTGCCCTTTTTGCTCGGCAACGCTGGTGTTTAATTTCAGTTTTCCCTTTCAGATGCTCGAACAAGGCCATCTCCCGATCTGGGAAGTGCCGTGCTTCTTCGTCAATCATCGTGCCATCACCCAGTGCCTGTGTCTTCGTTCTTTTGTCAGTGTTAAAATCGTGATCCCGTCAGCCAGATCCGATTTGACGTGCCGTGCTATATTGATCTTAGTTTCTTAGGTATCCCGAGAGGTCTGGTGCTTCTGCGACCTCTCAGCCGGATCCCCCTGTTCCGCGTGTATGCATTGCGCCTGCTCCATTATAGTCAATTCCTTCTGGCCAGAAAGTCCATTCCTAAAATTGCATGCGATTAATGACAACGGGACCAAAAGATCAAATCAACGGGAAAGTTACACCACTGAACTTACTCTATACAATAAAGAGATAAGGAAAGCCAAACGCAGAATCCACAGATCTTTCTGCGAAGGAATAACATCCACGCTATCAGCCGCTCGAATTTATCGTACATATTTGCATACATAGAGGCCGCCAAGAACTTGATAAATGTACAAAAATTAAGGTGGGTAATGTTCACCTTTGAATCCTTCAAATCTGCTGTGTAGATGGAATATCTCCAGCACTACTGAAAAACGGAGCAAAAGAGTTACTCCAACAGATCATGACAAGTAGTCTTGAACTTGGTTGTATCCCAATCTCTTGGAGAATGGCCAGAGTTGTCTGTTTCCCTAAGGCGGCGAAAAAGGATTCAACCCTCCCCAAAGCATTTAATCCTACTAGCTTGACATCGTCGTTGCTAAAAACAATGGAAAAGATATTAGACAAGCAAATTAGAGACTAGAGACCAACATGCATATAGGGCGGGCAGATCAGATTACTATATGGCATAGTCGCATGGGGAGAGAGGGCGAAACAAGTCACGAGGAAATTAAACTCTCTACGAAGACTAGCATGTATATGCATCACTGGAGCAATGTGCACATTTGTGAGATTGCTATTCTATCAGACAGTCAAGCGATTTAAAAAGCATTAAGCTCAAACTAGAAGTCCAAACTAGTGCAGGAAGCACTTATAATATTGGAAAAATTCGGAGAACACAACAAAGTTTACTTGTTGTGGGTGCCAGGACACAATAATATAACAGAAATGAGCTAGCCGATAGCCAATTTTAGGACCGGAGCCTTTTTGTGGCACTGGGAGACATAGTACACTGGAACTTATCAGCGATGACACAAATAGGGCCAAGAAGCTGCAAGCTGGACTCATGTAAGCAAAAATATTCCTAAGGGGTTTCGACCTGCGAAGAGCGAGAGCAATGCTCCAACTAGGAAGAAACAAGTGAGAACATTGACAGGAATACTAATAGGACACTGTCGACTGAGGAAGGACCCGTGATGGGTGTAGGTATATAATTTCCCAGAATGCAGATTTTGTGATCATATCGTGAATCAGAATGTGAAACAATAGTCAGAAATAGATTTCGAATATTGGGCAGCTACGTTGTCGCCGAAGAACAGCAGAAAAACTTAGATCCCAGGATAATACTAAGGTTTATTCAACAAGTTGGACTAGAGCAGGACATATAAGTAAGAAGGACACAACGATAGATCTTTTTGGGTCGAAGTTTACAATTATGTCCTACAATAATAATAATAATACCTCGCAGCACCATCGGCCTTGCTCCGTTTCCCGTCCGCATTTTGCAGCAGTCAATCCACAGTAGTATGGCCCGATTGCCACAGTGCCAGTAAAAAACGACCGGGGGTTTTGGCAACCTCTTGAAATATGCCCCAGTTGACTGCATTGGGGGCATGCCCATCGGGTATCGATACCGGCCGCTGTAAACGTTGACGGATTTTGTCTTCAAGCTATTCGAAGAATCGAGACGGGAGAAAGAATATCATGAGAGTAATTGCGCTACAGTTCGTCTAGTCGCGTTTTCATTTGTTAAGAATGGGCACCACCCTGGACAAAAGTGATTAGCCGTTTCTGAAGGAAAGCGAACCGTCTATGTCGCCTAAGAACTCCTCAGACAGCTGCGTGAGCTCTAACTTGCTCAACTAGTTGATCCAAGATGCCATGATCCCTATTTGCCCACTGTTATTCACTTTCACCGATGTAACTGCGTTGGCTCGCTGTGGTTGCATCTCCTTGAATACGTTGTCTCACGTTGCTGCTTTCTTTTGCTGTGGATCGTTGCCGCCGAGGTGTTCTTCATTCAGATGCCAAGCTTTGTATGAATGTCCACCACTTGATGTTTAGCTTCGCCGCTGTCGATGTGGCGTGACAAAGAAGTGCCAAAGAGTTACCTCGCTTTGAATGGATGTCACAACGCGTTGATAAGATACCTTGTGATCAATTGGGTTTAATTTAGGTAATCTCAACTTGGCCGTGTTTTGATTTTGACCGGATTCCTTTGACTTTGAAAATTTTTTATTATTATTTTTCATTTGCTCGATTTGATGTTGCAAAGTTTTATTTTTAATGAAATTTGTAAGTAATGTTTGAACAGAGTTTTTTAGACTAGAGTATCCTCGACGGAGTCCCAGTCGAAATTTGTAATATTTCATTGATGATATTTTCCAGGTTATAAAAAAACGTCTTCACTTTTTTGACAAATTCATTACAATTTTACTTTATTCAGTTTTTTTTATATATACATGTATTTTCTAGTTATTCATGTGATTGTTATATGTACGCCTTGTGTCTTAAAACTAAGTATTATTTGTATGTTACTAAGTTTATGAAAAAACTATGAGACGATGAAAAAACTCTTAGCTTAACTAGGCTTTGATTTTTTAACTGATATTTCAATGAGACCTGGTCATGCAAGACCAGGTATACAGCAGCGTCACAGTGCTGAAAGGCCAGTAGTGGCGAACAGGCCGTGAGCGGAAAGGACAACGACAATGACTACCACTGCCGAGCGTTCTCAAGCTCAAGGTAACAGATTTGGTGCAGCCACCAAAAGATCCCAGCAGAGTACGAATACGACGCTGGATAAGAAGTCGCTCCTGCCACCACTAGGACAGCCAGGAGGTGCGTCAAGTAGTACATAATGTACCTCGAGAAGGAACTGACGCCGAGAAGGGCTCGGGAGAAAGCGCTGAGCCACAAGACTGTTATGCAGCCACAACAGCCGGCCAGCAAGCGAGCGAACTGGACGCTCACCCCCTCGGACCATGCGGCAGGAAAACGTAGCAGGACGGATGCTACTGGCACAGAGGGCGATGACGTTCCATCGACCTTAGCGGCGGCTGCGATGACAGCCAGGAAAGGAACCTCCGGCAGGAGACAGCCTGTTGCAACCAAAAAGCAGCTAGCTACGCCAGCGTCGTGAAGCCCACGAAGGTGGCAGTACTATCTGAGGACTATCCTCAGATAATGCTGACACCAGATGAGCTGACGGATATAAGACGAACGATCTATGCTGGGATATAAGTTCAGATAGGGCGTTGAAGAACTTCGTTCTTATCTGAGTGTCGAAAGCGACCTTATAATCGACAAATAGGTGGTGTGTGTCTTTATTGTACTCATGGGTCTTTTCCAGGATTTGGCGTAAAGTGAAAATATGGTCACTGGTCAACGTCTTTGGTCTGAAGCCACACTGATACTGGCCTATCAGTGCATTCGTGTATGGCTCCAGCCTTTTACACAGTACGCGGGTCAGAATTTTGTATCCTATTGAAAGGAGACTTATTCCCCGGTAGTTCGGTCAAGCTACGTACCTTCACCCTAACTTGCACAATTATGTTGATAACGACGACATCAACATAATTGTCCAAAAGTATTTGAGCAATAAATGAAACACGAAACTCTTGCATTGCATAAACAACGTAAGCATCGACGACGCTTCCGCTGCTTATGCTTAACAAGCGTAAAAGTAATATAACATAAGTGCATAAAAGATTGTAATATCAAACTAATGCTGAATGTACTCTTTCGACATTGGCACAAAACAATAAACATGTTAAATTCATTGTTGTCGTTTTGCAAACTAGCATTTTGTAGACTAAGAAACCGACACTTGAATACGACGTCGAATAGAAATAAGTTAATTTTTAGTCTGAAGAAAAAACTCTTTCAATTAAGTACGAATAATATTGGAACGAAATTCTTTAATTTTTTATATGTACATTTGTCGCAGACAGCAGGGTCTCTTTTCTTGAAGATAGGCCACAGAACACTGAGATTTCAATCGTTGGGCATGCATTCATCGACCATATTTTGCATAAGAGTTCGTGCATACGCCTTACCAACTCTTCGCCACCGGTCTTGAACCACTCTGCTGGCAACTCATCGGTACCTGCCGCTTTGTTATTCTTCAGCTTTTTAATTACAGAGTCGACCTCGTTATAATCCGGTGCCTCTACAAGAGAGCCATCAACAATTGGTGGTTCTATGTACGCTTCGCTATCGGCGGTATTATTCTCTTCATCGTCCCCAAGTAGGTTAGAGAAGTGAATTCTCCATAGTCTTACTGATTCCTGTGCATCTGTAACCAGACTTCCATTATTGTCCTTGCAGAAAGAAACTCTGGGCTTGAAATCTTCGGTCAGATGCGTGAGCTTTTGATAAAACTTTCGAGATTCATTTCTTTGACATAACACCTCAACATCCTCAAGCTCACGCCTTTCTTGTTCCTTTTTTTTGCGTCTGAAAATGCGTTTCTCCTCTCTCCGTTTCTCACGATATCGTTCTCTAAAAGCTCCCGTTGATCCCGAAAGCAGAGGTCGTTTGTAAGCGGCGTCTTTCTCTGCAGTAGCTTGGCGACACTCCATGTCATACCAAGGGTTCGTCACAGGTCTGGTGTACCCAGTGACCTCCTTGGCAACCGTTTCCATGGAGTGGGAGATATGTCTAAACTGCTCACCTATATCTTCAGAAGCCGGAGAGGACTCTCGAAACAGTTTGGAGAGACTGGCTGAAAAGGCTTCGGCGGTCTGTTGTGATAGCAACTTAGCGATGTCTAGCTTTCGTTATGCTAAACCATGCTAAGCCTGGTGCGTACCTTGGCTGCCACAAGATAGTGATCCGAGTTGATGTTGGGAACTCGTACCGTTCGCACGTCCAACACGCTCGATGCGTGCCTTCCGTCGATCACAGCATGATCAATTTGATTGCGTGTCTTTTCATCGGGACTGCGCCAAGTAAACTTGTGTATGTCTTGGTGTTTAAATCTGGTGCTACTGATTACCATGTTCCAGCTAATGTTGAAGTACTTAGCCATTATACGTATCGCGGCCAGACGCTCGTCCACAGGTATGAAACTGGCGACAAGACCTGGTAGTTTCCTACTAACCACGAAACCGCATCCAAATTCGTGCTTCTTCGCATGCGAACTATAATAGATGTCACAGGATGCCTTTTTGAGCAGCCCTGTTCTATCCATCGCATTTCCTGTATTGAGTTAATGTCAGCCTTAAATTTTTCGAGGACATCAACAAGCTGGATATCTGCACCAGCCCTGTGGAGGGACAGGACATTCCAGGTGCATATATATATCATGGTCCTTAAATCGTTTGCGGGGTCGTCATCATTGGGGGATTTTATCCGAGGCTTCCTTTGACTCTTTACTGGTACGTTAATTTTTGCGGTGGCGGGAATCAAACCAGCGCACGAACCCCTAATTAAGGGGAGTGGTCGCCTTCTCACAATTTGCTCACTTCGGAGATTCCGTGGTTTAGCGAGGGGATACGTGTCCTATCGGACGTTTGTCAGCTGCTTGAGCCGTTGGAAAAAGAATCGTAATTTGACCGCTCCCAAGAGTAACGGCCAAAGAACTTTCCACTTCTGCAGACGACCCCATCCCCCTAAAAGGAGAGATGTGCACCATAATTAGATGTGCACAAATCAACCTAGATAGAGGTTATCACTACTGTGATATCACTATTCTCCCAGATAGGGAGGCTGCGTTGAAAGCGCTTAACTCCAACGTAGTTAAGACAAAGCCAGTGCTCGAAGCAAATGGTCTTTTGGAAAAACTAAGCGAACACAACAGAGTATCTCTGCTGTGGGTGTCTGGTCATAATATTCTGGGTAATGAACAAGCGGACAAGCTCGCAAGAAAAGGAGCGGCAACGCTATTGATAGGACCTGAGCCGTATTGGAGAAGGATATAGGAAAAGAACAACGCTCTTGTCAGGACTAAGACAAGCAAAGTTACTTCTAGGGGGATACAACCCGAGCAGATCGAAAACTATGTTCCAACTAGGTAGGAAACAATTAAGAATGCTAACAGTAGACTAAAGAAACATTGATGTGTTTTGGGGATACATAACTCACCCAAATGCAGATTCTGTGACCATGAAGAGGAGACCCCTCTTCACATTCTTGTAGAATGTGAAGCTGTAGCTAGAAGCAGAGTGCTAGGTAATCACTTTATTAGAAAGGAGCAACTTAGAAGTCTGAATCCTAGGAGAGTACTAAGATTCATTCAACATATAGGCTTAGGGCAGGTCATCTAATTCAGTAGAACTAACAATAGACCTTTTACGTTCCCAAGGACGACTGGGTTTTCGCCTCGGACCGATCTGCACAAGAAGATTTGTGCAGTCAAAGGTTGTCCAACTCAGCCCAAGTGGCTGTATCAGGTATATATGTATACAACTTTTTATTTGGAGTCAACAGTTCTGTCGGCGCAACTGTTGAAGATACTCATGTGCCGCGCCGGCATTGAGAGGAACCCGGGACCTGGTCCCTGGTTCTGCTGTTTGTGAGAGGGAGATTTTCAGGAATGCAACCTCGGTCCAGTGTTCTAGATGTGGCAGATGGTGCCACCTGAGATCTTGTTCGGGCCTCCAATCTCATAGAGATTGTCGAGAGCAATTTGTTGCTTGCTGCTGCTTAGGTAACTGTAATTCTGTTACCAATGATAGCACAGCTGTTGTACCTACATCCAATGCAACTGCAACAACCCCCTCCTCGCAAGCAACTGCAGTTGCAAGCTGGGTATGCTCCGTTTGTGGCAATCAGATACATCGCAATGTTTTATCTGTGCGATGTAACGGCTGTCACAATTGGTGTCATATGAGGAGGTGCACTGATCTTAGATCTCATAGAGATTGGAGTGCTGGCTTCTTTGCGTCGTGTTGTCTACCTGCGCATAGTAATATGCTTGCCCCGTCTGTGTCCCGGTCACCCGTGCGGACGTCATGCAGCTCCTGTAGTTCTACGCAGTCTTGGCCAATTCTTCCGCCGCCCCGTCAACAAATTATGCGTGCTCGCAGTCCATTAGTTGAGCAGCGATTTAACTCTTTTAGAGTTATGCAACTCAATTGCAATGGTCTGCGTGGGAAGGTAGCTGAGATTGTGGACTACATGGTGCGTCATGACGTCTTAATTGCAGCAGTGCAAGAGACCAAGCTCACAAACTCATGTCGGCTGGAATCTGTTGCTGACTTTAATAATAGTCAGGCAGGACAGAGACAGAAACAGTGGAGGAGGACTGGCATTCATCGTTCATCGAACGGTGAATTTCAGACCTTTTTCACTGCCTTCTGTTGGTCAACAGAATTCATTTCTGGAGACACACTGTCTGGCTATAAAGTCCGGAGATGTCGAGATTGAGTTTGTGAACTTATATCTTCCTTCAGTCAACAGCTGCGACCCTGGGTATAATCCGATTTTGAGCCATGTCCTGCAAGGGGATCACAGTTATTCTCGGTGATTTCAATGCACATCATGAGATGTGGTTCTCGGAATTAGGTAATGACCTTAGGGGTATTAGTATAGCGGACCAGATAGATAGCACTCCTTTTTGTACGATCAATGAGGATTGTGCAACCAGGATGAGTACTACCACATCAAGCTCCCCTGATTTAACTGTCGTCAGTGAATCGCTTATTTCATACTCTGAGTGGTCGATTGATATAGCGTTGGGCTCGGACCATATCCCTATTGTGATTAGCATTACTCGTCCGGAAGATTTAGTTGAATCGGATCGACGAGTCTTTGTGAACTACAATAGGATCAATCAATCAGCGGTCTTTTGCCTTCCAATGATGTTAAGGTAGGTGAAAGAATTCTTAGAGACGCGATCACTAAGGCTGCAAAGAGACATATTCCTGCTGGCAGGTTTCCTAATATTAGGCCAGGCTTTCCAGCAGAAGCTGCACGCCAAATTCGTGCCAATGATCCGGGTGATAGTCGTATTGCCTTGTTGTCTCGCAATGTGAACAATCTCGTTGCAGAACATTGGAAGGGAAAATGGCTAGAGCACTTGGATAATTGTGACTCGGGTTCGCGAAGTCTGTGGAACACCATTAAAAAGATATCTGGTGTACCGCAGAATAGAGCTCTTTCATCTGTCACATTTGATGGAGTGCAAATAGGATCGTCAAAAAAGCCACCTATTCTGCAGACAGTTCGTGCAACACCCTTCTCAGCCGAATAGGTTAAAGAGTAAATCCATACGTCATATTAGAAGGAAAAAAGGACACGAAGATTTGGTAGATTTTACATGTGAGGAGGTTCTTGCTGCTATAGGGAAAGCAAAATCATCCAAGGCACTCGGCCCAGACGTCATTTCAATGCTGATGCTGAAGCACCTTTGGCCTATAGCGGCAGAATACCTCACGCACGTGTTAAACCTATCCATTTCCCAGTTAATTGTCCCTGATGTATGGAAGGTATCAAGGATTGTACCTCTCTTAAAACCTGGCAGTGAAGCTGATCTTGGTTCCTCTTATAGGCCCATATCTCTTCTTTCACCTGTAGTGAAAGTTTTTGAGTCATTATTACTTCCTTCAATGACAGAACACTGCCTTCTAGCAGATCATCAGCACGGTTTTAGGAAAGGTCCTGGTACGACTTCAGCATTAAGCGAAATCACTACTTTCATTGATGATGGACTTAATAAGCCGAGGCCATGCTAACGTACAGTGATGGTGGCTCTAGACTTGAACAAGGCATTTGATACTGTTGATCACGCAATCTTGTTTCAAGACCTGGACTCCACCTCACTACCCGATAAAACGAAACGGGTAGAATTAACATTTATTTGGATAATTTATTTATTTTTAGACTTTCAACTCATAAGTCATCTGCTTCCATTTTCACTTCCTGGACTAAGGAGGAGGTGAGAATGGAACTAGATGTCTTTGTTGGAGGTCTAAGAGTTCCTACTGTCCAGTACCCGATGATATTGGGAACTACATTTGACCCATTGCTTAGATTCATGGCTCATGCCACCACCAAGACAAATAACCGTCTTAAGTTGAGAAACAAAGTGTTGAAAGCGCTTGCCGGATCTTCTTGGGGTAAGGACAAGGAGACTATAATAACAACTTATACAGCTATTGGACGTTCTATCCTAAATTATGCTGCTCCTGTATGGACTCCTTTCCTGAGTAAGACTCAATGGCAAAGCCTGCAAAGAAGTCAGAATAGTGCGCTGAGGACTGCCACTGGTTGTTTGCATGAGGATCATTTGCACAGTGAAGCGATGATATTTCCTGTTCATTATCATAATGAGCTGCTTTCGAAGCAGTTTTTGTTGGGTGCGTACAGAGGTGATCATCCGAACCATGGCACCCTCACTACCTCAGCGCCTACCCGAATAAAATCGGATATCAGGATATATAAGTCGAGCATAAATCGCTTTATCACTGATAGCAATATAGAGGAGTATGAGTATACTTCTGGAAGGGCCCAATTGTATAAAGATGGAACTGAACATGCCATTCGCTCGTATAGGGACAATATTATATTAGGTGGAAGACCTCCGCCTATTCATGAGAGCGAAAAACATATCCCTCGTAGCACCAGGACGAAACTTGCACAGTTAAGATCCGAATGGAGCGTTATGCTCGAGCGCTACAGGGAAAGAATTGGGATAAGCAATACTAATTGCTGCCCGGATTGCGGTCAATCACCGCATGTTACTATTCATTTGTTCAATTGCCCGTCCCATCCGACACAATTGAGCCCTTTAGAACTCTGGTTACGACTAGAGGATGTTGCTTTTTTCCTAGACCTTGACACCTGAGGCTGCATTTCGGTCTGTCTTTCTCTTACTTTCACAAATATTGCTTTGCACTACTACATTCATTTCATATAGAATAAATTGTGTATATATAATTTCCTGATATAGCTCACAAGAAGCTGTTACAACAACAATAGACCTTTTAGGTCGCAGTTTCATATGTCCCCATCATAAATAAAATAATAAAAGTTCATTCCACAGAAAATATGTTGCCGATGGTACCAATTTCCCGTGGAGACTCAATAAGTTCAGCCCACGTGATATATGCACCCGCTTGGGTATATGTGCTCTACGGAAATAGTGTTGGAGAACTGCCTAAGTTTGCCGTCCTTTCTACCGGAGTATGGGGTTCGTTCGCTGTTTGTCGTATCGTGTGCGCTCTTTTCTACGTTACCTTTCTCCTCACACGAAAATAATGATCTCAGGAGTATATCGCGCACAGAAGGACACTAAAGCAAACGATTGAAACGAGTTACCCCCGCGGATCTGGTCTACAGGCAATTCTAGTCACATAAGAAACTTGATTAACTATATAAATTCAATCTTAACTTCGTTTTAATGTATTATATTAATGTAGCAATGTGAATTGTAAGACTCTGGTCAAACTTTCTGTATTCCAATCAAACATTATAATAATTACTTAATGTCTAGATGACAGGTGTAATAAAAAGGAAATAAAAAAAAAAAAAACTTTTTCCTGGGAAGTGTCGGTTGTCGTCCGATTGGCTGCTTACTCACACTCTTCGCTTCGGATTATCTGTAGATAACAACTTCGCTCTGGCTCCAGCCGGTGTGAGTGTTCTCACAGAATTTACTAAACTAAAGAGCGTGTGCGTGTTGTTGTTTTTGTTTATGCGTTTGGTTTCTGCTTTGTTCTGCTCGTTGTTCCAATGTTCACATGCTGTTCTCGTTGTTGTTTCCATGTTCAATTGATCTGTCTAGTTCTTGTTGTTTCCATGTCTAATTGGTAATTGCTGCACCATGGAATGGCAGTAAGCAAAGATAAATCACCAAGCCTTTGGTTGGGCTAAGAATTTCCATTTAATATACATATATGTATGTTTGTATGTCAATGGAAAACATAATGATTATGCATTCGTGGCTATATATTAAAATTAGTTAATGCCCTTTATTTGAAAATTTTTAATTCAATGCTTAAATGATTCTTTGTTGGAGGCTTGAGTATTCCGAAAGTCCAGTACCAGACGATACGATCAAGTAAAAAGAAATCCTAAAGGCTTTGGTTTTCCTGGAGTAAGGATGAGACAATTATTACCACCTATAAAGGATTGAGGATCTGTCTTGAATTGTACTGCTCCTACCTTATTTCAGTAAGACTCAACAATGCTTGTAAAGGTCAAAATAGCGCTTTGATAGTTATTCCAAATCGTATCTTTACTGGAACACTAGATTAAAATTTTCTTTTTTTTACCATCAACACGTGATAAATAAAGCATGCCAACAAATTTACCGATTTGGTTTCTTTTTCATATGTGGTTTAATTTTATCCTTAACTACTCAAGATTTATAGAAAGCAGTCACCTGCGCAGGAAAACTCAGTATTCACAAAGATCCAGTAACAAAACATTAACTTAATGTAAAAAATTCAACCCTTTACTTGAAATGGGTAAATGAAACTGTTTGCTAATATATGTCCATATATAAAAGCAATACAACATAATCGCTCTGCCAGTAATCCAAAATTTTATTTGGCCTAAAAGTATATGTGCTTTAATTTTTCTTAGGGTCTTTATCAACGACTATCTTATATTTATAAAATCGGGAGCCCTTTAAACTATTCGATACTTATGTATGTAAATGCAATACATAGAAAATAAACTCTTGAACTAATTCGCTGTTTCGCAAGCATCAACCCAATCATTATAAACGTCAATAGGTTCGGAGAGAAAATTTATTGCAGTCTGGTAGTCCTCAAGACAAACGCGACATGTAATTTTAGCACTGTTCCGTCCTTTATCCCTGTAATAAAATTGTTTTCATTAACATTTCAATTTTAATAGAAAGAAAAATTTTTTCTTGACTTACATTTTTACTTCACACGATTTTTCGTGATTGCAGAAAGGACAATTAAATTGCTGGTCAAGAGGCTCAATGTTCTTACGTTTTGGTGGCGGTTTCCTTTTAGACTTCCGTCTGCCCATTTTGAAATTTGTATGTCGGTGGGTTGCGGATTGAATCAAATCTGCTACACCTGCAAATTATTTAATGGTATTAATATATTTTGAAGTAACAGGGCGAGTCTGCAGTTCACATTAAAAAAAAAAAAAAAAAAACTGAAAAAAAGTGGTACCGAAGTTTTATACCATTAATATGAAAGTTTCAAGCTGTAAATACAGGTAGGTATTTGTAAAATCTAATCTAAAAGGGGGTGCAAGTTTATTGGAGCCTGTCCCAAGGTGGGCGTGACACGTGCATTAATAATCATACGAAGTGTCCTTCCATATGAAGCTACCATGTCCAATGTCACGCTGATTTTGCCTGCAATAATAGTTTTCCATAAAAATTCCAAAATTCTGTGTTGGTGCTGCCACTAAAATGAGGGAATCACATCTATTTTTCTACATGTGACGCGTTCGTTCGTCCAGATGAAGCGGCTATATTTAATTTTATGTTTTTACTACAAGGAAGTTTAAATACACAATTCAAAAATTGGGCGGTAAGTTTCTATGGAGGCTACCTCTAAAAGTGGGCGCGACATATCTCTCGGTATTTCTGTGAAGCATCCTTCCATAAGCCGTCATGTCAAATTTCACGTAGATATTCTCGTCAAGCTGATCAAGAATATATGTGCATATATACTTTATGGGATCTACAACTGATACCATTTCACACTACATATGAATGGTATAAAAATAAAAAACTTACATATACAACGTCGATTGTATAAATTTAAAATGCTAATACACTTAGAATATATGTATGTATCTATGTACACGCATACTTACAATTGCAAAACAATTAAATTGTCAATGTTTTCTTATTTTTTTGTATTATTGTTTTACTTAGCACGACATATGACAACGTATTAAGTTAAAGTACTTATTCACGTACATATGATATAAACAATACCCAATACTCCTAATCGCTATCAATAATAAATAACTCAAAAAATTGGAAGAGAAACAAATAATTGCAACAGCAGAGATTAGCGTGAAGTAACAACCCTTTTTTAACAACCAGCTACAAATTGGGAATTGGAACATGTATCGATACCAAAAAACCATTTTTTTAATACATTTTATTTATGCAAAATTATGAATGAAAATTGTTAGTATGTAATAAAACGTAAATGGAAATGAAGAGAATTGTGTTCTAAATCTATTTCCAGTTATATTTAATTTAAAAAAGTGCCCAAAATATGTAATATGTAAATATGTATGTATCCAATCAAGCGACGCTACTATTCGATCCCATGGGGTTGTTTTTGAATGGTAACCATAGCTAGGCTACTAAGGCACCTAACATTTAGCTGATACTTAGACCTATAGAATGACATACCCATCATAGATCGTTACTGTTGGGTTTAGACAATATACAAAAAAATAATTCACATACATTGAAAACCTTAAAACCTGCTTATGTTAAAAAATATGCTTTTGAATTGTTTAGAATTGTTTTTTATCTAAATTATAATGAATATTCATGATCTTGGGACTATACGAATTTAAAAAAATATGAAAATCCATGCAAAGAAATTACGGTACCATTCGTTCCAATTCGATCAAAAGGCTTGTTAAAAGAGGGTTGTTATCTATCTTCACGCGCGTTATTTGATAGAATTGGCAGAAACGTACCAGCACAGGGTGCTTCAAAGGATTTTAACTTTTTTTCGAACGACCGTTAAGTAGCAACCCGCAGCTTTTGAAAAATAGAATATATTTCAATAAAAAAAAAAATGGTTGTCTGTAGTCGGTTTACGGACGATAATTTTACCTGATAACGTCATAAGAAAACATAATATATACATATATATTGTAATATATTCATATTTATTCTGCCTGTTACATACATTCCAACAAACTTATTATACGCTTGTCCCACAGCGTGCAGGGTACAATTAACTCAAACTTACTGACAGGCGCCAACATCAAGTCAACGCTACTGTTATTTTCATTTATGTATGTACATATGTATGTGTATTTTCTACCATGCGCGTATATTCTACCATGTGCATATTATGCATATACAAAGAGACTGACAACTTTGCTCTCATCAACATACACACACACATAACTAAAGTTTTCACAAGCCAATGCTTCACAAGCCGAACGCTTTTACCGATCGTTCCTCTATATCGCTTGTGCCACGCTCTCGCTTGCACGCACGGCTGAGGTGTACGTGACAACTTTTCGTATGTGGCGGCGTTCATCATTTTAATAAACGTTATCACGTAAAAAAAATTGTTAAATGAATTTATTTAAGCAAAATGACGAATGAAAATTAAATTTAAATAGCATTTAAAAGTTTATTATTCAACCTTTGTTTTCTAATTTCATCAAAAAAGAGTCAAAATGTCCATTTAAAAAAGGTGATGTATCGACAATGTTTCTTTGAAGTCAAAAAACATTGGAGGACGGAAGTAGTGCGCTGCAGTTCACACCATTCGAATGGTGTAATCATCAGTTGAAGTAAACGCTCATAATTAGCATGTTTTATTATTTTATGAAGGTAAAAGTATTTTATCGTGACATGTGTTCGTATTCGTTTCGTATAAGAATACGAACAAGTGACTCGTTAATGCGTGATTTTCAAACACTCTTCTTACTATAGCTCAATAACGGAGTGACACAGTGATTTATCAATCACCGTGAAAAAATCATCGACCGTGAATTTTTTGACAACACTAATTCAGGTATTATCGCATCCCTAAAATTCAAGACACAATTATTGTCGCCTTTGCGCTTGCATTTGTATGCACAACTTTTGTCACTTCAATTGCATTCGTTCTTTGCATACTCCTTTTCTCAAACGTCGTGGACTCGTTGAAACGGTTGTTACGTCGCTAAATTTAAAAAATACTTTAACTTTTTGTACCATCACTAAGACGTCTTTGGAGAAGTATCGAATGAAAAAAGTACTTACAAGTTGCATCTGTTTCGGGGCATATAAGTTTGTAAACAAATAAGTTTGTAAAATGAACGTCAGAAACATTTTCAGCTCTAGTATTCTGAAATATTCACTCAAAAATAATTTGGGCCTTAAAATTTTGGGACCTGTCCGAAAAAGTCATGTGTTAGTAAATTGCAAGCTTATCAGTGAAAACTTACATAATTCTTATTTGAATCTCTGTTTTTCAGTGTGTCGTACCGTACACCGCCACCACCACATTCAAAAGCTACAAAAATAGGTGCTGTTGCAGTTGGTGGCGCAATGTGGTGGTGGGTCATTTGGCATTTGTGGCACGAACCTGACCACATCACGGTTAGTACATTTTTATTTTTCGAAAGAAAATTGAGACATGAAAAACCGGATAAAGTTTATATGTATGGACATAACATGCATATATTAATATATAGATCAGTTCGGCAAGATGAATGTAGATACGAGTATGTGAACATTATTCGTCGTGTTTACTACGCTTACGAAATTATTTCAATATGTGTATCTGTATTTATATATGATATCGCCTGTGGTGGATTCGCTTCCACCGAAGTAAAGTTTTCTCTTGTCATTTATACTTTTTTTTTTGTTCTTATTCAATTGCAGGGCGAGTTCGATTATCCAAATCCAACGAAATGGACCAATGCTGAGTTGGGCATACCTAAAGAATAGAAACTAATTGTTTGAACATTAAAAGGAAATCACTTAATAACATACTATGATAAAAGTAATACATACATTTTTGGTTTCTTGCATTAAATGTGGCTGATCCCCAATGAATTTTTAAACTCTTCACATGGTGTTATAAAGTATGTATGGATGTACATGTATTCCTGACCAGCTGGGCGAGTTGTTCTAGCCATGTCCGACTATGTAAAAAGTATTCCTTAAAACCAAAAGGTACCAGGGTATCAAGTAGTAGAAGTACACTAACAAAACGCTCAAGTACAAAAATTTTGAGTCGTCGTTCATAAGAAGACACCATAACGAGTTTCAAGGCGATGTTGACTTAATAAATGTTGTTAATAAGAGATTTGCACGTTCAAATTGAAGATGATAACTCATGCGGTGAAATTGTTACTTTCGCCTTGTGAGTTTTCTTAGTGAGTGTAGCGCACAATTTGTTTGCACTTTTAACTGTAGAAGATGCACAATAAAAATGACCGTTATCCTTTAAAATAAATTTTTTAGATATCTGGCTGAATGCCGATATATAATCTTTTTTGGTTCCAAGTTTAAACAGCATCCACACATATTGATATTCCACCTCAATTTTTGCAGTAACGCCTTTTTTAAGTCTTCCGCTCTGGTTTTTTATGAAAATCTTTTTTAGTTTAGTCAATATCAGCTTCAAATTCAAAGTGATTGCTTTTATGGACGGCTTCTTCATACACATATTCTAAAGGGCGTGACCTCCCCCATTTTCCGTTTCACACACTAATAGCGTGTACCGCCCACAAACCCCCACCCCTGTTTATGCATTTTCTCCCGATTCACTTTACATTGGTACCTAATATAATCCATTTGCTATAAATAGTAGTGAGATATGACGAATTCACACGAAATTTCAAATCGTTTTACAATACGCTTTACAATAAACGCTTTTTTAATTCACGGTTCGAAATTTTAAATACGCATTTTTAATATTTTTATCTGTCTTTCTGTTGGATAAATAATCTGGGCTAATCTCCGAGGACGTTTTAGAGAGAAATATTATTTCAGTAGCGGAAAAATTGGGCGTAGGCACAAAAAAAAAATTATAAAATTCGTCATATCTCACTACTATTTGGCTCAGATGGATTAGATTTGGTACCAATGTAAAGTGAATCGGGAGAAAATGCGCAAAGGAAAACCAAAATAGTTGCAGTGGCGCAGGTCAATACTAGGTATTGATCCTCTGTGTTCAGTTTTTTTTGTAGGATCGCAAAATTTAAATCCTGTGTGGTTTTCTCTAATTTTTAATTTTCAATCACATATCTTTCAAATGCTACTTTTCATCTTATCTCATGATATTTTAAATACCGCATAAACAAGAATTTAAAAATATCGTGAATTTGTTCATGAAATGTCCTATAAACGAGATATACGAGTATACTATTTTTAAAAATTGAAGGTAAAAACCTTTATTTTTTTTTCAAAATCATACACAAATAATAGCCCTACGGATTATTCATCAATAATTTTTTAAACATATCTATTTCAAAATTCATTTATTAGTTTGACATTTACGACACGATAATTTAACCACCGAACAAGCGGGTTAAAATGGGGGCTGGAGTAATAGGTTATGAACAGCGGTTTGTCGAACAAAATGTTCTTAAGCGATGAGAGGACGTGACACCCAGGATAAGACAACGGCCGGACCAGCCCAGCCCCCAGCTAATACTTTTCTTGGTATGCCCAAATGCACGTTGTCGAGACCAATTAACAATTCAGGCCTAACGTCGCTGGAATCATCAATTGCAATCTTTGTCAGGTGGCGATTTTTACTTTGTAGCTCGGATATCAAAACTATTTACTTGAGCAAACTCAGGTCGCTTACAGTGTGCCTTTCGAATCATATATTGTACTTCTTCGTGGGTCTGAAATGCCAATGTCGAAACGGCTGGATAGCTGTTACTTCAATCCCGCCGAACCATTAAAGAGTCAATTTTTCCTTCGGGCCGTAAAGATTAAGCATATAGGCAAGACGTCTGTCTACAAGGGTGACAGCGGAACCTTAATCAATAATCGCGAACGTCTCAGTTATTCACTATAACCATACTCAGTCGTCATGGAGAATGCCTTTAAACCCGGGCAGGTCATACAATTTACGAGTTTGTTCACGTCCACTTAAATTCCAGTTAGAACTCGTTACACGAATTTGACCAAAAGCCGCCCTTCGTGCCTTATCAGTCAACTCTGTTTTTTCATTAATCGCGCTTGCTGTATTTTCCCAGCCGCCGCCATTTTTTCAACAGACGTTGCTTTCATTGGTATTTTAACGGTCAATGCTGTTTTTTCAAATTCTCCTTCCACCGCTCTTTCCCCTTTGTTCACGCAATTCACTGCTTCGGCAAGTTCAATGCGCTTACGTCTTTCGTTTGCGACATCGCTTCGCAATCTTGCACCTGGAGCATCAGATCCCTCAATGCGTTCTGGATGCCTCTCTGTGTGTCCTAATGTCTCCTAACCATCATTCATCGTCGCTTCCTCCTCCAACTTCATCTAAGGCTTCTGCAGATGTTTTCGGCGTGATTGGTTTCACATTTCTTATCGATCTCGTACGTACCATGCGCTTTACCTAATTGACCTTAATACATTCCTCAGTATGAAACCGCTTCAAACTTATCCTCCTTCTGCATCAGCAAAAAAGGGAAACAAAAAAGTTATTGCGAGACGGTAGTGTGCAAGTAAAACTGGGAATGCTACGTCAATTAATCATTTAAATTCACTTTATTCGTTTGTTGTTGTTGTAACAGCTTGTGAGCTGATACAGCCACTTGGGCTGAGTTGGACCTTTGACTGCACAAATCTTGTGCAGATCGGTCCGGGGCGAAAACCCAGTCGTCCTTGGGAACGCTTATTCGTTTGTAATTGTGTTTGGTTGGGCTGGGTTCTATTTTCTTATGATATATAATATTATTAGATATAATGCTTAAAATTAACTTACAAAAATCGTTTTATCCTTCGTCTTTAACATTTCTACAACAACTGATCGCCATTTTCTTAGTGTTGCTATTTTCATACATTAGTGTTACTTAAAATAAACGATACGGAAATCGGAATGTATTCCTAACCTAATTTCGTTAAATATCGTTACTTAAATTGATATGTTATCGTAATTCAAATATTCTGTTAAATTCAAATATAATAATCGGCGCGCAAACAGCTAGCTTAAGTAATTTATCTGGAACTGGAGACGAACTCGTATATTGCCAAAAGTAACACTCGTAGTTCCAGCTACGCAAGTAAACGTAGAGCGATTTTTTTCAGGAATCAAGAACCGGTACAGAACATAATACCAAAACACACTTTTCGGTACGTACCGAAAGTGGAACCAAAACCGAAATACATTTCTGTTTAATTCCCTGATTCTAACAATAGAAAAAATTTTTGAATTGACACAACAATAGAAAAAACTAATTCCCACGGCGTGCACTCGATCTTGCTGTTCAGCAAAGTTCGAATCAATACATAAAACCATTAGCTGAGATATTTGCGATTAAAGTTAAAATTTCAAAAGTTTTTTGTGGTGTACACAATTTTTTTGATAAAAGTAGTAAAAGATTCTAATTAATTCGAAATTTCAGCGCTTCGCCACAAAAAAAAAAACAAAACATGGTTTTGATATTTAGCCAATTCTGTTAATAAAAAAAATTATCAATAATTGTTGGTCGCACCACAAAAATTTAATTTTTTATTATTTTATTTCTAACCTTTATCTCTAACCTTTCCGTACATTTTTTTAACGTGTGGCTGCTAAGTGTTTTTGGTCAAAATCGGATTCAATCCTGAAGCTCCAACGGGATATTACCATATTTGTCCCACTCTGTCCTGTTAGCAATTTAACGGATGTACAGTTTTGCCGATAAGCTAACCAGTGACACTGAAGACCTGATCGATACCTTTTGCACGATCGTACGACTATCGATATTTAGGACTAAATAAAACGTTACAACTATAAAAATATGAGACGATATCATACGAAAAATGCAACATACCTTTGAATTTTTTTCTTTGGGGTTATGTGAAGTGAAAAGTCTTCGTCGATAAGCCAGCTACGATACAAGTCTTGGAAGCCAACATTACTCGCGTAATACGCGAAATACCTGTAGCAAAGCTTGAAAGAGTGATCGAAAATTTGACCTTCCCAATGGATCACTAATAGCGTTGTTGCCAATATTTTAATGAAATTATCTTAAAAAAGTAAATGTTAGAGATTGTTCTTTCGGTCATAATAAAGATTCAAATATCCAATTCTTTTTTAAGTTTTTTTTTTTTTTTAAATTAAAACGAAAGCCTCTGAATCATACGTTATAAAGTTATGGACAGACATTTGCAGAATAGGAAACACTAATAAGAAAACAAGCGCAGCGTTGTAAATTGAATTGTGAGTGCGGCAATTCATGAAAATCGAATGCTGCCTGGAAGTACAAAATATTAATGCTTTGAAGGAGGAAATGATTTTGTTAGAAAATCCAAACGTTGTGGTTCGGCGTTGCTTCAATTGTGGATCTGCGTACGGACCAGATAATCGTAAGGAATGTAAACCATATGGAATCAAATGCTATTTGTGTGATAGAATTGATCACTTCGCTAAATTCTGCAAGCACCCGAAGACGAAAGTGGCCAACAAGAAGGTGAATTCCATTAACAATCAGGATGCTGGTAACAAAATGTTATCGGTAACAGTAGACTGGAGCGAGTCATGTAATAAGCACTTTAAAGAGTGGTGTTAATCATGTAAAAAATAACAATATTTCTGGCAGGACAAAAAAATGTGAATTTGACAAAAAAAATTCACCTCGTTTTTTTGTGCGGTCATTAATCATCATTTTCGAGCATCTAGACATAGCCGGTTTTTGGCCCCTTTCTCACTTACGCCACCGGCGAGCTCCAACTACTATTGCACTCTTCGATAACAGTCATAGCTAACATTCTATACAACTCAGTAAACATTAGCTCTTGTATAGCTGGGGATATGGGATAGTTGCGCTGCTTGAGAGGGATACGCTCATTTGTTACTTCTATTAAATGTTCTAAAACATCCGTTTTGCCTAAAACCTTTACGCAAACGATGGAAATGTTGCTTTCAAATTTTCCAGTTGCCGCCACATTCAATTCATGAGGACAGTATGCTATAACTACTGCGCTGGAACACCTGCTTGCTGCGTTTCTTCCGGGTGTAGACGTGACGGTGTTTCCATCACCTTACCCCATTGCTCAGCCCCTCAAAATCTCTCATTTCAGAAACACTGTTGACTAACGCTTGGTTCTGCTTTAAGAGTGCACCGAGCATATGTCTCATCTTCTCAATATCTGCTTTACTTGATGATGACTGCTTGCGAAGTAGATGCGCGGTATTCCGCCTCATAATTAAAATCGTCTCCCGGTTCTCTCTGTGATGTGATGTGCTCTAATTGTGTTGAAAAACTATCCTCGCTTATCGTTCGACCTGAACTAACTCTTCTACGCTCGCCAAAAATTAGATTAGGACAAATCTGGAAACAGTGATAAGGAAAAACTTCCACAAATCTTCCTGTGTCTATTTGGTTAAGTAAAGCTCCTAAAGTTCTAGCTATACTCCTAGTAATTCTTCCGCCTTCAGGCCACACTTACTTGAAATCCCCATACAAACCCACCGCACACTTTTGTGTTTCTGTATAAAGAATTTATTTATTTAAGTCAATATTAGCTTGAAATTGGATTTGGTGTATCTTAGTGGACAGCCGCTTCATATTCATATACAAATGGGCGTGTCCCGCCCGCATTTTGAGATACTCCCATACAAACCCACAGCTCACTTTTATGTATTTGTATGAAAAACGGCAATATCAATTAGAAATTCGATATGGGGCATCTTATAGATGGTCGCTTTATACATATCTACTAGTAGCCGTGTCCCGCCCACTCTTAGGGGTAGCCCCATTTAGACCCCATGTTTATGTTTTAGAATACGATGTAAAATTTTGTGTGAATGGTATTAGAGCTTTGGTTCAACCGAAGTTATTTTTTAAATCTAGATTTAAATAGGAGTCAAACCTGTTTCAAGGTAATCGATATGAATAACATCGTGAGCATCCCAAAAAACAGTGACCATAACTCCGATAGCCGACAAATCCATTTCCGCTTTATAAGGCTTCTATTCTCCTGTAAAAGTCCACTGTTTTAACGGTTCCTCGATCTTTGATGTATGGTGATGCATCCATGTTTCATCCACGGTTCCGAATCAAAAAAAAAAAAAAAAAATTCCGTTTAACGCGGTTAAATATTGCTACACGACTCCAAACTTATCACACGAGCGTTGGCAAATGCGGTAAATATTCATGCAAAATATTTTCCACTCGTTTACATGAAATGCACACAGGCTTATGGCCGTATGACACACGAATACAATCAATTTTTTCCCCTTCATTTCTCTGGGATTTTAAACACGACGGAGACCTTGCGAAAGGGATAGCTATATACATAGCTCACACTTGACTTTTGTTTATGTTTCCATTAAAATATACAGAATCAATAGAGAAAATCATTTTAAAAATGCAAGCATTTAGCATATTCACCATTTGCGCATGACATGCCAAAGCAATTGTATTTGCATTATTCATTATTGGTCTTTTTTCTAGTTTTATTATACACTAGTACACTTTTTGTGTAAAGAGTGACCGAATGAAGAAATAATGCAAAACACCATAAAAATATAGATAAATACACTATTTCGCATAGATGCTCATATTATTATGGTATTTCTGCTCATTATTGTCCTCTTGGCTTTCGTTTCACTTTTTTATGAAACTATATTTCCACCTTTCGCACCTGTAGAATTTTTGCTTTGTATATTTTCTGATTTTCTCTAACAGCAATGAAGGGGAAAACAATTTGCTGATTTTATTCGTGTGTCATACGGTCATTAGCAAACCAACACATCTTTAATCTCTGACCATCTTATTATCAGATCATGAAATTTGAACGGCTCATAGTCAAAAATGCTCGTACGATCGCGATTAAGTTTGGCTGTCTAACATTTTAAAGTTAATATTCCCACAAATATATTTTAATTCGGTATTGATCTCGCTGTTCCTTTTTATTCTCTTCACGCTGAGTGTGAATAGTATTATAACTATGCATCGGACACCCCAATAAGTATACAGAGGTCGAGGCTCGAAGTGTTACCAATTAAAAATGCAGTAATTTTGTCAATTTTCATATTTTTTATTTAAAAACTTCACTATATCGAAAAAACATTTCAAAATTTAAGAAAAATACGTTATTTTTCGTTGTAGTCACCTTTACCGTGGATAATAGCATCGAGTTTGTACGGGAAAGCTTCACACGCTGCACGAATGTGCTACGATGGTATTTTGTCCCATTCTCGGCGGATCAATCTTTAAGGCGTTAACCGTCCCATATTTTTTAATTGATGCTTTGGTCCCCAGAATGGACCATATGGAAAAATTGATTGTGCTTAAGTCTATGGAATATGGTGGCCATTGTTTTGAGAAAATGAAGCTGGGAACGTTATCTTGTAAAAAAGTTGGGTTTCTCTTACTTTATGGGATGGTGCCGAGCCTTGTTGAAACATGCAATGGTTTCTATAAAATTATTTACGTGCCCCAGGTAACCAAGCATTGTTTAAAATCTTTTTACGGTAGATTTGTTGATTTACCTTTCAATGAAAACGTGTGGTGGCAGTTACCTCGGCCCAAACCATCACTAATGCAGGCGCTTGAATACGCAGGGCAATTTACTGGTCTAAATTGTCTTTTGATTTACACTTTAACCATACACGATCTTTCTGTTTGTTTACATATTGCTGAACCATAAAAACTTTTTCATCAGAAAAGACCACATTTTCAAGCTCGCCACTAACGTGCAAGTGTTTTAACACCGTTGCGCTTGCTAGGCGAACTGCCTTTTGTTCATGTGCTAAATCTTGATATTTTTGTATTTTGTAGGGCTTAAATCGTAGTTAATTTTTTAATATCTGCCCCATGCTACAATTGAACTGCGCTTTGTCGTGGATTACGTTGTTTTCTCGCCTTCACCTTTCTAACCATTTATGCCGATGTTGCTGTTTTTGGATGTCCACCTTCATGGCGTTTTTTGATGCTTCCAGTATCATTATAACGTGTTATGGCCCGATACACAAAAATTTCCTAACCCAACTATCCGATAAAAATAAACAACAAGTACTTGTTATAGCCTCACATTATTAAAAAAAAAAAATCAAATTTAAGGTACGCAAATTGACTGTAATTTCTTTATCATTTGACTGTGTATCTTTTGACTATGTATGGCGGATCTCTGCACAGGTGGACATACTTTTTTTGCAACTCGGTCCGATTATGAGCCAGTCAAATAAAAATATTAAAATACCGTGGGACTGCACCGCGACACAAGCTGAAACAGCGCTTGATGAGCAGCGGTTGGACGAAGGTCGTCCAACACCGGAACGTGAAAGTACCCGTACACCGGCTGCTATTCCAGTCATACCTAGTCAAGCAGCGTCACCATGCTGAAAGGACAGCAATGACAAACCGAACAAGAGCGGAAAGAAAAACTGCAATGACGATCATTGCAGTACGTTCCCAAGCTCAAGATAAAAGTAATGGTCCAGCCACCATAGGATAGGGCTCGGGAGAAAGCGTTGAGCCACTAAGACTGTAATGCAGCCACAACAGCCGGCCAAGAAGCGAACAAACAGGACGCTCACCCCTCCCGATCACGCGGCAGGATCTGAGGACTATCCTCAGATAATACTGACACCAGATGAGCTGTCGGATCTGAAAGACGTCATCCTGTGCGAGGTGACAAAAGACTGGTCGCATGAAATCAAATCTGACGCCGTACATTTTCGACCAGCGATGCTCGTGGTGGATTTTGCGGATGAGCACACCATGGAGTGGATGCCGCTGCACGCACCCGTATTGGGGGGCTGGGACGGCCCTCCACTGAAAGCCATAATGGGTGACGACATTCCGCCATCGGAAGCCATCCACCTATTCCTCCCCAGAAGTCAGGGGAAAATGGCGGAATGGGTTCTAGACCTCCTGGAAGAACAGCTCCTGGAGGGTGAGGATAGGACGCTCACAGCGAGACACATAGTCCGGAACAACAAGTTGAATGTCCATCACGCCAAGGCGGTGTCGGCTATCATAGCGAGGACATTCACCAACCAACCGCCGAAGGGATTGTAAGAACTGCGTCTGCAGACCGAATATTACGGGTAATGGCTAAGACACAGGCCGACGCGAAAATCGCAGGATGTCGTTCAAACTAATCCCTGAGGAGGTGGGACATGAAGCGTTAAAAACGATCCTGTCGAGAAGACTCTTCACCAGAAGGTATCAAGACCTGACCCATATATCCTAAGTTCTGATATTCTCCTAAAATTACCTTATACTGAGCAGCTAACCCTCTCCAGACCAGTGATTGGGCTTGAACTGTCTTTAATGGAAGGCCGATTCTTTTTCGCAATTTATCCGATATAAATGTGCCTTTGGATCCAGCTGCTGTACTCATTCGTGCGTCGCTTAATCATCATCCTTTGGGCTCTGTGCGAACTGATGCTATGCAAGCCGCTATTGTTAAAGTGTCTAGTGATCATGGAGATTTTATCTTTGATGCCGTTTACTGCCGTCCTTGGTATATTTTATTTGAGATGCAGTTTAAAGACATTTTTTATACGCTTGGTCCAAATTTCTGGCCGCTGGTGACTGGAACGCTAAGCATCTCCTCTGGGGATCCAGACTTTCAACGCCGAAAAGTCGCGAGCTGTTTGACTTTATTGCCAACTCAAATTTCTAAGTGCTTGCGACTGGAGGGCCGACTTACTACACTCGTGATCCTGATGCTCTGGATTTTGCAGTATAGGGATCTTAACTCTGATCATTTAACACTTATTGTAGATGCCA